>VMDR010000728.1:0-87387 GCA_007922815.1 Macrotus californicus
CTGTGAAAGACATGGGTATGGGTATTCTAGACAAAACTGTTATATTTATCTGTACTCCTCAGCTCATAAAATGGAATTTGATCACTTTTGAATTATATTTTGAAATATTTACAGCAAAGGATTAAAAATGTTCTAAAAGTTAACTAGGGAGAAAAGATGAAAGACTTAATTTCTTTGGACCTGAATAATTTCAGTTGAAAGTCTCTGTATTCAATTTTCCTTGACTTCTGTTGGTTGGTTTGGAATTTTTCTTGGCCCAGGATTGAATAGTTTACGTCACTTCAGGGAAGTCAGGATGTATCTAGCTTTTCAACCAAGAACCCAGATGTATAGTTGAATGGATTTAGAATCAAAGGATTTTGAAAAACACACATTAGGTCCATTTTTATTTTTTTAAATACCATTAACAGAGAATGAGAGTATTCTAAACACACTGCCCAGTGAAACTGTTGGAAATCTTTCTGAAAGCTAAGAAAATGGAAGGATGATTTTTTTCCCCTCCCTTGGTTTTTTTTTTTTCCCTCCCCTTCTTCTTCCTTTTCCTTATTTTCTCCATTCTTCTTTGTAGATTTTGTATGCTTCCCCTTCCCAGATTTGCAACATTCAGATGCACATTAAAATGTAAAAACAGTGACGTGGAGGAAACCGGGCCCCTGAGCTGACTAGCAGTCTTTTTCACATGCTGGTGAACATGTGTGCGACCACAAATTAGTCTTCGGTTCAATTATTTGTAGCAATAATACAGTGATTTATAAAGTTCCCTTGCAAAACAAAATCTGGAGTATGCAGACCACACAAATTACAAACATATTTAGAGATGTAAGGTGAAAAAGCCAAGCCCATTAATATTCCTGAAGACAGATTTCTGGAAACGCAAATCTCCCCTTACCTGCTTTACTAATTGCATTTTCCTTGAACCACCTCCTGCTCACTTGGATTTTCTAACCTTAACTCGGGGACGCAAACCCTCCCCCTTTGCTGGGAATAGCGTTAATTGTGGGTGCTGAAATGTTCTAGGCTTAAACGTCAGAGCTCCTTCTGTCACTTCACAGAAGGCCTGTTATAAACACTGAGTGTTCCGTGTGGGGATTATCTCTTCAGCGTTTTCTAAATCTTCAACCACCAACATCCATGTGAGGCCAACTAACCCTGTTCCCTTCTTCTTCCCCAACCCCCTGGCCCCCACACCTGCGGGAACGGGCATTTCATAAAGGTGGGGTGACATGTTCCGGAGGCTGGTACATGTTCCTGAAAGGTCACGACATGTGAAGCATGGACACTCCTCTCCAAACCTTTGTGCCTCTTTTACCCTTGTATGAATGCCAGCCTATGTTCAACAACAACAGTAACAGTAGTCGTTTTTATTAAGCGCCCCTGTGTCCCAGGCATCATATGAGGGACTTTACAGGTGTTATCTCATTTAATTATGAATTGCACTGCTCTATAAGTAAGTACTATTCTTTGCCCATTTTACAGATGAGGAAACTTTGGCCTGCCCAAGTTCATGCTGCTTAGTGTGCAGGCTTTTAAGCAGTCAGTAAAAACATTTCATTTTCATAGACTGGTTTACTTAAAGAGCTGTCCATCTGGTGCACCAGAAAACGGAACCCACTCTCAGAAAACAGAGTGTTCCCCTAGTCACTGCATTTAGGCAATCCATTTTCATTTCGATCCACATAAAACGAAATGAGTTAGAGGATCCCCTGGCCCAAGGTGGCAGAATTCATTGCTTAAATGGCAGTAGGTGGCCCGCAGAAGGCACACCCAACAATCAAACTGTCGCCAGTAAGAGGGAGTTGGAACACATCATGCAGCCGCCTGAGTGGGGTGTTACACATCACTGAATGAGAAAGGACCATAGCTAGTTGACTCAGGGATATATTCAACATATGCTAAGTGATAAAAGTTTCAGAAATGAATAAATGTGTGTGTTCATCTTTGTTAAGGAAGGGGTGTGGGTGTTTGTATCTATGTGCATGAGTTTAGGAACTAGTATGATGATGTATGACTTGTACATACCAACCTCTCTAGAAGGCAGGAGCTTTGGGTGAGAGTGAAACAGGACACTTGTTTTCTTTATGTAAGCTCTTACTGTTTTTCTGCTACAGTGATCCTATTTTGTGTGTGTGTGTGTGTGTGTGTAATTTTTTTAAATGAAAAAATCAAGCCTGACTCACAGCAAGAAGCATGGATTTGAGCCTTAGCTTAGTGGCTCATTAGCTATGTGACCTGGGCAAACACCTAACTACTGTGGGCCTCAGTTTCCCCATTTTCAAAAGGAGGGAATGAGACCTAGGATGTTGCGAATCTCCTCGGCTCTTCTGATTTTGGGAACTCGGTGAGAGGCTGTGTTACTGATTATCTGGGCATCTGTGCTCATGGCCAGGTTGAGCCCAGGGCTCTGAGGACTGAGGACAGGGCCTCTGGAGGGTCTTTAGTTGAAAGAGTCCCCGGCAGGCTTGAACCGTTGCCTGATGAGCTCGGTGCTCTTGGTAGGGTGAGATCTCAGGATGAAGCACTGCCCTGTGTTTTCCAGCATCTAGAACGTAGACCCAGAGCCTTTCCCCCTTCCACTAGTGTTTTGATGTCATTGCTTATCCTGTGTAAAGCCATATAGATCTTCTTGCTAAAAAAATTAGCAACGTAGTTAATTAAGAATGTAGGCTTTCCAGTCAGACATATTTAAGTTCGAATTCCAGCATTGCTAACTGTGCAACTGTTGGCAAGTTATTTAACTTCTCTGAGCTCAGTTTTTTGTTTTGTTTTTTTTTCATCTAGAAAATGGTGATAACAACACCTTAGAGAGCTATTGTAAAGATTAAATATTATGCATATAAATTGAGGCTGCGGTTTCTGGGACGCAGTAAGTGCTCAATAAACATTAGTTGGTAATCAGTAAAATCTGTCCCCTAGGGAACAGATGCAAATTCAAAGCGTGGACCTGGATGGCTGGGGCTGACTGGAGACTGGGAGGTACGACAGGGCTCAGGAGGCACTGGCTTCATTTCAGGTGTGATTGAGGTGGTTGAGCATGGTGACTGATGCAAATATTAAACCTCTGTGTCAGAGATTATTACAGAAAGTTTTGATCACAGTAATACTAGTTCCTGAGGACCACTTGTCCATTATTAATCCTGGATCACAATTTTAAGGCAAAAATGAATCATCGCTTTTTTTCCTCTTTGTTTAATTCCTACAGAAGCCTCTCTCCCTCCCCTTGCCTTTCTCCCTATCTGTTGGTGAGGGAAGGAGCCTGTTTCTAGTACAGTGGCTACTCCTGGCCTCCAGTGACAAATTAGACCTGCTAATCCTTATTGAGAACCTTCCATGGCCAGTGTCTGTGGGAAGAGCAGGGGGAGCAGAGAAGGTTAGTAAGAACCACCCCTGTTCTTAAAGGCATACAGTCCACTGGATCAGACCAGGGGACAGCTCTCCCAGAGAAAAGGCAGAGTGTGAGCGGGGTGCTGCGGGGGCAGGTGGGACAGGACAGATTTTAACATGAGACAGCAAGCAAGGCTTCCCACAGGAAACCTCTGAGCTGCAGCTGGGAGGAAAGGGTGAGACATGCATTTCGGGCTGGGAAAAGGTCTTGGGCAAAGCACCACGCTCACAGAGTTGGTGGTGTGCCTAGTCAACGGTGCGTTGCTTAGGAGATTAGAGTTATGCCCATGGGTGGTCACAATCAAGTGGAAACGTTTCTCAATCCAACCTGCCAATAAACATCTTCTCTGGAGCTTGTAACAAGTGCGGTTTCTCAGGCCTCTCACCTATTGATCCAGACTCTGTGCTTAACACATTTCCGGAAGGTGGATTTGGAAAGGTAGTGAGGGCCAGTTCAAGAAGAGCTTTGAATGTCATTCTGAGTTTTGACTTCATTTCCCAGGGCAGTGTTTTTAACCAGCTATTTTTGCTCGGTGCTAGAAGAATCACACAGCGAATGATATTCAGGTGGTCCTAGGTCAGTGCTTCCTAGGGTGAGGTGTGGGATAGATAGGGATCCGTGAAGGCTTGAATGGGGCCCTTCAAGCTATTGTAGGTGTTCTGAAAAATCTACAGAAAGTTATGCATTATCCTTTAGAAATGGGTAGCTAGTTTGGCTAGTCCTTTCCTTGGTCTGTCTTAACATGGATGAACAAGGATCAGGGAGGGCAGCCCAGCGCAGTGGCTACAAGCATGGACTCTGAAGACAGATCTGAGATTTAGACTTATCCCACTGCCTGCCAGCACCAAGGTCTCTGGCAGATCCCTTCACCTGTATGCTCTGGTCTCCCACATGTCAAGTGGGGTTGGCAGCAATGCCCGGCTCATAGAACTGTGGTCACCATTCCGAGAGAGGATGTGTACACACAGTGCCTGCCAGAGAGACGATGCTCAGAAAATGTTACTCCTATGAAGCTGTCTCGTGGAAAAATAATTGTAAGTGACTACGTAATTTTGCTTGGTAGCAAAACTCAGGGGAAATAATGATGGCAAAGGGTCCACGAAGGTGAGAAGGGCAGAGAGCCTCTCCAAGGGCTTGTTTGGACACAGCACCTAGAGCGGGGAGCAGGCGCGGGCCCTTTCTTCGTTCTCCGGCCTAGGGTAGAGGCTCCGGAGAGGGCTCTCACACTTAAGCTCTGCCTCTGGAGCGTGATTTGTCCTGGAAATGGTTATAACAGAAAATAATAGAAAATTACTTGCCAGGGGAAGAATCAAATGAGTGTATATTTACTTTGGGCGCTTTTCCCATTGCACCGGGTTAGTCTGCCAAGAAGTTAAAAATAGTGGTGATAAGCAGTCTGTGAATCTGTCCCTTTTGGGGTGGCAAGGGTCAACTGAAAGCAGGATTGTTCCTCTGGGCTCCTGAGCAGGCCACTTTGTCCCCTTTCACTCTGTCGAGAGCCTTCCTCGCAGCTTCTGTTGGCTGCTGTCCTGTGATCTGAATACTCTGCCTAGTTTCCCTGCCTGTCCTATCAATTCCTCAGACTTGTTCTAGGCAGCCTGTGTTAAACCAACCAGCTTTGGATGGCCTCATGTTTTAAAGACGCTATTTATAACCAGTAATTTATGTTTTCATGATACTGCATGTAGCAGCTGGTCGCCGTGCCACTGTAGTAAGGAAGAATGAAATACATGGTATTTATGCGGGCGGCTGTAGTGTTCGTCATTTTGTCTATGGATTGCTATTGTAGGAAGCCTGTGAAATTGCAAAGGGTATTTCTTCCCCCTTAAAGATAAGCCCTAGCGTATTAAATATTCATCAGCTGTGTAAGAACACTATACCATCTTTTTTGTTTCCTTCATCCTTATTTTTTCATGGAAATATATTCAGATGTCTCTACTCTGTATTGTTCTCATAAAATGCTCCTCATTGCAACTGGTCCCCTGAGCAAAACTGAAAATAATTTATCAACAGCTGTTCCCAAATATGTTCGTGAGCATGCCCTTCAGCCTGTAGGGTCACAGCTAAATAACGCCACCAGCACCCTGGAGGCCCGGGCTCCCAAATTCCTTGAAGCCCCGCAAGCTCACGATTTTGAGCTGTGGGTTACGTGTTGAGAGTTGGTGGCCCAAAGAATCTCTTGCCCTTTGTAAATGGTTGCTCCTGCCCTCTGCTGCCTCACTTCCTAAGGCAGTGTTGGGCGTCTTATGTTGTGTTTCGTATGTCGTCGTTTGCGAAGTTGCAGACTGGGAGGACAGGTGACTGGGGCCTCTCTTCTGAAGATGTGATAAAGCCTAGGCTGCTGGTCAGGGCCCCCTGGAGGACCAGCACAGGAAGTGAAGGAGCTGGTATGAGTTCAGGGAGGGGGACGGTTGGGGGTGGTGCGGGTGGCGGTTACCGCCATCCCTCTGCTGAGCAGTATCTGTCCAGTGGCCCTCACAGCTCTGAGGAAATCAACAAGTGGGAAGAGTGTGTGGTGACGGGTGAGCATGGATCCCATACATCTAAGCAATGTCTTCTCCAAAGAATTCACCTCTGGATCATTCCAGAACAGCGATTCTCAAAGTGGGCCTGGCTCACAGTGTCCCCCGGGGTGCTTATTTGAAATGCAAATGAAGGCCTCCTGACTTCTGGGAGTGCACCTCCAGGTGATTCTGATGGGTGCTCTGGGTTCAGAGGCACATCCTGTCCCCTTGTCGTTGGGCTCTCCTACTCCTGGCAAAATGACAAGGGTTGTGCAGAACACAAGAGAAGTACAAACCTTCTTTCTGCCCAAAAAGAGTGCAGGGTGCGGACCTGGTATACTTCTGATGGCCAGGGGACATGGGAGCCGATAAGTGGCCATGTCCTGGTGCCTGGAAGGAGGTCAGACAGGCTCCTGTGTCAGACAAAAGGGGTTCAGTCCTGCCTTTGCTAGTCACTAGTTGAATGACCTGAACAAACGGTGCAACCTGAGTCTTCTTATGAGGAATGAAAAGTGGTGCTACCTAGTGGGGACCCAACAACCTCGGCTTTCAAAAATAGAGGATGAGGATATGAAACTCCAAAGGGATGTCCCTGGCACTGCCCAGCCCCCATAATACTTCCTTTGGCTCCCATTAGACTTAGAAACACGTGGCCCCACTTTTCTAAGTAAGCACTAATAACCACTTCTCTTACTTACTAATGCCGATACGGATATATTGCTAGAATCATGGCTTCATCTCTGGAGTGCTTTCAGGAGCTGGACAGTGCCCTGAGGACTGTGCGTGTACCCCCTTTCTGTATTTGCAGAGTGATCCTGTGAGAGAAAGGCAGTAGGCACATTAATGAGCCCCTGACAATGTCTGCCTTCTAACTAACTCCTGGAACCTGTGAACATGTTACTCCACAGATGTGATAAGTTAAGGGCCTTGAGATGGGAGATTATTCCAGATGATCTGGGTTGGCCCAGGGTAACAACGCCCTACTAAGAGGCAGCTGGGAGGGCCTGAGTTAGGGGAGGAAACGGTGTTGGGAGCAGAGGAGAGAGTGACGGGAGTCTGGAGGTGGGAGAAGGGGCCGCCAGCCACGACTGCAAGGGGACTAGAGAAGCCAGTGCTGGAGGCTCCTGGAAAAGGGGAGAAAATGCATTCTCCCCACAGCCTCCAGAAGAAGTGCATCCTGCCAGCGCCTTGATGGGAAGACTTCTGCCCTCCAGAACTGTAAGTACTGTAATACGTTTGTGCCGATCTAAGCCGTGGTAATTTGTTTCAACAGCCATGGCGAAGTGCAGTTATACGAGGAGGCTGACACTTGACAGAGGGAACTGGGGATGAGAAAGACAAAGCCACTCCGCCTGGGTCGCACAGTTAGGAAGTGGCACAGCAGGCAATCCTGCCCCTCTCTGGCTCCAGAGCCGGCCCTTGAACTGTTTGACACACACATCATCTCCGGGAGCAGGTGCCTTGCATAGTAGGGCTGCCTTCTGTGCCTTCCTTTTGATTTTACTTGCCTAGTAGAGTCGGCAAACAGGTTCACATGAGACTCAACCTCGTGATGGAATCCGGTGAGTTTTCCTCCAGAGTGCTCCGTACCGTTCCTGCAACCTCTCCTCTTTTCTAAGGCAGTCTGGAAGGAGGGCAGTTTCTGGGGGTGGTGTTGAGGGGAAACAGGAAGGGGCTTTAGCTTCAGTATAGATCAATCAGCTGCTTGAAAAGGAGCCAAAAGTGGTTTTTCATGAAAATGGGAAAAATAAAATCCAACAACTAGGTAACACTGAGGCTGAGAGAGCCTGAGAGAGGTCTGTTTTCCAGCTGAAGCGGGATGTTAGGTTACTACGTGGAGGTGAGGAGGGGGGAGGGCGCTGCTCTTCTGCTCTCCTAGCTAATTTATACTCTGGGATCAGAGAGACAGGAGCTTGGAGAAGAGGCGGCAGAACTGATGCTAAGAGAGAAGCTACCGTGGGGAAGATGCCGAGCACAGAGGCATCGTCAGGACCCTGAAGAGCCAAGCTCTAGACTGTTTTTTAGCCTCAAAGTCAAGCCAGGGCCTTAAAGAATCCCAGACTTTCTCTGAAGCTGTCTACAGGGATGCAAAAGGGGAAGGTCCAGAATGGAGGATGCTGGTTAAGGCAAAAGGAGGCCCCATGCAGGGACCACCCACGGGGCCAGTGCTGTGCTGGCGGCTCCTGGGGCCAGGTGGAGGAGGCGGGCCAGCCCCACCTTCAAGGGTCTGCATCTGCCCTGGTCGGGAATACAGTGTTTTCACAAATTCCTCTAAGGTAGAGCCAGCAGCAGAGGGCCACGGGGAGGCACAAAGAGCAGTGGGGGGTGGCGAGGAAAAAGAAATCACACTGCCTAACGAGGGAAGGAAAGAAATGAGTGAGGATGGGGGGTCGCTCTGAGGCAGGCTCCACGCTAGACATACTCACATAAATTCTCTCATTCAGACAGTCAGAGACACCGAGGCAAATGTTACACAGCTCCCAAGAGTGGGGCTCAGAGAGTCCTCTGCCCAACCACAGCAAGTGCTCATTAGAACCAGGCCTGAAACTGGGTGCTGGGGTTTGAAGCCTGGTGTACTTTCCATCACGCTGCATCAACTCCTCCGGGGGCAGGGTGGGAGGTCACAGAAAGCCTCATGTGTTATTTAATGACATGGAAAAATGTTCAAGAGATACAGCTAAGTGGCCAAAGCAGGTTATGTGACCTAGCTCTTAGTAACACCCATTTTTTATCCTAAAAATATCAAGATTAATGTATAATATATAATACATCAAGTGGCTACTTCTGAGTGTTGAAGTTTGGGCTATTTTGTTAAAATTCTTTTTGCTAATCTACAGTTTACAAATTTTCTACAGGGAACAATATTTAATGTATTCATCAATACTAATAGAACTTCAGGCTTATAAACCCTTTCGGAGAAGTTTTTCCTGAACGAAGATTTCCAAGTATTTTAGAGGTATCTAAAGGATGGTTTTCCGAACATAACAGAGAAGCAAGAGCAAATGTATAGAAGTGGGGAGTGTTAGGACTGTTTTTGCATCTGTGTGTCTGTGTAGGAAATACGGAAATTCAATGTGGCTGTAACTTGAGGCTGAGTGTGGGTCCTGCAGTGGTTGTTACCTTGGAGCGCCCTGAATACCAGGTTTAAGATTGGGTGCTGAGTTCTGCAAATTATGAGGGGCCTCATCTAGAGGTTGAAATGCTTTGCTAAAAGTAACACTTTAAATGTGTGGTAGAGAATTAAGTGAGGTCCATGCTAAAGAGGTTGCTCTTTGTATGGGAAGTGTTGGGGAAAGTCAGCAGATTCCTGGCCCTGCTGCTTCTGGGTTGTGACACACTATCACCATCTAGTGGTCACACGGACAAATTGTAGGGCTAGTGGGCATGGAGCCCTGGTTGTTGAGAAACTTCCACCAAAGCCAAAAATCCTAGTCACATCTATATCTCCAAAGACGTCTAAACCTTCATACGTATCTGGATAAAGAATCGCCTATTTCATTGTTAACTTGTGCGTCTTTAACGATGTGGACATTGTTTCTTTGAGTAACTCAAAATTATTCAAACCCAGCAGAGAGAGAAAGAACATTTATATTCTCTGAATATACAGCTATCTGGGTTCAGCTGGAAGCTGAGAGCACTCAGTAGCTTTGAGACTTGTAATGAAGGGGAAAAAACTTTCTTACTTCCTACCAGGTTGGCATTTAAGAGATTTAACTGCTGAGCACTAGACGAGCGGTGATTTTTACAGAAGTCCTCATTTCAGCTGATTCCACTGCCTGATTAGATGTCGTTACAAGGCCCGGATTTTCAACAGAAGAGCTGGGGATGTAGCCGATTCTGTGATTTTTGTGTCACTGCAGCCAATTTGAGACATCTTCTGGCAACTTGACTTTCTCATTCTGTGTTGTAATTGTGGGGAGGCCTGGGCTTAAGTGAGTGTAGCTGGGCTCAGATAATTGTTGTTGGTAAGGGGGCTTGGGGGTGAGGATGGGAGGGGATAAATCTAATTGTGGAGACAGTGAGGGAAAGAGTCTTCTTACCACATTAGCTTTTGGCGGGCGAAGTAGCTGTGGAAAAACACATCCGAGGATCTGCCCTCTCTGTGGTGAGACAGGCGCTGTGCTAGGAGTCCTGAGGTCTGGCCCCCCACCTGCCCCCCTGCTGCCATTGTCTCTGTGTCTTTGGGTAAGATGACCTCTCTGAGGCCACACGTCCCTTAGCTGTAAAGCTTGGTTTTTATGTGTGTCCTCCCTGTACTGCAGTGGTGCTGTGAGGCTCGATCAGACAGCACTGAGTGACGATGGGGGTATAAGGAGGTGTGACAGTTATCGGGGGGTGTGCCGTTTCTTTGAAGAGTCCAAGTGCTCTGTAAGTTTTACTACTTACTCTCCCTCCTCTCCCCTTCTCCCCCGGCCCTGTGCTTCCTCCTGTCCCTGTGCCCATTCTCTGTGTTCCTGTTCCGAGCTCTGGCCCTTTCCTCTAATAGATTCAAAGGGCAAGGGGAGGGGAGTTATTCTGGAATTCCAAGTTATGTCTCCCTCACCTGTTGCCTCTGAGTCCAACCTTGGACTCAGTCAAGGTTCTGCCTCTTAGGTCCCTGTGACCTTGGGTAAGTGACTTAACCTTTCTGGGCTTCATGTGGTTTTCTATCTGTAAGTTGAAAATCTATAAACTACACAGAGAGTAGTTGTGGGGATTAAATGAGATATCTGCAAATGCCTGTATGAATTTTTGTAAAGCAGGCCTATGGTTTAACATTTCTCTTTGCCCTGAACAGTTAAGAACAGGTTGACTGTTCTCAGCTTTCGTGTTCAGGAGGGAATGTTGCTTTCCTTTCTTTCGTTTTCATGCGTCTCCTGTGGCCTAAGTCTTGTTTATTTTTTCCCACTGTCAGGGATCAGCACCACTTGGCTCAGTGACCCACGGGACCCTAGGGCTCTTCAGGCTGAGCGGTTGGTGGGACCCCAGCCCCCAACTCTGCTCTAGTCAGGTGGCCTGCTTTCATTCTGTTTTACATATTGGAGTTTGGAATGGGATTTACTTTTGGTAAAGTCTCCTTAACAAAAAAGGAAGAGTTTGAAAATACCAATTATTGGCCTCGGTGTAGGATGAAAACATCGGGTCAAAAGAAAGAATTAGGTACAGGACTAGATTCCGGTGAGGCATAAAATGCTCTGGGAATAAAGAGCGGATTGAGGTACACACAGCCACTTGTGAATTGATGAGAAGATGGGGCTATGATTTCAGCAAGAAATGACCCTAGGGGATGACAGAGTTGCATCCACAATCAATTTTTTTAACTGATGATGGTTTCCTAACCAGAAGCTCCCAGAAAACTGACTTCTGTTGCTGGGTGCTTGATGTGGTGTTGATGTGGGGGTGCTGCTTCCCAGGCAGAGGCAACAGGAAGGTGGGAAGAAGGAAACCATATTCACCGTTGTAGCTGTTTCTTCCTTGGGATTTGTGCGGAAGGCCAGGGGGAGAGACACAGGATGCCTGCCTGTCAGCAGGTGCTGGGCGGGGCGTGTGAGGAGCTGCCGAGTGAGTGGGGTCTGGAGTGCAGGGTGGCTTAGAGCAGCGCTCCAGATTGGTCTTTGCAAAGAGTCTCTGCTCTGAAATAAATGGCTCAGTATTCCTTAGTATCGAGGGGCACTCGGAATTTTGTGGTGTTGGCTTTGGAAAATACTCTGTAATTACCTTCAACAACCTTCTTTTTTCTGTTACATGTCTACCTCTCTTTTAATTTTTCAAAAGTCAGTCTTTCAGCTTCTGGATCTCCTCAGCTCTTAGCAGGAACCCTCAATGGACGCTGTAGACCTGGTACAGAGAAGGGCGTTAATTTAGACCTTGCTGATGCAGAATTGGTGATAATAGTGTCAGAGGTAGAGCAAAGTGTAACTAGCTCTGCTCAGGAGGACAGGGCTCTCCAGAGCAAGTTCAAGGGAACAAGGTGCTTGTAGCATTGAAGAGCATGCAAAAGGATGCTCTAATTACAAACCCTCTTTGCCTTTTCATTAAAGCAGGGCCTCTGCAGGGCCAGGCTGTGTTATGTGGGTCTGCGGTACTCCTCTTGATAGAAGAACGACACCCGATTGTCTAGGAAAAAGCAAACTTCTTGTCATTTATTCTGCTGGTCCTCCACCCCCTTTTTCTCTGATCAGCCCTCTCTGAAGGAGAGGGGCTGAACGCCTTGCCTCGCCAGCAAATGCTGGCCGTGCTGGGGTCTGAGACTGCAGAGAGACAACATGTGGGAAACAGCTTTAAAGTGCTGATGAAACCTTATATTCAAAGTCAGAAAAAGCACATGTTAGTACATAATTAAGGATGCTCTCTCTACATGTTGTTGATCCGAGGCAGGTCACTGAGCCATCTGGCTACGTATTGGCTGTTCCAGTGATACAGGAACCTCTTCTCCCTTGAGCGATGAAATCTCCAATCACCAGAGCTTGTCCTCTTTCTTTTTTTAAAAAAATTTTGTTTATTTTTGGTACGTATGTATTTAAATGATCTAGCAGTGTATTGAGCCCAGCCTCTACTCCTACTGATTTGGACCAAGTTTGTCTGTGTTACCTTGGGCAAGTCATTTTATCTCCTGTAAGACTCAGTTTCTCTATGTGATTCATGGGAGAAGAGCCCCTTTTTGGGAAGGAGCTCGGTGCTGACTTGCTTCTGCACAGGTATTCACAGGTGTCCGGTCACATCATGACACTGGTGTCTGGGCTTTGACTAATCCTGACCAACCACGCACACGCACACGCGCGCACACACACACACACACACACACACACACACACACACACATAAATAAATGGAGAAATAGATGACTGAAAACAGACAGTAGGTTTTTTTCTAAAGCCCCACTGAAATCGATAGAGGGAAGTCACAATGTGTAATTACATTAAATGTGTTGCTTTGGCTACTTGCAGCTATAGGCACTGACTCAGTCATTCATTGACTTACATCCAACTTATATTGGGTCGATGTGTCTTATGAGCTGTTCTTCTGGGTACAGTGAGTGACACATAGATTGGAAGTCCCATTCCGACCCTATTAAACGGAGCATAAGACAATTCTGTGTTCTGCCAAATTCCGCAGTAATAGTGGGCCTGTGTCTGGTGCTGTGTTGAAGAATTGCAGTGTGGGTTTCAGTACCTGGACACTGGTAACAGAAAGCCCAGCTCTGGAACTAGCTGAAGCAGCTTGTACACAGCTCACTGGAGGACTAGGTTGTATGTCTGTGGACCCTGTTTATGGCCCCAGCTCTTTCCCTAAGTGTGGGGCTATAGATAAGACACTTAATCTTCGTCTTGGACCTTGGGTTTTCTAGCCATAAAAAGAGGCAGCTGGTCTAGGTGAGCCTGCTCTTGAATTCTATTAACTTGTAGAAATGATTTTGAAATGTCAGGGCTGAAAGAGAGCCATGGCTTGCTTCCGCCTTGCCCCTGGGTTACTCAGAGTTGGTGGATTTCCTCTCTAAGACCGCTCCAGCTGAGCCTAGTGTGGAAACGTTCGGACTGTTAGCACCAGAAATGCCCCGAATGGTAGCATCTCCTTCATGAACCCTCTAGCCCTGTGGCTGGTCTCCTGTGTGTCGCCTGACAGGCTTTTGCCGAGACTGGTTTCTATAAAAATGCACACTTAACCAAGGTGTTTCCTCTTTTGCTTTTTACAAGTTTTCAGTTAGTGCTATAGGAAGAGCAAAATTAGCTGTTTGAAGCCTTTACCAATGTAAGGACCTAGAACTAGGACTGGACCACATGGTCTTTAAACACAGCTGCGGACCCGGGCACCTGTGCACACGTGTGCCCATATGATAGGGGAAGGGACACGTTACATTGCAGAGCAAGTTACAGAAGGCCGTGGAAGCCTGCCGTGACTGTGCTGTGAAGTAGTTTTTAAAGCCATCTTTAATTTCTTTCTGACTGTAGACAAAATACATGCTCATTTGGGAGTAGAAAACAATAAAATTTCCTAGACATGACCAATTTTACATATTTGTGCATACATATAAATACATTTCAATCTATTTATATTCTGCCTTTTGCATCAAACATGACAGCTGATGCATTTCTCTTATGATGAAAAATAGTTCAGAAACACGACTGTCAGTGGTTGCATAGAAAATCCACAATGGTCATGGCACAACCGAACCGTTGCCACAGCGTATCACTGTGCTTTCATTTGGACCTCAGGAGTTGTTTTTCTGTTGCTGTTGTTTTTGAAGTGGCCTTTGTAGGTGGAAAGACAAATATGTAACACATTTGAAGTTCATATTCACTGTGAGAAGAAATTGCATGTAATTAGCATATTTTAATTTTCCATTATAGCCACAATCTAAGATGCTTAATATTTAAAGATGCAAATAATACATAAGGACTTCTTTTGGAGATTCTATTTTTGTCTTTATGTGTGACCAAACCCAGTAATAGAGATAAAAACAGTGAACACAATAAAACAGTAAGAAGAGACAGGAAGGGATGGAAACGGGCAGCTATGGAACCCAGGCTGTGTGGATGCACGCACGTCACCTCGTTAAGGTCTCACTGCGGGTCCGTGCGGTACATGTGACTTATCCTTGTTTCACAGAAGACAGAACTGAGCCCCAAGAAGTTTTGCACTTGCCCAGGTTGATGTGGCTGGAGATGGGCAGAGCTAGCACTGGAACCCGGGTGTGCCAAGTCCAAAATCTAACTTCCATCTGCAGCGTACCAGGCCGCTCAAGTATAATTCAACTCCGGCTCAAGGTCACTGCTTCCTGCTTCCCTGCCCTAGTCACTCTCCATCTGCAGGGAAAATTCAGGAAGAAAATCCCCATTCCATGGCATTTTCTGTTCCCTGGAACCACTTGGGGACTTGGGAGAGTGGGGTCCATATGGCATCCATGGTCCCTCAGTCCTACATGTACTTCTTTCCTACTGCTTCAGAGCACCCAGCCCTTCCCAGTTTTGCAGATGAGACGTCTGAGTGAGAAGTTGCCCCCACTTTGGCAGCCTTGCCCCTCCCACAACACAGCAAAATTCACACCCTGGTCTTCACAGTGATGCATGTGGCTCCATAGGAAGTGGGCTCCAAGCAGATCTGTGCTCGCCAGTGCACAGTGGGCTTGTGAAACTGGTACACGCCCCTCAGTGTCTGCCTCAGATTTCCAGTGGAAATACTCATTTCTTGAACCATGTTTGGGCCTCAGTGAGAGAAATAATTCCCTTTGTACCTGACTCTGCATGGCCACTTTCAGGTTTTCACTGATGAAGACAGTTCTCTTCATAACCCCTGAGGGTTCCCACTCAGAGTTCTCTCTTCTAGGGTCTATTATGATGGCTCTGAAGCGGCGTGCAGTCCTGAGACCCTCCCCTCGTCACTGCGTTTCCTATCACCCCTGTGCCTGTTCACTCGCCTGCTCATTCGCCAGGCAGCTGCCGAGCCCCAGCTACAGAGCAGGCACGAGGCCGTATTGTACCCTCACCCACGTCCCTTCTCGGCATTGGTCAAATGCTGTTTTGCAAGGGAATTTCACATTTATTTGAAGTAATAATACGAATTAACTTATTTAGTGAACATTAAAGCTCAATAATAAGATGCTCTAGTGTGAAATGTGGTTCAGCATGAAAACAATGCTGTGAAAAAATATGAAATGTAACACGAACTTGTAAATTATAGAAAGAAGTTGTCTTTCTCACCTCAATTACTTTGCATATGGTACCTTAGGCTAAAGAGTTCACAAGCTAATGTCTATAAATGTGGAACAGCTTTTACCAGCATCGGTGACTGGAGGCAGCTTCTTGTTGCTTTGCTACTATTTTCTATTTGTTTTTAACTAGGTCCTGTTAGTTCTTGGATGACTGATCCCTGTCGGTGATGTGAGAGCTTGTGTGGCATGTCGCTTTCGGTTGGTATAACACTGTCCCATCTTTCTAAAATTCTGCCCAGCAACCTTGTGATGTAGGTATGCACCAGTGTTCCCATTTTGTAGACGAGGACACTGACATCATGCAGCTGCGGATTGCAGAGAAGGGCCTAGAAGGAAACATTTTCTATCTCAGAGTCTAGGGCACGACAGTTTGATCTTTCAGAATTAGGTGGGTCATTCGGTGTACCTGTCTTCAGATCCTCATAAATGGAACTTTTCAGTAAACCTACATTTTCCTCCTTGAACAAACAAATGCTTTTCATTCACAGCAGAAAACGGAACCTCACGAAGTGAATTCGGTCTCTCTGTGGACAGCTGCCCAAACTGGGAAAGCACGTACAATGTACACCTCGCTGCCGGTGCATATCCCAATGCAGTGCGATTGGCGTGAAGGCACATTAGTTTCCTCAGTCAATATGCCGCCTGAACGTATGAAGGCAATACAGTGTGGTATTTTGGAACACGATGTTAGGTTTCCTGATGGAAATGTTCTTGAACTAAAATATCCTCTGTGAAAAGCTTTTTTGTGGTTATAAAAAAAGATCAGCATCTCACAGGTTACCTGATTTGCTAATTACTTAGAATTCAGATCAGGTATTTGTGGTGAAATTAGCATGCAATAACCATCAGCTTTTGACAAGGGCTCCTGATGGAAGAAAGGGATAGCTGTAGATGATGAAGTGATGAGAAAAAAAGGAAGTCGATTTTCATGGTTAAATTTTATCACCTGGGTTAGATGAGGGCTTAATGTCTTAATGATGCTCAGCAAGGGCAGATGGATAAATAGGAAAAGCAGAGTCCCTTTATGAGAACTGTCTCAAATGGTGTGGCTTTTCCTTCAGAAAAGCTAATAACTGGAACTCTCGGTGTGGGCTGTTACCCCTTGCACTCTGTGTAGGAGGACCGGCAAGAGCTGGTTATTTTCCCATTAACAAAGGGTAGAAGGTGGTTCTTAATATATTTACTTAGAGGCCCTGATTTATTTCTATCTATTTATATATGTCTCTGCCTATCTATATATTTATATATAAAATCCTCCATGCTTGCAGTTTACTGAGGTCTAATCTTAAATGACTGAGGCTGACTCTGAGAAAAGACCCTACTACATTTGGGACATGCCCTTCCCTCAGTGTCCTCTGTCCTTGGCTTAAGATGCTGATACAAATGTGAATGCAGTATAAACAATATCCTTTTGTCTTGTGACCCTCCCTGCCCCCCATCTCTGCCTCTGTCCTTTAAAGGCCATAGACTATGCTTCGGAATGACTCACCCTAAAAAGGAATGGAGCTCTTCGAACTCTTGAGTCTTTCATCAAATATTGTTTCAGCTGACGTAACAGCTCCTGCAGCCATCCAAGACTGAGAGCTGTTTCTTAGCTTCTCTGGGCCCCCATCACCACATCCGCTCACTGGGGGCAATAATGGTACCCACCTGAAAGGACTAGGTGAGGAGTACATAAGTGGATATTGGTAAAGCACTGGAAGAGTGGTTACTATATAGCAAGGCTCAAAAAGTGTTCATTCAATAAAGGCGAAGACCAACTGCTCTCCAGGAAGTCGTGAGCTAGCTAGCCATTTAGACATAGAGGGGGTCAAAATATTGTGCCTGTGAGCAGTAGTAGCTACTCTGGAGAAAGAATGGAAGGTGAATATCCAATTGATGCCAGAGATGGCCCATCTCCCACCAGTTGTAGAAAGCTGAGAATCCAGGACTTGCAAAAAACGTCCTGGCTGATGTCCAGTAGAGATGACCCTCCCATGAAGGAGACTGTCAGACCTTCCTTTACTCCAAGTCAGATCAGCACGTATTTCCCCACGGCCTGGAGCAGTGGAAAACTCCATGCTGTCACTTCAGGCACTCTGGAGATCACATCTGTCAGGATGGAATGGTTCATCCCACACTCTGTGGACAAGGGCTTGGCCTCGGAGCCCGACATGTGATCCGTGTTCGTTTGGAGTAGTGGTCACGGCAAACTCGTTTGGAAGGGAATTTGGTGAGTTTTCCTACGAGTCAGTGTGCAGCTGGGGTTGGGCTTTGGCATGTCTTCCCATGCGTTGGACTGTGGCCCTCATGCTCTCCAGGGGCTGAGATTTGGCTCTAGACAGAGGCCTCCGAGGCCTAACGTTGTTGCTCTCTGCAGCTTCACGGGTTGTGGAATTTTACTGATGTGGGTCTGAGGCATGGGGAGATGTGCCTCAGCGCTGCTTTCACTTCCACCCGTGCACGCATTTTCCCATCCATTTATTCAGTGGTCACCCAGTCATGGATAGTGGCTGTGTGTCTATCCCTGTATGCGCTCGTAGGACAGATCTATGTAAAGTTAATGACAAGCATTATTTTTCTCTATTTCATTTGGTTATTTCTAGTTCCTTTCACAGTCCCTGGCACTGGGGGGTGTCCCTGAAATTCTGGCTGTGTGAGAACAATGAGATAAGTGTTACAATAGAGCAAGATACAAGGTGCTATGGGAACCCAATATATGACATTTGTGTAGCACAAATACCCAGTTCTGTCCAGTGTTTTTAACTTTACAGTTTGGTTTTATATTCACTCTACCACTTTGTTTTCACAAATAACTTTGAAAATGAAAGTGTATTTTTCTTCTTTTCTTGATGGATTAAACACAGAGGAGCTAACTCAGCTCCCCAGCATCACACAGCTCTTTGGTCACCAAGGCCATCACAGAACGGCCTCTGAGTTGGAGTCCCTTTTTACATTCATGGCTTCGCTTACACCATGCCAAAAGGGCTCGTTCTCCCTGGGAGGTGGTAAAACCCAGTGCTTCAGATGATGCAATATACTCCCATTTTGCCAAAGTGCTTGGTTTTGGTCATTTGTTTATCCGACAAACCTATCCTGCATACCTACCGTGTGCCAGGCACTAAACTAGTGTTCTGTTTAAGACTTACTACATGTGACATCTGGGGTGGGTTGGTTGGTTGGTTTTCCTGAAGCTTGGAAAAGGATCAGTTATGTTCTCCCTTGAAGATGTATCCTTGGGTCGTTGGGAAGGGACTGGCGCTCTGACAGTCCCCAGGTTCTTCAATACAAACATCTCTTACTGTCCATTACAAAAGATCGATGGCGTGGAGCTGAATCTGTTGCGTTTTCCATTCTGGAAAATTCGTTTAGAAAGCAAAGCCTTAAATGGGCCAGTACTAAGTCCTAGAAGTGTAGTCCTGAGCAAGTTTATTAACCTCTTGTCAACTCAGCTTTAACGTCATCTGTGAAAGAGAGGGGTCTGGAGACCCAGTCAGTTCCCGAGGGTCTTTCTCTGCAGTGCTAAGCGCTGGCTGTGCTTCAGGGCCCTAACCTAAGTGACTGCTCTTAGAATGCCATAGCTACCAAAATTGTGGCCCTTCCCAAACAGCCTCGACCTCCTAGGGTCTCAGGCTTCCTGTTTGCTTTTCACTCCCACAGATTCCTGCTGGGCTGTTCTCTGGCCATCTCTCCCCCGTCTCTGGGGAAGATAATAGAGAGGAGCTGAGAAGACTGCTTG
This sequence comes from Macrotus californicus, assembly GCA_007922815.1. NCBI lineage: Eukaryota > Metazoa > Chordata > Mammalia > Chiroptera > Phyllostomidae > Macrotus > Macrotus californicus. Next base: position 19,293 of record VMDR010000728.1, read on the forward strand.
GAGCTGCCTCTTCCATGAGCTATTTTATGACTCATGTACTGTAGGGGGTGCTGGTCTGTAGGGGGTGTGGGGAGAAGGGAAACTTCCCTTTGTTTCTTCCTTTCCACTTGGAAGAAACAATGCAAGTGTCCTACTATCTCAGGCAGCTGCCTCTTCCACACAGGGCGTTTGCAAAAATTACAAAACAAACTCTCGAATCCTAAAAAGGGTAACAGGAACAGATTTTTAAGTATCTTAATTCATCTCTTCTGACTATTTCCCACCTCGTTTTACCCTCTTTTCCTTTGCTTTATTTTCTTAAAACAAACAAACAAAAAAAGTGACAGGCAGCTGGCTCTTCACCCAGTAAAGAATAGGAACATCTCTTTGGCTTTGCAGCAGCTCATGAGATTTCTCTTCAGAAGTTTCAGGGAATTTCATCCAGAAAAGACTTGGGTGAGGAGGGTAAATGTTTGCAGCTGGATTAACACTGCCCGTTGGGTTCTAAAGCATCAACAGCATCTTTCTCTGTATAATCCCATCCCACAGGATGCAGAGCCCAAAAGACACTCCTGCCTTGGCTTGATGACAACGCTGGAGTCTCCCTTCCCCTTGAGTGTGGGGAAGAGAAAGAGCCGCTGTGGTGAGGTGCCTGAATCCTGGGCCCCGCGCCCGGTGATTCACCACATTCTCTGCATCTAAACACATCATCAGCTTTGTCAAGTTTCTGCTGTGGTTGGATAATTAATGTTATTGGAGGACACGGTGAATGTTTTCTTCTCACAGCTGAAGATGAGACAGAATTTCTCAGGCATCACACACAAGTGTACTTTCCTTCATCTTTCCCATTTGAATGATCTCTGTTGCCTAATAGAGCCCAAGCCCTCCTCCAAAGATCTTTCCATGCCTGAGGCCGCAGCTCCCCAGACAGCCAGCATCCGTTTGAGGAGGAAAAACCAAGCAAGTCTTCTAGCTTTCCTTTTTAACTTTTCTTTCTCATTCTCTTTCCCTTCATAATATGGAAACACTTTGGGTGCCTTCTCTTGATTTGGGTTTGGCATTGTTTCAGGTGCACATGCCTAAAGAAATGTTCCTTCTAATGTCCTAATCTGGGGCAATGATGGCATCCGCATCATTGCTATGTCCAAAGATCTCCTCACTTAGGTGATGCCCTCTTCACAATGCAAAAAGTAGAGCTACCGCTCTTCCATTTCTCAGCTTGTGCTCCACTCGAATCAGCTGAAAGTCTCAACGTGTATTTTCTGGTGTCATATGTGGCAGACATAACTAAGGACATTTCCATGGAGGACACATGCCCACATGGAGGCATGGGCGTAATGGGTGACCTGGCTCTGACACCTCCATTTTCTTTCCCGTTTGAGGGAACACACTGAATGGGGGGGCTGTGAGAGGGGCTTTAACATGTGATAACCTTCCATCCCTCTAGTTTACGTCGGAGAGTTTAATTACTTGGAAACTAGAATTTGTCCTGTTCTTAGCCACAAATGGCTCATGATACATCTGGAATGGCAGGTCATCTAGATTTACTGCAAACCACTTCTTTCCATGCCAGAGATTTTTCTGTGGACCGCTTGCCCAGAGGTTTGATCAGTAGTTGAGGGCTGTGGCTCACAGTTTCTTAGTAGTTGTGTTTTTCACCTTGAAAACGGGCACGAGAGAGTTTACACGCCTGAGAGAGTGACCTGCTTGGTATATTAACAGTTGACAGGTGGCCTCAGGGACGTCTGGTACATAAGTTTTGAATCAGGGTATCTGTGGGTTGTTCCTGTGTTGCCCTTCCCTTTTGTATCTCTTTCTATCCCGTAAATAGGATTTGCTAAGAACTTCGTTCAAAGAGTGAAACAGTTTTGTTAGTGGAAAGCAGTGTCTTCAAAATGAGCTGTGGGCTTTGGGGAGGTGAATCATTGAAGTGGGCATGAGAAAGGGGTAAGTTAAAGCCTTGGTGTTAAGACATGAGGGACAGATGGAGAAAGAGTTTGGTTAGGACTTGTGGGATGTAAGCATTTGACGCATCAATCAAGCAGAGCCACCTGCGTTGTGTCAATAAGCTGTGCGAACCCACGGCAGGCTAGATGTCCACAGGGCCGGAAGCAGCTTGGCCCTACAGAATCTGCTCACCGTGAGAGACCAATAAATGCTAGCTGGCATGAGTGATAATGGCCGAGTCCCACTGCAGCCCGGGCCTCCATGTCATTGTGAGTTCTTGCAGAGCACTTTGCTCCTGAGGGTTCTGAGCAATTGAGGAGGGAGCCCATGCATGAAACCCACAGTCCAGAATGCACAAGGTCATTACTGATGCATGTAACTATAGAGAAGAGTCATGGAGCTTTAGAGCTGGAAGAAAATTCAGAGCGTGTCATGCCCAAATCCCCTCATGCAAATCAATTAACAAAAATGATATAGCCAAACATTCACATCGATGCCCTGTAATTATTAACTGGAGTTTGAGGTACTCAACAAGGTAATAAAGCCCATTAACAGCCGCCAGGCCCACGGAGTCTCTCTGGCACAGCCAGTGGGCTAGCAGCTGCTCACTGGACGAAGGGGTTGAAAGCAAGAAAATGCCATCTCTCTGGGAATGTTGGGCCCCATCCAGCCTGGGCCAGTCACACTCGCATTTCCTTTCCTGGTAATAATTAGCAAAATTTTCCTCACTTGCCTGGCGATTGGATGGGGATCAAAATATTGAGGGACAAACCATCCCATCCCAGTTAAGGAATATATAGTGTAAGTTTATTTGGACAGAATATTAAGCAAAAGTGGGTTTGTTATGCCATTACCCCAGGTTAAAGGGCAAACTCCTGGGCAGGCACTGAGATCCAGTCCCTTGGGGCTCCAGCCTGCCTTTCTAGAACCCTCTCCTCCTAATCCCCTCCCATGCTCCAGGTCCCAGGGCTTGTTGTGGATGTTCCAGCCCTCTCTGCACTCCCATGATTCTCTCTCTGATGTGATTCTCTGTCAGGATGCTTTCCTGCCATAGTCTACTTGGTACACCCATACCTGTTCATCCTTCAAAGGCCAGTTTGAGTGTGAGTTGTCTCTTCCCCTAAATGTATGAGGAACACTGATCACTTCTCTGTCCATAATGCTTTGTCCACCCTTCTGTTAAAGAAGTCTGTTATTCTTGTGAATTCCTTATTTATCTGTAAGTGCTTGGATGTTATGGTCTTGTTTTTCCCCACCTTAACCTAGAGCCTGGTGCGGAACAGTTACCTAACCAGTACCTCTGAGTGTATGGGTGGACAGCTGCATAGACAGATGTCCCCAAAAGCTGCTTTCCTGGTTTTATTTTTTGTATAAATGTAAACTCTATAAGGCCATAAATGTCCATCTGTTTTGTTCACTGCTGAAAGCTCCAGCACCTAGATTAGTACTGAGCACGTAATAGCTTTCAATAAATGTTTGTTGATTGAATGAAGGAAGCACAATAAAATAGTTAAATTTTTTTTCTTTTATTGATTTCAGAGGGAGGGGAAAGGAGGGAGAAAGAGAGAGAAAGGAATATCAATGTGAGAAAGAAACATCGATCGGTTGCCTCTCACACACACCCTGACTGGGGACCAAACCCAAAACCTAGGCAAGTGCCCTGCCCAGGAATTGAACCCATGACCTTTCAGTTTGCGGGATGACTCCCAACCAACTGAGCCACACCAGCCAGGGCTAGAATAATTTTTTAAGGTTTTAATTAATGAAGACACTAAACTTTTGCTCACATATTTTATGGATTTAAAAGAAAGTCTCTCCCAGACCTGTAATGACTCTTCCTCACAGGGCTGGCGGAGTAGTTCCCTTCCTCAGGACTGCATGTTGGCACTTCCTTCTCGTAGCTTCTTATTGATAGTTGGGCAGTAGCTCAGCTGTTTCTCCAACTTAGGAATTGGGGAATCTTTAAGGGAATGTGAGCATGTGTTCACTTCAGAAAACTGTCTGTTTAAAATGTGTTTATAACACTTACTTTTCTACCACTGCCTTTCCTGGTTTATCATTCTCTACCAGGAGACGTGGGGTGGGTGGGGGGGATGGCGGGAGGTGCAGTTGTTGCTTTCGTTTGCATATCGAGGAGAGAAGCTATTGAGTTGCAGAGAACATTTGAAATAGCACTGGAATTTTTGCCAAGCTACTCTGACTGGCAGCTTGATGGGGAAAGATGAGCAGCTATTTTCACCAACTCTAAAGCAAACTGGGCCTTCTTACAACGTGAGTATGGCAGATGGAAGACGAACCATGTGCTGATAGGGGACTCGGGAGCTGGAGAGCAGTCTACATCTTCTGTTCATTGACTTTGCCCTGCACCCATCAAAGCCCTCTGCTTACAGTAGGCTATTAATAAATAGACGCTGCATTCAAAGTTAATGCTGTTTGAGTTTCATCATCAAAAAACGTGTTAGAAGTCAGATATTTGAAAGTTTCCACTTAAAAATGAAAACGATGGTGCCCGGAGAAGAGAATATTCAGTACAGAGTGTCACAGATCTGAAACAGTGACGCCAGGAATGGTGTGCAGTACTTCTCCTGAGGGGTTTGACCTGTGGGGTGTTTGGATTGGTAATGACAAAATGGATCATGATGGTTGCTCCAGTATTTTTGAATCCAGGAGCGAGTTTCCGTCTTTTCCATTTGCCTACTAAGCTTCACTGGGTACCCAAATATTATGACTTGACAATAATTAGGAGCACCGTTCCATTCATGTCTTCCCACAAGATAAGGGGAAGTCACTAAAGAACACGAGGGGAGTATCTATTCATTCACCCATCCCACACAGTGATTGTTTATGAGGCGTACAACACGGCACTTGGTGTCTGGTGGGAGAGAGCTGGATAAGGGCTGTAGAGTTGAGGGTGTAGTCCGCCTCAGTTGCTTAATGACTGTGCACCTTAACCAGCTTGGAGTTTGGTGTCTTCTTCTCAACGTTGGACTTGAATGACATAACCAAATGCAAAAGCTTTCACCTCAGTCAGTTGGTATGAGCTGCCTGTCCTGCTGTGTTGAAAAGAAAGCAGAGGCCACATCTGGGCATAGAGTAAATGGATGCTCTCCTTGATTGGCTGGCGATGTCTGCTATGGACAGTGGGTAGGGAGTTAGAGCATGTGTGCACCTCAATTTCCATCCCGGGACAGATAAGCGGTTATAATACCTACACACTGTTGTTCCGTGAGGCTGAGGCTTTGCCTTCTAAGGACGTAAAACTTCTGCATATATTCATGGTTCTGTGCAATTTAAAGATGAAAGCACCTAAGGGCAACTGAGGCAATGTAATGATGATAAATCCCTGCTCATAAGTAAAGAAATGTCAGTGTTCTTACAAGCACAGTGTCTTTTTCATGCCATTGGTCTTCAACAACACAGAAGAAAAAGAGATGGCTTCCCCTGGTCGGTCTAGTTTCTGTCTATGCCAGTGAAGACTATTTAAACAAATCCAAATGCACCAGTAGAATTCCTCCGGAGTTACTATTTAGCCTAAATGAAAGGTTAGTCATCTATGCCTCATTTCAGTGAAAACCTTGAATTTTTAAATAAGTCACATGAAGTTTAAAAATATAAGCAAGAGTCTTTTTGTATATTTTGGTCTAGGAGACAGATTTAACTCCAGTTTGAAATTTTGTTTCATTAGGATGTTTTCTTTTGACTATGGGTTTAAATTAAGGTTGTTATACATAACAGTGTTGGTACAGGGAGGAACAAAGAAGGTTGCTAAATGTGGACCACAGTTCCGTTTCTTTGCATGTGTTATCTGTGTATGTTCATCTCTGTGCAAATTATGGCTCTAAGTAAAGTAATTATTTTAAAATTGTACGCCCCATTTTAATGAATTGAGCAATTGATGTAGAGCTTTAGAAGTCCAGAATGGATCAACCAAATAAGGCCAGTAAACATTTCACAACTGATTGTCCAATAGCATATTTCTTTTATTTCTAAGAAATATGATAGAATGCCCCTTGTCGTATGTGGCTTATTGTCACAGAAAATCATAGAGTGTTGAGTCATATGATACCTCCAAAAACATAAAAGCTTAAGAATTAATGTATTCTAGAAGGAAGATTTAGTCCTGTTTGTACATATACAGAGGAGTTTTACCGCGTGTGATATTCCTAAACTTTTTAAAAATGAATGATACATTAAAAATCCTATAACATTGGATAAAGAAGGCTCTTTGGTTCTTGCCTCTTATTTTATTGGAAAGGTGAAACTATTGCCTAAGACTTTTGCTAGTTATGGCAGAACTAGGCATTATGTGAAGAAATCTTTTTTTAAAAGATTTTATTTATATACTTCTGGAGAGAGGGGAAAGGAAAGAGAAAGAGGAGAGAAACATCCATGTAAAAGCGGAACATCAATTGGTTGCTTCTTGCATGTGCCCCAAACCTGCAACCCAGGCACGTGCCCTGACCAGGAACCGAACTGTCAGCCTTTCGCTTTGTGGAGTGATGCCCAACCAACTGAGCCACAGTGGTCAGGGCATGAGGAGCCCTTTGTTCAGTGTTTGTTCTTTGCTCAAGTAATTCATCAAATAAAGACAGTGTAAAACAGAATGAAATCATGTGAACGTTATAGAGGAGAAATGGGAGTTCTTATCCAATGATTTGGCTTTCCCAAGTTAATGCTTTGAAAGCTTCTCTGAACTTCTCACTGAGAAGTTGGTATGTTTCATCATTTCAGATCCTGAACAACAGGCAGCTTTCCCTAAGCACTTTACCTTTTCTTGTGGCTACTTGTGGTTCCTGGTTGACATTCATGTTGAATCCCAACAGTTACATTGATCATTATGGGGTTGGTATGTGGCTTTCTGATTTTCTTTATGGCATATCTGCTGTAAGCACCTTCAGATCCTCTCTGGAGGGAAGTAGAAGAGGAAATGAATAAATAAAAAAGGAATGCTTGAGGGAGAATGGTATCTTCCTAGCAGCTAAAATAACTTTTTTTCCAGTAGTGGTAGTAGGGTTCTTTTGATGAGAAATTTGTCTGATAGCCTCTCTGTAGGAGAGAAGGAAGACTTTGGGGTACCCATGTTTCAAACCAATGTTAGGGTTTCTTTGTAGATCAAGAGGGACAGGAAGAGCCACAGATGGGGGAGGTGAGCAGAGAGAGAGGAGGGAGGAGACCGTCTAATGGGGACCCCTCCCTATGGTCCCACAGATCTTCAACAGCAGGAACGACTACAGTAAGTCAAGAGTTTCTCATGGAAGCTGGTGACAGGACTGTCTTTTGTATAGGTGATAGCACAGGAACAGGCAGCTGACTAGATGGAGTCCCTAAGTCCTGAGTTACACCTGCTTACGTAAACCACATCTCAGCGTTTGGAATTGCCAGATGTAGTTTCTGCCCACTTATTGAAGCATCATCAAGGGGAACAGAGCAAACTGCCTGAAGTGAAGCCCCAACAGAGCTGGCCAGAGGGCCTGTCTAACAAGCACGTGGGAAGGAATCTGAAACAAATGCATCCACAGATGCAGCTGCCCTCTTCTCTCTGCATCAGGTGCACCGTGTGCGGGGTGTGTGAGCTCCCTCTGTTTGATCAGCCTTCAAAAAGGGTCACCTGGGTAGATGTTGGCCCATACAAAAGATCATCCAGGCCTCCTTCCCTCTTGAACCCGTCAGACCACATGATCCCATTATAATCTGATTTTAAATAACTGCTGAGTAGATTTATAAGGGCCTCTTAACAATATTGAACATTTGGTCACGGTGTTATCTGTTCCACTTTCAGACCTGAATGAATTGGCCATGACATTGCAAGAATGCTATAAACATCAGTAGGCAGTTTCTCCTACCCTGTCTTTGTTGTTCTTCTTCTGTGGAGTGGGAGAGGTGGTTTGAATCAATTAATTCATTAGGTCTTTTAATAATACTTCATAGAAGTAAATCCATTCTCTTTCATGCCTTGGCCATTTCTGGAGACGAGGGACAACTTTCCAAGGTGAGCAAGGTGATGTGGTGACCCAGGTGACACATCACTATTGTCTAGCAGACTGTTTAGTATCTGGGAAGGTGGAGCTATAAGCCAGAAGTCTAGCATTAGCTTCTGAACACCTCCATTTGGATGGACCTTAGGCACCTGACACCCAAAGTGTGTGAAGCAGAGCTCTACGCCTTCTTCCCCCATCTTCCCCATGCCTTGTGCTCCTTCCTGTTCCCCTCGGACCCCTAGAGACTAGCATCGCCTTCTCCCTCACTCTCCTGGCCTGACTTCAGAATGCCCATGCCCTTCTCTTTGCCCACATTGCTGCCTGCTTCACTCAGCCTCCACTGCACACCCTCGGTCCACGCCTTTGGTCCCCTTCTCACCTGGATTGATGTAACAGCCTCCTCGCTGATCTCTTGGTCCCTGTCACACCATTTCTCACCTTGTTGCCAGACTGATTGCTCCAGGAGCAAACAGACCCTGTCACTCTGTTTCAGATTCCCAGGTGGCTCACTATAACCTTCCTGATAAAGTGCATATTTCTTAGGGTAATCCTGAATGACTTGTCCTTGTTTCTGGCCTTCCCTGTTTCTCACCCTTTCCTCTGCATGCTACCCAGGGTGTAAGCATGTTGAGCTCATACAGTGAAGCAGGCAGGTCAGACACCTAAAGAATGAACATACACACTCACCCACACGCAAAATCACCCACACCCATTTGCCTACTGACCAGTGACTCCTGTTTTAGAGCTGCGACTGTGACTGTCTCCATCCAGGTCACTTGGGCTTAGAAATGTGAAGCGAGTATCAGCTACTTAAGACAGCCTCCCTGCTTGTTTATTCTTCTTGCCATCCTTTCTACCAGAATCAAAAGTTACTGACGGAAGGCCCATTTCTCCTTAATTTTATTTATTTTTTTTGCCTGTGACCTATCTGACTTCTTGAAGGGCTGGGGCCAGGATTTCCTGAAGCAGAGCCAGCTAGCTTCTAGCAAGGGCTGGAAACTTCCACATTCCTTTTGCAGTGTCCTCTTGCACCTGTCAGGTGACGCTCCTCTCTTTTCCCGAAGGGTCAGAAAGGTGGCTGGGACTTGCTGTACCCAAGCAACTTGGCTTCCAGCAGGAGCAGAAAGAGCCAACCAAGCTCAAGTGGACAGCCAAGCACTACAGAGCGCCCGAGTCGTGGCTGCCCAGCGTGTGAATGTCTTCGGTGCCCCTCCCCATCCTCACAGTGCCCTCGGGTGGAGTGGAACTGGAGATTTATGTATTTTATTTCAAAGACTCCCTGGTCACAGGTGGTGACAGTGTCTGCAGTTTAGGCTGTGGCTTTGTGGTTGCCTCATGTGAAAGTCCTAGGGAATAGAAGAAGGCGGCCTGAAAATGGCCAGAATACATGAGGCATCTGCCAGAATCAGACCCATTGTGATGTCTGGCCTGCCTGGTGCTCGCCAAGCGCTCAGGGGTGGCAGAGGAAATGGGATCCATTTGGTTCCCCCGTGACTGCCCCCCGCCACGAATTGCCTGGAGAGGGTTTTCTCGTGAAAACGTCTGCTTCAACCTTCTGTTTCTAGCCCTTGTTTTATTGCCTCCCCCTCCTCGGCTGCCGCTATTTCACCGCCTCTACCCTGACAAAGCACCAGGTTTATTCTCTCCCTCTGCAGGCTGGCCCGCTTGGGAGTCCAACCAGTGTCCCAGCCTCGGCTAATACATTAGAATTTGAATAAATGTATAACAGCAGGTAGCAAGCGACTGGTGACAGGGTGACATATTGACTTAATATCTTGTGTAATGTGATATGAAAGATGTGCCTTTTGGTGTGTATTTTCATTTTAATTATTTTTTGTTGCTTTTCTTAGGCAGACACTTGTAGGCAGTTTTGAGTAATTGTCTGAAATCATTAACATGTTTATTAAATAAGGAAGCAGAGTGCATTATCTAGCGAATCAATTATGTAAATGCACAAAAAGCATAAGAAATTAGTCTTTAACTGTTGCTGAGCTGCATCCATTTTCTAAATTATAGATGAAAGTTGCTCTGTGTGCCTGTGAGTGCGTTGGGGTTGTAGTTAGAGTCTTCCCCCTTTCTTAGAGTTTTAAAGCAGCCACAATTTATGGTTTTCTTTGGGGGGGGCATTTCTGAGGTAAGCAACTCGTAGGGATTTAGGTCGCTCCCTCACGGAGGTGACAACAGATGGGCGGCGGTGAGAGACAACAATCTCTGCTGAAGGGTCTGGATGAGATGATAAACAGGGTCAGTGAAGCGGAAGCGATTCTGTCCCTCCTCTGGATGACAATGGCACTCTCTAGGTCCAAAATTGTCAGTGCTGTATATTTTTTCAATTAATCCATTATTTACCCTGATTACTTACAATTAAAGTCTTCTGAAAAAGATTTCTGCTGTTTGGGCTCAAGCCTAATTTTTGGTGACCTTGGCTGTTGTCATTTGGGAAGTGGTTTGCTCCTATACTTAGGAGCTCACTCCAAGTTCCCACCATCCCCTAACTGATGAAATTACCTCAGCATTTAAGAAAAGCATCCTTCGCTTCATGCCCCTATTGGTTGTCTGATTTTTGTCCGAGAACTGTGTGGGTCCCCTTTCTCCCTACAGATTCAAGTAGTTCACCCAAACACACATAGATTTCCATCACTTGGCCTTGAGTTTAACGGCTAACGGGAAGACAATGGTGCTGGACTCGTACCCCTTCTCTTGGCTGGAGGTATTTCCTCTAATCCTTCTTCTCATGGCAACCCAACGAGGAAGGCCAGGGCAGAGATCCCACCTACTTTGAATTCTTTTTAAGTGAGAGGTTTACGAGCAGATTCAAATGCTCTCAAAAGCAGATAGTAGGGAGGGTGAAGACTGGCATTCTAATATGCGAAATTTTAGTTTTCTGAGCTAGAAGGAGACATCTGCCTGTTACTGTTTCTCAGTCCTTTCTTCTTTAAAATGAAAATCATACCACTTATATTTAATGTAGGTTCCCAATGTCTGCTTACAAAATATTTTGGAAGACCCCTCCCTCACCGCCTCCCCCCAAAAATGGCAGGCAGAAGGATGTGGTAGAAAGGGGTAGGTAAACATCTAGATCAGGGCTGGACTTGGGTACTTTAATCGGACTACATAGAACTGGTCATTTAACCTTTGTGCACTCTGTTTTCCTGTAAGTAAGTTGGGAACAATAAGACAGAACTCATAGGCTTTTTAGAATTAAATTGGAATATATATTAGAATGCCAATTAGCATAACTGGCACATAGTATTTCAACAACTCAGTTTCCTCTCCAGAAGTGTTAAGAGCTACTAGGATCTGAGTTAAGTTGGCATCGTTCCCTATGCAGAAGATAAATACATTCGGAGACTATATACAGATTGTTGCATATAGGACTAAGCTTATGATATTGATTGTAAGAGAATCAGGAGATATTCCAGCCACGGGAGTATGGAAACAAAAAGAGTTGTTAGATATAGAAATATCTTCAGGCACAGACCATAAAGATATCTTTATAGGTAGACATTTCAATTTCACATTCAGATTTTCTTTTGACCATTAGGATTTTAAAGTAATAAATATACACAGTAAAAAATATCAGCATAATATGGAAGTATAGATAATGAAACACAGCTCCCATCCCTTCCTTCTGGACCAAATCCCCAGAAGTAACCAGTGTTACCAGGCTTTGCATGTATTTTGGATACACATGTGAATCGATCCATAGGAACAGTTCCTAGAAGTGGAGAAGCTGGATCCAAGGGTGAGTACATTTTCGACGTAGAAAGAGAGGCCAAGTTGCCCTCCATGAAGGTTGGTAGGGAAACACACTCCTCTCAATAGTGTGTAAGAGTATCAAAATTGACAACTCTGCCTTGGCAACCGTTTTATCTTTGTTTCTCTAGCAGGACAAATGGCACTCATTGTTTTTTTAATTTGCATTTTGTTCTTGAGAGTGAAGTTAAGTATCTTTTTGTATGTGGATGAGCCATTTGCTTTCCTGTTTCTGTGAACGGCATTCACTGAAGCAGACGCTGCTGTGCTCAGCTACCCAGAGGGCTGTTCAGGAGGAAGCCCCCTTCCCTCAGCTGCTGCACAGGCTGTAGAGGAAGGAACTAAGCCGTCAGCTCCACTTTGGGGGTTGCTTCAGCTGAAGAGAGACCACTAGCCTGAGGTCTCACTCCCTTCCTGCAAACACCCAGGTCCAATGATCAGTCGGTTTGGGACCAAAAGGGCTCAACTCCTTCACTACCCTCTTGGCAGACCCAGCCCCACAACTGCCAGTCCAACCAGCAGAGGTCTTGGTGATGGTTTCAGCACCGCCCAGCTTCATCTGTGCAGCCCTGGTTCCTTCTCTTCCCCGCACGGGGGTTGGTCCTGGGGGTACTCCCCAGCGAGCCTCCTGCACTCTACTCTCCATTTCTGAATCTGATTCCCGGAGAGCCCAGCATACACCCCTAACCATACCCATTTTAAAGCTGAGTTCTTGGTCCCTTTATAAATGATTTAATGGTGTTCTGCTTAGGACACATTACCTGTTTCTGTAAGTTGCCAATATTTTTGCCTCTTTGTCATTTTTTCCCACATTGCTGTTGGTCCTCTTTGCCTTTCAGATGTTTCAAATGCTGATGCAAATTTATCAGTTTTTCTTTATTTTTCTTTTTGATTTATGGCATTTGGTTTTTTGTCCTTAGCCTAGTAGGGCCTTCCTTATGTTAAGACTTTTTTTAATGTTCTCATTTTTTTTGTTCTAACAACTTTATTTTTCACATTTACATTTTTGAGCCATCTGGGATGTATTTTGATTTAAGACATGAGAATAGAACCTGCATATTTTTCTCCCTAGTAACTGGCCAGTCGTACCAACATATTTATTGGTTAATCCATCATTCTTCCACATCTGAATTGCCAACTTCATTGTAAAATAAATTTCTATATCTATTCTATCTGTTCCTGAACTATTTTTGTCCTATTTTTCTGACTGTTCTTTTGCTAGTAACAAACTGTTTTAATTACCTTAGCTTCATAGTATGTTTGAATATCCAGTTGGGTTAATAACCCTATATATCCTGACAATTCTCACAGGTCAGTGTTCTATGTGCGTTTTAAAATTAACTTTCCAATTCCATAAATACTCTTACTGGCATTTTTATTGGGATCACATTAAATTTATAAAGTGATGTGGGGAAAATAAATCTTTACAATGTATTTTCCACCCATGAGCAAAGTACATGTTTCCATTATTTTGTCATTTTTCCTATCTCACCGTAGGATTTCAAAGTTTTTTAAGTGAATTCTATATACTTTCAAATTTATTTCTTGAAAAAGTGTGCTTTATGCTCTTGTACATACTAGCTTTCTCCTTCATCTTCAATTAGCTTTTGTTTGTATACTAAAAGCTATTAATTGTTGTGTGCTAGTTTTGTAATTCATCTGCCTTAATTCTCTCTTAATGCTTTTATTCATTTTCACTTGATTCTCTGGTTTTCTAGGTTCATATATGTATCATCTGCAAAAATAATAATTGTTTCTTCCTTTATAAGTTTTATTACTCATGACTCTCTGACTTTGCTTGGGCTGCCATAACAAAATGTGTTACCTGGTGGTGGGGCTTAAACAATAGAAATTTACTTCTCACAGTTCCAGAGGCTGAAGCCCAAGGTGAGGGGCGTGAAGGGGGCTAAAGCATGAGGTCTCTGGTATCGCTTCTTGTGAGGACCAATCCTACAGGGTCAGAGCCTACACTTATGACTTCATTCAACTTTACTTCCTTACTCCAAATAAAGCTGCACTGGGGTTTAGGACTTGAACACATGAATTTGGAGGTTGAGCACACCAACATCCTGTCCATGACAATGACTTTCTCCTAATTGCCCTGGAAAATGTAAAATTATAGGGTATTATTGGTCGTGGCCATTTTTGTCTTAATGAGGATGCTGCTTATGTGTCACCATTAAGCCTGATTCTGGCTTTTGAGTTAAGATGTATTTATTTATATATTTTAAAAGATTTCATTTATTTATTTTTAGAGGGGAAGGGAGGGAAAAGAGAGGGAGAGAAACATCTACATGAGAGAGAAGCGTTGATCAGTTGCCTTTTACATACTTTTAAATGGGGGGGAACCTAGCCTGCAACCCAGGCATATGCCCTGACCAGGAATTGAACCAGCAACTGATCTGCGGGAGGACACCTAACCCACCAAGCCACACCAATCAGGGCAAGATATATTTGTATGTTTCTTTTTCGTATAAAGTATTCATAGGTTCCTGTTTTCTTAGCATGTTAAATTGTATGGATTTTTATTTTATTAAATGCTTTTTTAGCATTTATGGAAATTGTCATGTGTTCTTTATCCATTAATGTGCCAATATTGTGAATTACAGAAGTACAAGTTCTGTTTTTGAATGATGCTGGTAGCCCTGTTTGGTCGTGATATCTTATTCTTTTATGTGTTGTTGGATTTTGTTTGCTAATGTTTGAGTTAATATTTTTACATCGTTATTTATAAGCTAGATTGGTCTGAATTTTATTTCCTGGGCTATTTTTGTCAGGTTTGGAATGAGTGTTAAAGCTGTTTTGAAAAAATAACTTGGAAGTTTTCTTTCCTGAATACATATTTAAGTATTTTAATGTGAATCAGCATGAAACAGCTTATTAATAGTGTTTTTCCAGTGATTCCCTAAATATGTTTTTAGAGGAAAATATTGGACAAGTTATATCATTAATCGACTACGTTGGACCTGTCCTATTCAAGCTGAAAAGGGAGTGGAGAGAGTAGCAGATACACAGGCAGACCTCAGAGATATTGCGGGTCCCTTCCTGACCACCACAGTGAAGCACGTATCACAGTAAAGCCAAAATCTTTCTGCTGGTGGAGAGTCGTGGCTTCAATGAGTTTAAAGAAAAAAGGCAGCATCTGTGAAGTGCAGTAAAGCGAAGTGCAATACAGTGAGATGTGCCTGCGTTCCTGCCGCATGAAGAAACGCAGCGGGTGCTGAGCAGTTGCCTGTGCGGTGGGAAGGTGGGGGGCTGAGATATTCAGCTGGAACTCTGGGAAGCCATGGAGAGGCCTCGGAGATATTTAGGGTAACAAGAAAACCTTTATACATTGGTCTATATTGTGTGCCTTCTGAAATTATGAATCTTTATATATTCATACTGTTATCCTGTGGCAAAATGTGAGAAGGGTAAATGTCATAGTTCTCCCCAAGTTTGTCATTTCTTTGGAGACCCTCCCCATACCTCAGTGTCCTGTCTCTTCTGCTCTTAGCTCAGGATCCACCTGGTGGCAGTCACTGGTGGGACACCAGGACCCTGTCACTCTCCTTCCTCCCCAATTTGTACCTTTGTTAATGAACTGTTTGGCCAATCCAAGCTCAAGCACAAATTGGTGATGGTGATTTCTTTCTGTGTCTTCCTTAGGTGACCTCTTTGTATTTTTTAGGGCGGTCTGACAAAACCTAAACCAGGGAGCAGCTGGTGACCTACCAGGCTGGCTTCCAGTGCCTTTTTGTGTGTCTGCTGGAGCCGCGCTTCCGGTTTGCACTCAGGCTGTGATGGGTGGGGTCGATTTTATTCTTGTGAAATCAAACCCTGATGCCTTCTCGTTGGGTCTCAGCAGTTGTTGCATCTTTGAAGGTGCTGATTTCTTTTTAAAGTCCTCTTGAGGTTAATCCTCTAGTAGATTTCTAAAATTTAAAGAAAAAAAAAAGCCCTTTTCTCAGGTTTCTGTTCATGTCTTTCTCATGCTAGACAGTGGGATTAAAGTGTATCATTTTGCTTTTTTTCCTTTATTTTTATTTATTTTTTCTCTCTTGTTCTCTTGCTGCTAGTCTTGAGCAAGTGTGTTAGACTTTATAACAGAGCATGCGATTATTACATAATAACACGTGCATTGGCTTAAAGCTGCTTCAGCCACAAACTGCTCTGATAAAGTCTTTATTCCAGACTCTGCGTTGGTTCCAAGCTTCACTCATCATAAACCTGTATTCCTAAAAACATGTATTGAAGAACATGGTACATAAGACAAGCCTGTGGCCGTTGCTTCAACCCCAGAAGTCAATATGCAACCCTTTCTAAATACAGCCTTTTGAAGTGTGACTCCTTGAGCAGTTTTTGGCTTTAAAAATAAAAAGGATTTTTTGGGGGTCCAATTTACACTTTCCCATTGTGATATTAACAGATAAGGATACTGCAAATAGAATGGAAGTTGGTAGGACTTAGGGTTCTGAAGGGAGGTTTCTTGTGTGAAAAACAGCCTTTTTCTGACAAGCTGCTTGTCAAGGTTTTCATCAGCCTCTCTTTTCATTTATTTATTTGGTTTGAAGGAGTTTGCAAGTTGTTTGGTGCATTTTGTGCTTGCCGCTCACCGTCAATAACAGAAGACTAAAAATATCCCCCAATATGAATATTCAGTAGGTTCTTCTTCCTTTTCTGCCCTAGAGGACCAGTGTTAAAACCCACACAAAGGGCTAACCCTGGCAAACCTGCCTGAGCCAAGCCCCTGTGCCTCTGCTCTGGGTTTCCTGCACCCCCCCTGCCCTGCCCCCCCCAATGGGCTGGTCCTGACTAAGGTCTCGGGTTCTCCTCGGCATTTCCTAGCTTACCAGCTCCTCTCCAGTGGTTTGGACCATTATGTTTTAAATTTAGTGTATTGGGGGGATGCTAGTTGATGATAACGTTATATAAATCGCAGGTGTGCATTTGTACACATCTCTGTACTCTGTGCTCACACCCACAGTTTAGTCTTTTCGTCACCTTGTATTTGACCTCCGTGACTCTCTGTATCCTCCCCCACCCTCCTTCCCCTCTGGGAGCCCCATTCTGTTGTCTGTATCTGAGAGCTTTTTCTTTCATGTGTTTTTTTTTGTTGCTTTTTGTTTTATATCTTACATGTGAGTGAAATCCTATAGTTTTTGTTGTTTTCCCTTTGACTTATCATGATACCCTCAAGATCCATCCATGTTGTCACAAATTGCCATATTTCATCATTGTTTATGGATGAATAGTATTCCATGATATGTACATATCATACTTCTTTATCCAATTATTTGTTGAAGGTCACTTAGGTTTTTTCCATGTCTTGGAGATTGTAACTAATGCTGCAGTGAACATAGGGGTACATATATTTTTATGAATAAATGTTTTCAAATTCTGGGGGAAGATACCCTGACTTTGGATTTCTGAGTCATATGGTAACCATATTAATTTTTTGAGGAACCTCCATACTGTTTTTCATAGTGTCTGCACCAATTTACATTCCTACTAACATTACACAAAAGTTACCATTTCTCCACATCCTCTGTAACACTTGTTACTTCTTGCTTTTTTGATAATAACCTTTTAAACAGGTATGAGGGAGTATCTCATTGTGGTTTTGATTTGCATTTCCCTAATACCTGGTGATGTTGAGCATCTTTTCATATATCTGTTGGCCATCTGTAACTCCCTTGGAAAATTTTCTATTTGAGTCCTTTGCCCAATTTTTAATCAGATTGTTTGTGGGTTTTTGTTGTTATTGTTGAGTTGTTTGAGTTCTTTATATATTTTGGATACTAGCCCTTTATGGGAGGTATCGTTTGCAAATCTCCCCCCATTCAGGTGGGTTACCTTTTTGTTTTGTTGCTGGTGTCTCTTGCTGTTCAGAAGCCTTTTAGTTTGATATAGTCCCATTTATTTATTTTGCTTTTACTTTTCTTGCTTTTGGGGTCAAGTTCACAAGACCCCTTTGAGACCAAGGTCCGTCCGTAAGTTTAATGCCTATGTTTTCTTCTATGTATGTAACTGTTTTAGGTCTATATTCAAGTCTTTAATCTATTTTGAGTTAATTTTTGTGTGTGGTGTCAGATAGCAATGTAGTTTAATTCCTTTGCACATGGCTTTCCAGTTTTTCCGACACTGTTTGTCAAAGAGACTTGCCTTTCTCCACTCTGTTTTTGGCTCGTCTGTCGAAAGTCACTTGCCCATATATGTGTGGGTTTATCGGCACCATTTTTCAGCTCTTCTCTCCAGCTTTGGAACTTACCTTTCCCAGTTCCAGTGCTTTCCATAGTTAAAAGGTCAACTGAGGTATATTCAAAATTTTAAGAGTTTATTTGAGCAAAAATCTATTTGAATCTCGCAGTGCCAAATCGGCAGTGACTAGGAGCACTCTGCCAGCAGCGGCTCAGGGAAAAGACTTACACAGAGAAAGTGTGGAAGCAAAGAAAGGAATTATCTGACTGGCTATAGTTTAAAGCCTATTGGCTGTTTGTGATTGATTGTCCTTAGCGGGTTGATTTCATAACCTTGAGGCATTTACAGGCTTAGATTTTCGTTTGCTTTCATAGGCCACCAGGGCATTAGAGTCACTTCAGTCTAATGGGTTCCTTGTTGAGCTAATTTAACACTCTCAAGGCATTTTCTGGAGTTCTCGCAGAGAACCATTAAAGAGTGAGAGAGAGCTCACATCTGGGTGGAAACATCATAGAATATTTCTTGAAGGAGATGACATTTAAAATGGATCTTTAAGACGAGCAGAATTTTGACAGGAGGTTATCAATCAAGCACACCTTCCCGTGCAATGGCATTCCTCACTTGCTTGCAAAGCCCCTGTCCCCAGAGGCCTCCAGGCGGAACATTTTAGGCGCTGTGCTTGGCCTTCTGCCTGAACAGAAAGTGAGTGAAGTCAGAACCAAGTTTTCTTCTTCTGTCTTTGTATTTTTGGCAGTGAGCAGACACTGGTAAAATGAGACAATTGACATGTTGAGGAGACATTTTCTCTCCCGAAAAATAAGTTCGACATTGTACATTCAGTGTGCTGTGAATGTATATGCATACCGGTGGTTACATTTATAGCAGTACAACTGAGAATGTGCAAATGAAGCCTGGGAAGTGCCAAATGGTGTCCTCCAGCATCTAGCAGAACTTTTCTGGTGTGAGAGAAACTTTCAATCAGGTAGCAACTCCTTCCGGTCCAATTTATTTAATTCTGTTTTGAAAGGAAACCTAGGAAAAGAGGCTAGAATTTTGGGAAAATACAACATAAAGCCTTTGGGGGAGCATTTTTCCATTTTTTCCCTGGGATTTTTTTTTTTAGGTTCTTTTTCTCCCATCAGATACTAGGCTCCCTGTGTCCCACCTGACCCTGGCGGCAGCCACCAAGGCAGGGCTGCAGGTGAGTGTTGTCCTGTGGTAGATTTGCTGGATTTCTTCAAGAGACTGGTGAGCCAGAGATTGTCTCCCTGAAGAATCAAACTCATGGGCTCTTTCAAAGTGCCCTGCTTCCCCCAGCAAGATGTAGTCCCTTAAAGTCCGAGGGTCACTGTCATGCTACCAGTCTAGGTGGTCCCTGGTCACATTTTCTCACCTGCAAATCAAAAAGCTTTCTGTTAACTTACCACACGTTGACATGTTAAGATCCTCTTCTTTCTTTTGTCCTAGTTTGACATCTTGAATTAAATTAAAAAAAAACTTTTTTTTTGTTGGTATGTTTGTTTTTGCTTTCTAAGAAAGCAAAACAAAAATAAAATCAAAAACAAAAAACTTTGGGTCTTTTCAGGCAGAATGTTACCCAAACTGAATTTCACGGAACACCGGTGGTTGGTGAGGGTGGTGGTGGTGTTCTCTGGAGAATATTTTCCTGGTCAATTTAGTTTGGGAAAACCCTCCCTGCTGTGTCTCTCCTTTGTTGCGTCCCAGTGCTCATTAGTATATTAAAGACTGAGAAGCTTGCAGTTTAAACATTTTTAAACTTTGTTTAGCCTAGCATTTGCAGAACTTTCCCTCTTGACATTGGAGGGACACAAGCGTTCCACAGGACAACCTGGACTGTGCAGAACAAGGCCCCCCCCCCCACATCTTGTAGGAGCTTCCCTGTTGGCGCTTCAGACTTTCTTGCTGGTGGTACTAGTATGATTTTGAGGCATGAAGGGACTTGCATTTCTTCTGCTGTGAAAGCCTGCACATTTTGCAAAGGAATTCCAAGGATCTGTGCTTAAAACAGGTCCCGTGTGATGTGAGCGTTTTCAGAGTGGTCTTCTGTGCCCCAGGGGAGTGATAACAGCCAACCTGAGGCAGTAAGTTTTCACACGGCGTAAAGTCTGCTCCCTGAACATTTTTATTCATGCATCCTTCAGCACACACGAACCATCTAGCTCCATCCTACGTCTGTGTGAGTCACTTTTTTTAAGTACTTCTCT
Source organism: Macrotus californicus (assembly GCA_007922815.1). Taxonomy (NCBI): domain Eukaryota; kingdom Metazoa; phylum Chordata; class Mammalia; order Chiroptera; family Phyllostomidae; genus Macrotus; species Macrotus californicus. Next base: position 39,358 of record VMDR010000728.1, read on the forward strand.
TTTGAAAAAGTGTCTTATGCACATAGATAATTAGAAAAAAACGAATAAAAATAAATCTTGTTGTTTAATTAAAAAACCCAAATGAGTCTTAAGAATCAAATACATATGTTTCTCACTTTCTTGGATTACCAATAATTACCACCTTTGTTCTGGTCTTATTCCAAGCATGTGAGTTAGCATTTTTTAGCATAAAAATGAATAATATGAAAACAGCATGTCAAAATAGAGGTGGTACTGTATCAAGTTCTTCCAAATGAGTCAACATAAATAAAAAATGGAAAAGTTTGCTATAACTATATGCTTCAGGTTCGCAGCCCCTTGTATTTCTCTTTCCAGGCTAATTATGTTGTCCTGATGGACAGTAACTTTCTAATTTGTATGCTCCTCTTTCAAGATTGTTGCCCAGGAAATGGGATGTTTAAAGTTATTCATTACTGTTGAGTGGATTTACTGATTGTATGATATTTGTCAGAATTGGAACCTGCTATTACCTATTATTTCATCATTAAATTTAATGTATGAAAACTGTAATTTTATAGCTGTTCATTACTGTGTTAATTTAACGTAATGCAAATTGATTGTTCAGCAAGAGTGGCACTCGTCTAAGCACACATTTTGAATTAAAAAATGCCAACTGTAGTTTGGCTCTGTTCTGAGCCCCGAGAGGAGTGTGTTGCAGCTCAGGAGCATGTCCGTAGTTGGGAGGGCCCAGCACACTGAACAGCTCAGCAATACACCGCTGCTGGCTGGTGCCTCTTTCTACTGCAGGCACACCCTGCCAGGAAAGGAGGCATTTTACAAAGGGGAACATGTGTGTGCGGTATGTTAATCTTTCAGGAAAGAGCTTAAGATCTGTTTCTTTAAGAAGGTTAATATTCGAAAACATAGGAGACAGGTAAACCTCAATCTTCAAGGTTAGGCTGTCTGTCTCTCTTGAGAGAGAACATTTTTGAAAGTTAAACCAGGAACTGTTGTAGGTGGTATTTTCTGTATTGTATATGCTGCAGACGAAATTAATGATGAAGAGCCTGGAGAGGAATAAAACATGCCAGATTTTGTGATATTCAGAAGGCGGCTGTAGCCCTGGCCAGTGTGGCTCAGTTGGTTGGAGTGTCGTCCCATAACCGAAAGGTGGCGTGTTCGATTCCCAGTCAGGGCATATACGTGGGTTGTGGGTTCAATCCTTGGTCTGGTTGCATGCAGTCCCTGGCCTGGGCACGTATGGGAGGCAACCAATTGATGCTTCTCTCTCACATTAATGTTTCTCTCTCTCCCTCACTCTCTAAAAGCAATGAAAAAATGTCCTTGGTTGAGGATTGAAAAAATGTTTTAATAAAATAAATTAAATTTAAAAAAGCTTTAGAGTCCGTATATCTAGATTTTGGGGGAACATTTTTATTTGTGTTGGAACACGGTGGCCATGTTTATTTGGATCTGCAGAGATCAGTGCTCCTTTTTTGACTGTTGTTAGCTTGGGTCTCCAGCCACTAGGTGATAGGCCATGCCTTCTAGGAATGGGTGGATGGCAACATGGAAATCCTAGGAAATGTCATACGCAAAGCTGAGGCCATTCTTGACATTGGACTTAAAATAAATGTGATATTGATGAGCCTTATTTTTGAGAGCATAAACTTTAGGAAGAGGTGAAATCCTGAACATGAAGCACTATGAGCAAAGTTTCAAGTGCTTTGCAATGATATTGTATTACAATTGCCTTTGTTGTTATGATCAGCATCCCTTGTGCCTGTCATGGGCTGGTTCATCAGCCCTGGTGTCTCTGAATTACATATTAATTGAAACACTTTAGCCTGAACAACTGCCCTTTTTCCTGTTCAAATGAGTCATTTATTTTTCCATGTTTATTGAGCTATAATTGATATATATCACTACGTGAGTCTAAGATGTACAACATAATGACTTGTCCTACAATATTGTGAAGTGATTGTCACAATTAGTTAACATCCATCATCTCCTATACATACAAAATAAAAAGAAAAAATGTTTTTCATGTGATGAGAATCTTTAGGATCCACTCCTTTAACTTGCAAATACATTATGTAGCAATATTAATTATAGTCATTATGTTGTACATTACATCCCCAGTACTTATTTATCTTATAGCTGGAATTTTGTACCATTTGACCACCTTTATCCAATCCCTCCTCCTGCCCCCATGCCCCGCCTTTGGTAACCACAAATCTGATCTTTTTGTAAGAGTTTTTGTTTGTGTTTAGATTACACATATGAGATCATATGGTATTTGTGTTTTTTTGTCTGACTTATTTCACTTAGCGTAATACAACCTTTGTTGTAGAAAATGGCAGGATTTCCTTTTTACGGTTGAAAAAGCTTTATTATGTGAATATATACACACTCACACCATGTATTCACACTCATGTTATGTACTCACACTCACACCAACTTCTTTATCCATTCACTCATCAGCATTCAGGTGGATGCTGTGACTTGACTAACATAAATAACACTGCTATGAACATGGGAATGCACATATTTCTTCCGCACAGTGTTTTTGTTTCCTTCAGTTATATTCCCAGAAGTGGAACTGCTGGATCATACGGTAGTTCTATTTTTAATGTTTGAGGAACCTCCATATCATTTTCCATAATGGCTGCACCGTTTCACAATTCCATCAGCAGGGCACAGGACTTCCCTTTTCTTTACGTCCTCATCTGTATTTGTTGTCTCCTGCCCTTTTGAGTATCACTGTTCTAACAGGTGGTAGTTCATTGTGGTCTTAATTTGCATTTCCCTGATGATTAGTGATACTGAGCACCTCTTCAGGTACCTGCTGGCTCTTCACAGAACTTCTTTGGAGAAATGTCCTTTGCTCATTTTTAAAGTTTTGTTTGTTTGTTTTTGTTGTTGAGTTATATGAGTTTTTAAAAATATATATTTTGGATATTATCTCCTTTTCAGATATATGGATTGCAAATATTTTTCCATTCCATAAGTTTTCTTCTTTTTATATAATAAAGATTTTATTTATTTCTAGAGGGGAAGGAGGGAGAAAGAGAGGGAAAGAAACAATGTGTGCTTACCTCTCACACCCCTCCCCCCACCCACTGGGGACCTGGCCCACAACCCAGGCACGTGCTCTGACTGAGAATCGAACTGGCCACCCTTTGGTTTGCAGGCGGGTGCTCAGTCCACTGAGCCACACCAGCCAGGGCTAGAAGTTTTCTTTTTCATTTTGCTAGTTCTTTCCTTTGCTGTGCAGAAGCCTTTATGTTTGGTGTTGTCCCGCTTGTTTATTTTTCATCTTGTTGCTCATGCTTTAGGTGTCGAATCCAAGAAAATTGTTGCTATGACCCATGTCAGGGAGCTATTTCCCTGTGTTTTTGTCTAGGAGTTTCATGGTTTCAGGCCTTACATTTAAGGCTGTCTGTCTTAATACACTTTAAGTTAATTTTTGTGAGTGGTGTAAGATAGGGAGCTCATTGTTTTACATGTGAACATCCAATTTTCCTAGCACCATTTATTGAAAAGACTTTTTTTATTCCATTGAGGATTCTTGACTTTCTTGTCAAATATTAGCTGACCAAATATGCATGGGCTTATCTCTTGTCTATTTATTCTCTTCCATTGATCTATGTGTTTATTTTCATTGCAGAACCATATGATTTTTGTTGCTGTAGCTTGAAATCAGGAAGTGTGATGCCTCCCGCCTTATTCTTTCTCAAGATCGCTTTGGCTGTTTCCTGTCTTTTGTGGTTCCATATAAGTATTAGGGTTTTGTTTTTTTTTTTACTTTTGTGAACAATGCCATTGCCATCTTGATGGGGATTGCACTGAATCTATAGATAGCTTTGGATAGTAGGGGCAGTTTAACGAAATTAATTCTTTCAAACCACAAACATAAGATTCCTTTTCGTTTATTTGTGGTTGCTTTGCTTTCTTTCATCTATATCTTGGAGTTAGTTCTCAGTGCAGAGATCTTTCACCACCTTGGTTAACTTCGTTCCTGAGTATTTTATTGTTTTTGATGCTATTATAAATAGACGTGTTTTCTTCTTTCTTTTTTTCCAGATAAATCATTGTTAGGAGAACTGCTTTTGTTTTTACTGTGTGTTCACTTATTGTTTATTTATAATAAATAATATCTCTTTTATTTCCCAGTGTTGTCTTGTGGTAACAAGGTGCCCATTTTGTTTTATCTCGCTGTAATCTGTTCTTTAGTTTTTCTTTAATTAAAAAACAACCTACTTAAGTGATTTTGCTTGGATTGTCAGTGACTGTAGATTAAATCTCAAACATTAGATACGAGCTATAAATTCACTCAACTGTGAACTTCACCACTAAAATGGAACCATCTCTAGGGTCAAGTGTTCCAGTTGGTTAAGAATGCCCATCGGCATCACATAATCGTTTAAGAAAGAAAATGGGGGGAAACTGTATATGGGAGGAAAATAAATAGGGAAAGTGTAAATTCTCCAAATGGTTTTGTGGACAAATCATTCTGGAGGCAGTTAATATTCTTGGTGTAGGGATGACAATGACAGCCACAGATTCTGAGCTAGGAAATACTCTCCCCTTTCAAGAATAGTGGAGAGTAAGTTCTGGAAGTGGCACACTAAATCAGAGTCAATCCCTAAAAAGGAAAACAGGTGATACATAAGGATGTTCAAATCAAATTCTACTTGGACATTTTGGTAGCCTTTTTGCTTGAACTTTTGAGGAGTCAGAAGTTAGTTCCCCCCTCCCCCACAAAGCTTTCACTTCTTCATTGAACAATGGGGTGTCAGTTTTCCCGGTGTTTCAGAGCTGGTAGATTGATGGCCAGTTGGGTAAAGATCATAGTGGTACGCATTTGGTTATCTGTCTGTTTAATTTGAGCTGGTGTGCCAGGTCTGGCTCCTAGTATTGCTTGGTGTCTATTAGATTTTTCTAATGGGCCAGCTTATTACTTTCAACCTTCTCTCTGAGTTCACCGCCCATGGTTCTGTTGCCCTGCTTTCTTCTTTCCTGGTGCCAGGCAAAGCACTTGCACGGAGAGATGTGCTGGCATTTGTAGCTACATGATTTCAGGGTTTGGTGGTAGATTTTATTTAAAATTTTGAAATGTGGAAATATAAGCTTCTGACGTTAAAAATGTGAGAATAACATCAAAGTGTGAGAAAAGCTCTCACACTTAAATATTATTCTCACACTTTGGGGAACAAAATAGACTTTATTGGTAGGTTGTGTCTGCACTTGCTGTAAGTGGAATATATCATATTATTCCTCCAAAGTTATGATATAAACAGACAGCACAAAAGTTTTGTTCTGGCACACATTTAACTGGTTCATCTGCCAGAAGCAAGACAATACAAAGAAAGTGAACTCATTACTGTTAGAAAAAAGGGGAAGGGAGGGTACTTGGGTGATTTCTAAGGGTTTTTGATTTTGACTGTAAGAATGGCCTTTCCCTCAAGGAATGAACAGTCAAATTGAGTTCTTCCACTGAAGCAATGAAGTCCCTATCACAAATGAATTGTGACTGATAAGGAACTGGTGACTTTGATCAAGACTCTAGATGTAGTCATTCCAGATAAAAAACGAATGAAGATACTATTTTTTTTTTAAATCCTCACCTGAGGAAGTTATGTTTATTGATTTAGAGAGAGGAAGGGAGAGAGAGAAAGAGAGAGAGAGAGAGAAAGAGAGAGAGAGGGGGAGAGAGAGACAGACAGTCAGAGAGACAGTCATCTGTTGGTTGCCTCCCATACACGCCCTGACTGGAAATCAAACCCGCAGCCTCTTGGTGTATGGGGTGACACTCCAACTCACTGAGCCACCCAGCCAGGCCAAGATTCTAACTTTTAAATTATGTTTGAAACAGATGGATGTCAAGTTTCAAAGAAGACTTTGACTTATTTCACAAATAGATCCATCCATTCCACCTATATTTGAAAACTAATGCAAATAAATTATGTATCTCCTCATCAATTTTCAGTTTCTGGTCTGAGTTCCAGTTCTGGTATCCTTTGTTTTGATTTTTGTTCCTATGAAGTGTTTTCATCTTTAAAACAAAACTAATTATTAACCAATAATGTGGACTTTCATGTGTGCCCTCCAAAGCCAAGGAGAGAATCGAGTAATTATACAGATACCTAAGAATAAAAACATGTTCCTCTTGATTAAACAGGTAGGTAAGACCAAAAGAAGAATTCTTTTTATGTGCTTTTGCTAATAGAACAAATAATTGTTGACATTTCAACTTTGTCACCCTAGGGAAAAATAACCTTACATGGTATGTGCTCCTGAAATCTGTCAGGACAGTGGTTTGTGGGAAGATGCCATATTTCTTGAGGTAACAATCAGTAAAGGATGGGGGTGGTGACGTACTGATAAGGGAGATGCCTGTTCCCCTGAAGGCCTGTAAAACTCTGAAAAGTCTCAAGGTGTGACCACACCTGTCAGACACTTGCTTACGTTATGTGTGTTGGGCCAAAGATACCTAGAAAAGGCCTGAGTCGCGTTTGAACGTTGTGATGTGCATTTAGTAATCTAAAGTAAAATGCACACTTATGTTTTTTATAAACCAAGCTTGGACCTTCGCACAATTTTGTGTTATTGCTACCCACAGGGCTGAACGTAGGAACTTTTGCTCAGTTCTTTATGGGTTAATCATAAAGGCTAGTATTTGTTGAGTGTCTGCTCTGTCCCTGGCACTCCTCTAAGTGCTTTGCATGTATTCTTTGGATCTTGCCTTACAGGGTTTGTGAGGTACTCTTACTGTCTTCTGGCCTTGTAAATGGGGAACTGGGGCACAGAAGGTGACCATGAGCTGGTCATAAACCCCAGTGATAGGCTGAAGAGTCCGTGTCCCTCGCTAACTCTAGACTGTGTGATTCTATGTGAGAAAACTTTTTTTCAAGGCAAACTGATCAAGAAACTTTATAGCGTGTCCTAAAACTACTCATCATCAGTACGCCCTCCAAATTTAGCAGACCATCCTGTACTTCCAGACTGGCCTGGCCAAGCCAATTCTCAGACTTTGGGAGGCTTCTGAGGGAGAGAGATAAAGTTTCAATGAGCTGTAAAAGGCTAAGTCAGGGTGCTAAATATGGGTACCAAATAAGAGGTCTGTCCGATGCAGAAGACAAGAAGCGTAGGGGTGCTCTGTGGTTCCAGAAATCTGTGGCCTACCTGCCTGAGCCTGCCAGAAATCAGGCATATCCTAAAAGAAACCAGAGAGTGGTTTCAGCAAACCAACCTGGCTTCCACTTCAGTTGCATTTAGGTAAGATGCCTTCCTGTGGGGGATTTTGGGGCATTTCAGTGTGTTTTGCTGCAGTTAGAGATTGTTTTCATTGAGCCTAATGATGCAGTAGGGAGAAGGGGAAGTTTTAGAAAAGGGCAGGAGGCATCAAGACAAATATTCCCAGATTCCTGGAACTGAAGGGGAACCTGTATGTGATGCCAGAGCCCCGAGTCAATTTCAACAAAATGGCTGGTTTATTTCAGGTTGGAGGAAAGCAGAGAAGATAAGTTGAGTAGAAGTAGTCATGGCCTGAAAGCACCTCCAGTGGAGCCAATGGGCCTTTTGTCTGTCTGGGCTCCCCCTGGCCGCTCTCACTTCTGACTCAGCCTCTTCCCTGGCCTGCAGAACATCGCAGCATCTGCTGACTGCCCCCTCCCTCTCTGATCCATCAGCAGCCTTCCGTTTTCCAGGTTTCTTAATCCTGATATATGCTTCTCCAGATTCTTCTTGCTTTGGGTCATTTTTGTTTTAGTTTGTTTTGTTCTCACAAGAAGATGGTTATGTAAACCCGCTGAAAGGACAGATTTAACTTACTTCATTGTATGACAATCACTACCTTATGTCTTGTGAGAGTACTGTCATTTAAATTTGTTGCTGTCCCCTCGTTAAAAGATGTAGGCAGGTGTGCAGAAGTGCCTTCTCTTTATGTCCCAGAGGGCTTTAGCAGTCACCATGCAGAACCTTCCCCATTATCTGATTGACATTATTTTACATATATGTTAATCATTTGGAAATAGTACGTACAAAAGAAAGACAACTTTTGTTTGGGAATAAGGAACAAAGCTATTGTTACTTTTATACATTTTCTAGTATTTACATAAGTTCACCATCTGAAGCATGCTTAGTTACTATTAAACTATTGTGTTCCCATAGTTGGAAGAATCTAATAAAAAGCAGGCTATTTTTATTAACTGCCAGATTTCACAACAGTGGAGCTGTTCCATTTTGATACTGAGATCTATAGCCAGATTTATTCAGCGAGTTCTTTATATTTATAAAAGTGTCAACAGTAAAAACAGCACACATTTATACAGGTCAATCACAGAAATGTGCCAGCACATGGTGGTACCAAACTTCAGGGCTGTGCTTCCCGCCAGCCGTGCAGTTTGACCTTATTTATAGAACAGTAGGTAAACTCTGTGCTTGTTCTTCAGCTGTTTGCCTTTCTGACAGCAGCACTGTTACAACGGAATGCATCCAAAGCCAAAGGAAATTCTATTTATGTTTATAATTGCCAAAGAACAAGCCCTTAATTATGGCACTTCAGTGTTTTAGAATTGTAATTATAGCACATTGAAATTTACATTTTCATTATTCATCTTTGACATTATTTATTGCAGTATCATGAGATTATTAAAGATAATATTGGAAACAAGGAAAAAAGTCTGAACTGGGCTACTTGATGCCTACAAAGCAGGAACAAGGATGATTATATTTTATTATGGAAAAAATTTAAAAACAGAAATAACAATTCTAGACACTGGGCTGTACTGTCTTTGTTTTGTCATGACAGAGGTCGTGGTTTGTTGATCATTCAGATATCCGTTAAGATATAAAAAATTAATAATTTTCCTGTTGACATGTATTTATACTAGCATTTAATGTGGTTATTCATTGGAGAAATTAAGATGAATTGAATTTATTTTTCTGGAATGGCATGGTTTCTATAAACCACTCTGAATTATGCATTTCAGTGAATTTCTACTTCCATTTTATCCAGAGAATAGACAGATTAGTGAGTGAATTCCCTTTTTTTTTTTTAAAAAGACTTGAATGCATATCTGATTTCTTTTAAAAAGAGAGAGGGAGAGCAGAAAGGAGAAAGAAAGGGAGTTGATGGGGAATGCCCAGAGGGACGTGAAGTCTCTGCAGTACCTTCCAGATCCACCAGCCGTCCATCCCCCGTTCTGGTTCAGTACAGTTTTTCCAAATGAAAATGTCCCGATTTGCCATGTGAAACTGCACAAAGAGAAGTGACTGGCCCTAGAACCACCGAGTGCCAGGAGTGAGGAGTCGGGTCTCCTTTTGCTCAGCCCTGTGCCCCTCTCTTTGACTCCCCATAAGCACTGGAGTTGGCTCAGTGTGTTTTCCCTGCTGTACTACTGTGTGTGCTAAGGTTACTCATATGTATAGAGGGGTGGGAGAACTTTTCTATTTGGAGTCAGGAGACCTGGGTTTCAGTTACTATGATGAGCTGGGTCCTTTTTTTTTTTTAATTCTCACGTGAGGATACATTTATTGATTTGAGAGAAAGAGAGAAGGAAGGAATACAGAGAGAGAAGCATCAACTTGAGAAGTACCCATGGGTTGCCTCCTGTACATGCTCAACAGGCACTGAACCTGCAGCCCGGGTGTGTGCCCTGACCGGGGATCAGACGCACAACCTTTTTGGTGTGTGGGACCACACTCCAACCAGCTGAGCCAACCAGCCAGGGCTGATGAGCTGGGGCTTAGTGATACCATAACTACATCGTGAAGGTAGATGCCAGCCTTCTCTGTTTCTTCTTGAAGCCCTAACTTATTTTTTTATGAATTTCATAACACTTTATTATAAACATGTTGAAACACATAACAGTGGAAAGAAATGTATAGGGCAAACCCACCCTACAGTGGATTCCAGCGGCCATGGTGCCAACAACTGTCGTGTATTGAGTACTGATGTGTTACACTCTTTCCCGCATTTTCCACATATCACCCTCATAGAGACAGATTTACTTCTCCCCATTTTATAGATGAGGAAATCAAGGCCAAAAAAGTTAAATTACTTGGAGTACTTTAGCTATTTAGTGGCAAAACAGTATCTGATCCAATGTGTTAACTCTAAATTCTGAATGTCTAACCACCACTTTCCAAAACTTCTCATGCTGCTAATGACAAAGCCTTCGCTTGATTCTTCCATTTTCATAGAATCAAAACCTTCAAAGCATCAAAATAGTCAAAGCCCACCATAAAATACTGTCTTTTCAAATCTTCAGGTGCCTTACTTTAACTCCCCAGCCCTCCCTTTCCCCCTGTAAGCTGAGGGGGTTGCAGAGTCTTCTGAGCCTCTTTCAGTCCTACGGGTCGTGTAGCACCAACCACCGTTACCTGTAACCAGATGTGTATGTGTGACATCCCTTCCAACACAAATCTGAGTCGTCTTCATTTTTATGGTTGAAGAAACCAGTAAATTATTATGCCCATATTTTTTATAGCCAATACTATGCCTCCTCTTCAGAGCAGTGGGAAATAATTAATCAGGCACTCAAGGTTCAGGAAGAGTTTTCTCCAGATATTGTCATCGCCCCTCCTCTCCACCTCTTTCTGCTCCTTTTCCTCCCTGTTCTTCTCCTTCCTTATTGACAAGGAAGGAAGACGTTATCAGGAGGTGAATGTCCAGAGCATTTTGGAGTTCATAAGCAGTCATCTTCAATATTCTGTTGTTTGCAGATGCTCTTTTTTTTGACGTTATGAATTATCTTTGGACTTTATTTAACTGTGGCAAATATCTTTTTTCTTTTTTTTAATTGTTATTCTATTACAGTTGTCCCAGTTTTTCCTTGTTTGCCCTCTTCCATGCAGCCCCCTCCCCTGCTCCCCTGCTCCCACAGTCAGCTCCCACACTGTTGTCCACGTGCATCGGTCATTCATACATGTTCTTTGACTAGTCCTTTCCCCTTCTTTCCACCACTATCCTCCCCACTCCTGCCCTCTGGCCACTGTCAGTCTGTGCAGATGCTCTTAAGAAATTGAATCTATCTGAAACTTTGTTGGCTGACTATGTTGGCTTTGTTGGTTGGTCACCTGCTCCTTTGGACTCATAGGATGTTTTGGCCAAGAAAGGAGGGAAAGGTGGTGGTCTGTGTTCTCATTCCTGTCTTCTCAGTCGGGCATCTCTTTCTACAGCAGAAAGATCTCAGGACTGGAAGGTGAAAGCAGGAAACCAGGTAGATGGAGATGGTTCCTCCTTTCCTCTCATCCTTCATGAAGCAGAGTGAACCAGGCTCTCTCATCCATTGATTCATCTGCCATTCATCACTGTACAAACTTCTAATTCCACTGTTGAAACCACTGTCACTTTTTAAAAACTGTGGTAAAACACACATACCATAAAATTTACTGTTTTAATCATTAGAAAATGCACATTTAGTTGGTATGAAGTACATTCACAGTGTGGCGCTCCATCGTCATTCTCTGGTTCCAGAACTTTCTCACCCACTCAAACAGAAACCCTTCACCCATTAAGCAGACACTCTCCATAGTTCTCCCCCAGGCCCCACGACAACTAATCTACTTTGCCTCTATTTGCTTATTCTGGACATTTTATATAAATGGAATCATACAATATGTGGCCTTTTGTGTCTGGCTTCTTTCATTTAACATGTTTTCAAGAAAACATTGGCATTTTAAATCAGGTATTTTATTATATATATATATTTTTGCCTTTAGATCATAAGTGGTACCTGAATTTTTAGCCTCTTCAAATGCCTTCTGTAACAAACAGAGAAGGAAAATATCTAGAAGTGAAGATGATATCTAGAAATAGGAGATCACATAAAGAGGAGACATATTTCCATAATGACTTGTAAAACTGCCAAATGCAGATTTTGATTTTCTGCCCAGCTGGAAAGTCATTTAGTGTTAACGAGACATGTGAATTCTTAAATTATTCATTTTTTAAAAAATTATTTTCAGCTATTTTAATTCATGATACTAAATTATCTTCTGAAGGGTCAGGGGCATTCGCAGAAGGGAATGGGTCATAGGCAGACACAGGTGTCAGTTTGTGTGTAGGACTAGATGGCGGTTCTCCTTCCCGGGGCCACTGCCTACTCATGCCCATGGACTGCACTTACTGCTGAACTTCCTTTCTGTCAGGCTGTGAGCTGTGTGGCCAGCGTTGGATTGTTCCGGAGAGAATACATTGATCCCTTGTGATCTGCTTTGACTCCCCTGCAGGAAATTCAATACTCCTCCTCTCCTTTCCCTGCCAGATATCACAACTTTCATGTGTGGCTGGCAGTTGAGAACCAGAGAAAGGACATTGCAATCCTCCTGTAAAGCTGGAAAGGCCAGGGAAGTGTATGTGACAAAATCGATTGCCCACCCCCAGATCTCTCTCTTCCTGTATCCCTGAGTTCCTGAACCTCATCAGCAGCCTGCCAGGTCTGTGCTCATGGTATCTGTAGTGTTATTTATTTCTATGGGCGTCCAGGGAATTCCTGTGACGAGGCATGTGAGTGGTTCTCTGCGAACAGGAGCCTGCTGGAACTACAGCATCACTTGGGGTCTTGCACATTTCATGGGACTGATCTTAAATTTATATACCGCTTGGATTCTTTTTCCTTGTTTATTTGCAGTTAAAAAAAATAAAAGTAAGCCCGTCATTCTCAGGCCAGTGTATCATTCCTTCTCAGTGCTTTTTGTGTACCCCTGGAGGAAACACACACACACACACACACACACACACACACACACACACAGCAATTGTGATAGTGGGGAAATACAGGAATCAATGCAACTTAAGTAGGAATGACAAGTGAGCTGACTCCTGAAATTATGTTTCAGTGTGAAACCAAAAGCATTTTGCCTCGCTTTCACACACACACACACACACACACACACACACACACACAGCAATTGTGATAGTGGGGAAATACAGGAATCAATGCAACTTAAGTAGGAATGACAAGTGAGCTGACTCCTGAAATTATGTTTCAGTGTGAAACCAAAAGCATTTTGCCTCGCTTTTCCCTTCTCATTTCTTTTCCTCCAGATTTAGAATCCTATGGGTAAGCCTCTTCCACTCACTGCATAATTAGGTGGATTAATTAGCACCTGTCCTGGAGCTGTTAGAAGTTGGTGCATACAGTGTGGACTTGTGGTCTGTGCCAGACCCCTTAAAAAGAAACGGGGGGTCCACCGCCTGGCCCTTTGCCATTTTCTTAAATTGAAAACATTGAGAGTCAGCCATTGCGCCGTGCTCTTGCCGGAGAGCTGGACAGACGAGTGTGGTTGTGCGGGGCGATCTGTCTGGACGGCTCCTGTTAATGATGACAAATGAACTTACAAGCAACTGTGGGAAAAGGTTGGAAGCCTGAGCTCTGTCCTGGAAATGCTTTGTCAAATTAAAGAAAATCAACTGAGTTGTCACGAGTGCAAATATTGTAGTAGGCACCCGAAAGGAAATTACCAAATTGTCAGATATGCCACATATTTGATATTGCCGTTAATTTGGTTTCTAAAATCATGTTGTAAGAAAAGAAAATATCAGGTTGTGGGGAAATGACTGCCTGTTTGTTTTGATAAGTATTTGCTAAACCCTTCAATTCAGTGAAATAACATGTTGTTTAAATAAAGGGCCTAAAAGGTGTGAAGGTCCCATGTAGGCCTTTTTTGTGACCCTGTGTTTTCTGACGTCACACAGAATCCCATCTCTGGAATTGCACCAGTTTGAATGTTGTGTTTAATTTGTTTAATAATCTGCCTGAGGAAGACTCACATGTCATCCTCCAAAGTCAACTGGTAATGGTGTTATTAAGGTCACTCCATCCTGAGAAATAAACTGGGTCCTTTTCCACCCCAAGAAAGGCTGTCAGGCACTGTTTAACACACACCCAAGGTCAGAGGGCACAGTCAGCAGTGCACAGGGAAGCAGTTTGAAGACTGTGACACACTGCCTTTCAGCGATGGTCCCCTGCTGGATCTTTCCTGGGTAGGTGTCTAATATCGTCATATATTTATAATTGGATTTTAATTGCAATCTGATTTTAGTATGTGTATGTTCCAGTTTGCCGCTACAGAAGGACAATGCTCCAAATGAAATTATACAATACCTCTCCTGGGGCAGTTTGTTCTCCGCCAAAAACACATTGGAAGGATAAAGTGCATGCGCAGGGTTATTTGCCTTAGTGCATTGACTTAGCAACCCAAGTCACTCTGTTCTTGGGAGTTTTGCCTTGCTCTGTGGTTCGCCCAGCAGCACTTCGTGGTAGAGAGAGCGCGGGCGGGGTCGCAGGCAATGAAATTGCTGTAGCCACTGGGCGAGTTACTCACCCTCTTTAAGTTCCGTTCTTCTCCTCTGGAAAGGAGTAGACCCTTTTTCAGGTGTACGTGTGGGCCGGGGTGTGTAGTGACCATTAAATAGGATGAGGCAGGAAAAGGATCTGGCATCTAGAAGAGAAGATAACTTGTTAATTACAACTCCTTTGGTAGTGGTAATTTTCTCACTTAGTATTCTTCACTGTCTCCATATATTAATCATAAAAAACATTTGAGAGCCTTTGCTGATTTGAGGGTATGGAAATGCCAAGACCTGGTTGTTGATGGGAGGAGTGGTTAAATGATAGCGAAGGTTCATGCCTTGCAGCCTCGGAAGTAGAACTTGCTGAAGACAAGTGGCCAGAAGTCACCCCAGCTTTCGTTACCCAGCTGCAGAACTATAATTTAATGTAATACGAGACTTCAAAAAGAGTACGATATTAATGCGTGTGTCAGTTGGTATGAGCGTGTAGCTTCCCGACACGAAGTTTTGCTCTTCTGGATCCTCTGCCTCCGTGCCTCTGCTCTTACGCGATGTTGCGCACAGAAAATGTGACAGTTTTCTACTACTTTTAGCTAATTGATTTTTTAAATGTGCTAATGGGACTGATTGTATTCCACTCAAAAGCATTTGATAGCAGGGCTCTGATGCAAAATAGAAATTTTAGGTTCATCCTTGTTGGTAGTTCTAATTCTACTGGGAAGAGAAATGGGGACATACAGAAAAAGCAGCAAAATTATAGCGGTATTTGCTAAATAAAGGTATTACAAGCACAGTCAGTTTTTAAAATCCATTCATAGAGAAATTATTAAAATAGTGTAATAAGGTTACCACATTCTAATCTATTTTTACAAATGGGAATATTTGGGATCAAATAATATAGAACATTCATTATAATCTAACAAACAAAATGATTTGGTGTACTATAATTGAACTAAGCATGGATTCAAAGAAAATTAGTAAGCCTTCTCTGCCCCTTGTTTGGACACCGTTCGGAATAGTGCAGTGCATGTGTTTCATGACCCGATAGTACTAACCAGGGAACGGACTGCTCTGCATGGAAACGGTGGCAACAGCCCCTTACGGTGTAATTTTATAACACCTCTCTGTCTGCGATGCCAGGAATATTGCCCAAACTCCATCAGTTTACATAAATATACATAGGGTATTTAATGTCACATTTTGTAGTTCCCTCACTCCTTTTGCCCTTAAAAAATGCGTTTTTTGCAATAATGTGATAATTGGCTTTTGATATGAATACTAAATTAATATATGTAAAATATGACATTTAGTGGGGGGGGAGAGGCAGTTCCGTGTTATAGCCAATTTATTTTTATACCACCAGTGCTGCAGTAATAGGAAAAAATTTAAATTCTTTTGATTCTCTCCCCCCACCAACCTGAAACACACACTTATTTTGGGGGGTGGCAGGGGTGGACTGGGATGGGTTGTGTAAGGGAAGGTAATGTTAATGCCCACTATGGATTAGATGCTAGATGAACACCTGAAGATTATAATGGGAAAAAAAACGATTTACAGGGAGAGAGTCGTGTGAGATCAGAATGGAAGGTGAGCAGTCATCTAGTGAAGTGTGTCTCCTTACCAAAGGGGGAAACTGAGGCCCAGAGAGGCATTTAGGGTTACTGGGAAGTTATGAGGCTCATTAGCAACAGCACCTGCCAGGTTTAGGGATGAGGTTTTATTGCTCCCAGGTAGGAATTTAAAAGTAAAGGAATTAGGAGAAAATGATGCCGAGAAAAAAAAGGAAGGTTAAAAATTGGTTGAATAAACACAAGCCAACCATTGCTTTTAAAGTTACCTATGTCAGAAACTGTGGGGTTATTCTTCTCTTGAGATTCTCTGGCTAGAAAGCCATGTTCAAGTTTAGCCCTCTTCTGCTGTTGGTCTTTCTGAGCTTCTTATAAGAAGCCAGACCTGGGAGGTAGACTCCCCACTCTGCTCTTCTACAGCCAGAGAGGGTGCTGGATCGGCACACAAGGCAGGAGTTCTCCCCCGCCACCCCCCAATGCTGCTTCCACCTGCATCCATTTTGTTCCTGCCTGGAGGTAGACTGCAGTCAGGATCCCAGTATATGGGAAACAAAACCTACCAGCGTGAATTATTATAAGCACCCACTAGAATATAAAAATAGTATTTTCCTAGTGTTCACATTTTCTCTGAGTCCTGATAAGGGAATTGCTTAAAGTAAAAGGAGCTGATACCTTAATGGTAGGGGGTGCCAGGCTGCATAATGGTCCAAGAGGAGAGAGCTTGGCCTTGGGAAACTGGGAGGGAGCTGTGCTTTGAAGGGAATCAGCAGAGCCAGCATGGTGCTGGGTGCTTGGGGGGTAAGGAACCTTGCACACATGGCCTGCAAAGGCTGTTTGCCTGTACTTGTGGAAGGCTGAGGCTGATAAGCATTTTATTTAGTAGATTAAGCAGAGACTTTGAAGATTTTGAAGCAGTCTGAAGTGAATTGTTCCTCTCTTCTCCCAGCATCCTATCTGGAGGTGTCTGGTGCCTGGAAAGGTTGGCCCTGAGATGGAGAGAGTGGACGGTATGATTGCAGCTGTCCCCATTTCTCTGTCGGGGTGGATGGGGAGGGTGGGAAGACGTTTTAGGTTAGAGGCATGCAGGGTAATAATCTTGCTTAGACCTAGGTTAGAACTTTGCTTCTCAAACTTGCCTGAATATTACAATCACATGGGGAGGGTGGGAGAAGAGGATGGGGTTGGGGACCGTTAAAAAACCCTTTGCCTACACTCTAGCCCGGACCAATTACATCAGAATCTGGAGGCATGGGGTGGGGAGAATACAAGTATCAGCTTTTTTAAAGACTATGTAGGTGCTTTCAATTCAGATCTAAGTTTAAGAACCACAGGGCTAGAATGGTCCCGATCTTCAGATAGTTTTTTCTAAGGAACTTGGTGGGAAGAGTTGTCTTGGGCCACAGGAAAGTTTTAGGGACTCTTTATGTGCACCCTAGAGTGGATTAGACACCTGGTTTAGCCTGGAGGAAGGAAGAGGAAGACGAGGAGACAGACAAGGTGCCACTTGCCCTTTTGTCATATGGGGTGATGCATTTGCAGGTGTTAGCTGCTCTGTTTTGACAGACATTGATCTGTGAGTCAGTGAGAACTCTGAGCCTTCCCCACCAACACGCACATACAGACACATGCACCACGCTGGCTGGCAGTTAACTCAGCCTTTAGAGTATGAAGAAAAATCCTCACTACCCATATAGGGTGTACCATTCCCCCGAGAACAGGGCAGAGCTGAGACAGAGGAGTGGAGCGACAGGAAGGAAGTTTCATCAGGAGTCGATTAAAATCCCAGCCTCCTGACCTCCAATCATAAGTACCTGGCCCTGGGAAATCGCTCTCTAATGGGCTTCAGACGATCAAGCAACAAGGTTGAAATTGAGGTTATATTAAAGCCTAATTTTCTTATGAGGAAAATTGTGCAAATGAATATGAAAGTGGTATACCTTTGTAATACAGCTTCTTGCCTGTGCCCAAACATCCTTAGCCTTTTGTCTCAATTTTCTCAGTACAGCAGATGCCTGAAGCTGCCCGAATATATTTTACCCAGTAACGTGGTTTCCCTTAACTGGGGTGTGGGCAGGGAGGAATGGCTGGGCTCCATATGGGGTACATCAAGACTAAAGAAGCCTGGTATAGGTATGTTTGCCTGCGAGCCACACACCTAACACAGGCAGTTTTCTGGATACCAGAGAAAGAGTTCAGATACCTGACTATAAGGACTGCCCTTTGCTAGCTTTGTAAGCTTGGGAGGGTGGAGGAACAGAATCAGATTCTCTTAGCCCTGTTTTTCCATCTGAAGAAAAGGGATATATCCTCAATGGGGTATTTATGAGATCATATCTGGGGAAGGGCTTTAAGCATCATAGAGCCATGTGT
This sequence comes from Macrotus californicus, assembly GCA_007922815.1. Lineage (NCBI taxonomy): Eukaryota > Metazoa > Chordata > Mammalia > Chiroptera > Phyllostomidae > Macrotus > Macrotus californicus. The sequence continues at coordinate 57,562 of VMDR010000728.1, forward strand.
AAAATGTAAGTTTGGACTTTATGAGACCCAGTTCATTCAGGAAGCCAGCTTTATAAGCTCAGGCAAATCACTTCACTGCCCTGAGCCTGGTTTCCTCATTTAAAAATCAGGAGTTTGGAGGAGACACATTTAAATACATTCTAGCTCTGTAGTTCTTGTGTCTAGATTCTAAGGAAAGAGGGTAAGCACGCAGTTTTCCCAAATTGCCCTTTTTCAAGTACTTCCTTAGCTCCTAGTCCCTCTCCTCCCCTTTCCATCGTCCATTGTGAGATCTTAGAAATAAAACGGCAGGGCCGGGGGCTAAGGAATAACACCCTCAAGAACTTTTCAGCTCAAACAGCAGAGCCCGGCTTCAGAAAGAAGTTCTGTGTGTACAAAGAGCTGCTGAGGCTCCGTCCGGAAATGCTATTTACTCTCTTGCAAGCACCATGAAAGGTGATCCCGAAATACCAAGTGAATATCTTCCCTCTTACATGCAGGTCTTATTTCCCTGGTGTTACTAGGCAGTATTAGCCTTTATGCTTAAGCAACCCATCTTATATTGTCCGGGGTTTCATACACACTAGATGACATTATGCTATTATCACTTCTAACGCCGCAGTAATTTTCATAACCTGCAGTCTGTATGTGGATCTTTATTATAACTTCTACTTGGGTCCTTTTTTATAAGAAGTCATTTTTTTTTTCTTTTGACAGCTACATTGCTAAGGGCTTTGAGGGTTTCCTTAATGCCGTCACTCAATGGGTGTGTGTTCTGAATTGTCGTTTTCTGCTTTTGTGCAGTTTCTCCTGTTCCTACGAGCTTCGTTACCTGCGCATGAAGAATATGACTCTTTGGAAGTATGGATTGCAGGCAGTGCTAGCGATGCCCAGAGTCTTGTTAGGAGGGCATTTCTTCTTGCCCTTGGCATGACAGATTTGAGATTCTGGTGCAGACTGAAGCTGAAATGAATTGCTGAGATGAGACCCCAAAGACAAAGAGACACGCCAGTGGCTAAGGGCTTCAAGGGGCAATTTAATCATTGCTGACTTCAGGCTTACTGGTTTGCAGAAATTGTTCCTGTAGCAGCAAAAAGCTCCCACTTTGAGAAGTTATTAGAACTTGAGTCAGAGAGGGTGGTGGGCTCCCAAAGTCATTTGATGGTATTTAGAAATTTTCTTCAGAATGAATGCATGGATCCCTCAGGGGAAAGGCACAGCCCCCAAGAGGTTTGCTTTTTCCTAGCTGTGTGCCCTTGGACGAGGAGTAACCTCTCTGAGCCTCAGCTTCCTTATCTTTAAAATGGATATCTTATAACCTAGTTTATGTTACAAGGTGGTGTTAAAGTATTGGAGATAATGCTTGTTTTGTTGTTGTTGTTTGCCCTATTTAAAAGCACTAACAGAACCCTCAATCAATTTTTACTAATTTCTAAGGCTTTGATTACTGTAAAAAAATTTTGCTGCCTTTAAACGATGGGATTTTTTTTTAATTTTCCACCTGGAACGAGGGTCTTTATCCCTGCCTGCATATTAGATCCTGACTTAATTGCTCCGGAATGCAGACTGGGCATCAGTGTTTTATTTATTTTTGAGGTGTGTGGTTTAAGACAGTAAAGTACACCAATCTTAAGTGCATGCCTGGATAAATTTTTACAAAGGAATGCATCCATGTAACCACCACCCCTGTCAACATACAGGACATTCGGCATCTGTATTTTTTGTCCAGATGACCCTAGTAGGCAGCCGGGGGCTGATGACCACAGCCAGAGCAGGTGGCCATCCACTCAGGATGTGACACTGGCTTTTCCTCCCTCCCCAAAATGTCCTGTGTGTTTTCACGCCGCTGTGCCCACACTCTCCTCCACCATCATCTCCGTTTCACAGAGCTCTTATCCTTGCCCACCTGTGTGCCCTGGCATCTGGGCACACTTCTGTAGTTGACCTTGGCTGTTTGCACCACAGAGTGAGTGGGTAGGTGTCTGTCTCCTCCACAGAGTCAGGAGCTTCTCAGCTCCTATAAGGACTGGAGATACAAAGACTGGATCTTCCTGGCTCTTCATGTCCACAGGTGAGCCCACTGAGCCTGCGTGGAATAAATGAGTCAACTCTGCTGCACCCTGCTGTCTGCTCACCCTGTGATGGGAGGGATTGAGTGCAGTTAAGTCTAATTTTTGACTGTGGCCCTCATGAAGAGTGGCCGTGGGGCAAGCTGTAATTGCGCATTTACCTCTGAGGACATCTCTGGGAAATACCCTTCCCCTGGGTAAGCCCAGTGCTTGTTCCTGCACCTCCTAGTAATTGTCCCACAGCGGCTGCCCCTCCTACTCTGTTCACTGAATCCTCCCAGACTTCAATGCCAGCTTGAGATGATGTCCTGTTTTGTAGTGTCTTCCAAGGACCCCATCCCTCACGGATTCCATTTTTCTTTTTCTTTTATTTTCTCTCACACTTGAAGTCTGTATCATGGTCGCTTATGACCAGCTGGTCCGGGCCAAGCCTAACATGACAGATGAACTGAGCTTTAATGCCTCCTCTGTTTGGCTCGAAGAGAAATGGAGAAAAAAATTGTTTCAGAAATATTTGGGGAGTTCTACATGTGAATTTTGTTTCCTCTCTACTTGCTTTTATGAAGGGAAAAAGGTAGAGAAAATCACTCTTTCCATTTGGGGCAGGAGGAGTGTCATCCTTGGGGGGAGGGTAATGGAAGGAAAGTGCCACCTCCCATGGTACCACCACCCGGGCTCCCACTCTTCTCCAGCCTCTCACTGAGCCTTTTTCTTTTTCTTTCCTTAGCAGAATCTTTCCTAACTCTCTGGGCCCTGTGCCTAAATTTTCTCATCTGTGAAATGGAGATACATAGTCCTTTCATTTTAAGTCCTCTATAAATACAAATAAGATTGAGAAAATCGCTGAAACTGGGTTTTTAAAAACCCTCTTCCAAATCGTGTTTGGATGTTTTCCTGAATAGTTAGAGATGCAGAAGCCCTCATTCATTGTGCTGCAGCTTTCTGTGCCTCACCGTGGGACATAACCCCAGTCCAGCCCTTCAGTGCTGCGGCCCACAAGGCCCTGTCCCAGCTGTGATCTCGCAGGAGCCTCACCACTGGCCTGTGAGCCAAGACAGGCAGGTATTGCGTAACTTTATGAACGTACCCACCACATGTAGGATTATCTGTTCGCGTGTCTTTCTCCCCCTTAGACTGTGGGCTCTTTGAGAGGAGAGACCACCTTCTGTCGTTTCTCTCTAACCAGTGCCCAGCATGGCACCATGCTATCAAGTTTAGTATGTCTTTATTGAATGGAAAGAATGAATGAAAGAAAAAAATGAACAAGGTTGCACAGTTATTAAGTGGAGGAGGAGGAGAACCCTGGTATCCTGAACTTATAAGGACAATTTGGGGGCATTTAACCTGATTCTTTTATATGATTTTCTGGCTGTCTTACTGTGGATTTGAAATCATTTTGTGTTAAAATTTATTTATTACTATTGTATTTTATAGCAGCAATAATTAAGAATGCTTTCATTCTTATTTTGATGGATTACATGATGCTTCAACATGAAAAATTCACAATTTTAGAAGCCCCAGTACAGGAGCTAAACTGAAATTACTGACTCATTTTCTTTTGTCAGGGAATGACTTTGAAAGATTCAAGTGATTTCAAAATCCAGCTTTCCAATGTCTGAGAAAATTTCTCAAACATGTTTAGCAGTCAAAACAATTTTATACGGTCTAAAAGAAAGCATTTCTCTTTCAAATTAAAGTTTGCTAATTCTGTTAATGAGAAAAAGGTGACTACTTAATGGCAATATATTTTCAGCAGGAAAGAATTTACTTTGGGAGGTACATCAGCATATTGTTTTGGGTTGGCCAAAACGTTTGGTTTTTTTTCTGTGAGATGGCTCTAGTAGCCCTTAATTGTTTTTAATTTCACTTGAAACCATTGTGTTAGATTGTGTTGTGACAGCTGTCATATCAGCGTGCACTTAAAAAAACTTACCAAAATTGGTGAATTTTTATGTAGCCATTTTAATATTGAAAGTGGAAGAAAATAAGCAACATTTTTGGCATATGAGGTCTGTCTGGAAAAAGTCCAGCCATTGTTAACATAACAAGAACAGTTTGCCCAACATCGATGTAACCTGGCAGCCACGGAGAGTGGACTGGAATGTGCATGCGTGACAATGATGACTTCACTGTACTAGTCAGTGGGGGTGGTAGATGCCATTGAATGAGCATGTGTACTGTGTGGATGTCACATTCAAAATGACTGAGCGAGTAGAGCAACAAATCTGCATCAGATTTTGCATTAGGTTTGAACATTCCTCCGTGGAAACTATTCAAGTAATTTCAGAAGGCCGCAGCTCTGGGCAGCTGGTGACTGGCAGCTTCATCACACACCCACTCATGATTCATGTCTTGTGCAGGGTTTTTTTGTGAAACATCAAGTCACCCCAGTACCTCAACCTCATTACAGTCCAGATTTGATGCCCTGTGACTTCTGGCATTTCCCGAAGCTAAAGTCATCTTTCCTAAGATTCAGGAAAATATGACAGGGCAGCTGATGGCGATTAGGAGAACTGTGTGAGGTCCCAAGGTGCCTGCTTTGAAAAGGACTGAGGCATCATTGTCCTATGTACAATGTTTCTTGTATCTTTTATCCTCTTCAATAAATGTATCTGCTTTTCATAGTACATGGCTGGGTACCTTCTGGACAGACCTCTTACTATGCTTTATTATTTCAAGAAAGGTAAAAACAAAACTGAAATGCAAAAAAAAAAAAAAAAAAAAAAGATTTGTGCAGTGTATGGAGAATGTGCTGTGACTGATCAAACGTATTGAAAGTGGTTTGTGAAGTTCCGTGCTGGAGATTTCTCACTGGATGATGCTCCACTGTCAGGTAGACTAGTTGAAGTTCATAGCGATCAGATCAAGACATTAACTGAGAATAGTCAACATTATACCACAGTGGAGATAGCCAACATACTCAAAATATCCAAATCAATAAAGTTACTGGTGAGAATGAAAAATGTGTCTTTTATTTTATGGAAGAAACCAAACGAACTTTTTGGCCAACCCAGTATTATACCAGTACTATTGAACACTAAAGTCAGCAATTTATAGGAATTGAAAGAACTTGGATTAAGGTAAAGGACTCTTTTTTTCTATTAATATCTACACATTAAAGTGGAGAAAAGTCTGTGAGCATGAAGTTAACCAAATCACGACAGATAAACAGTCATGGGAACGGAGTCTTTGAAAGGGTTTATTTTGGATTTACTTACCGCCATTAACAGAAGACTTCTGCCTGCGATCCAGTGAAGTTTTATTTTGTTTTAATCCGATTTGTTGGCTGAGGCAGTTATGTCATTAAAAAAGAAAATGTAACTTTTAACATCCAGCTGCTTTTTTGAGAATTACCCATCTATGAAAAAAAAGTGGCGCCATTAACATTTATGAGAAACAGACTTAACATTGTCATAAATTATACAGTAAACTCTCTTGGCCTGGGATTGAAAGGTGTGTGTTTGTCTTTGAAGCTGATGTATTTTGACAGCACACCAGGAGGCAGCTCACTCTGAATAATGGGCAAGATGAGAGCCTCAGAGGGAAGAAATCACTACCTTAAGTGAGCATAAACCAGATAGGGGGTAAATGAACTTCCCCACCTGGACACATCACAATTCTAGAAGCATTGATCACATAAGAAGTTAGTGCTGGTAGGGACCCAGGAGCCATTTGGTTATATCTTTTCTATTTACAAATGCAAAATCTGAGGCTCAGGAAGAAAGGATAATTCTCTCAGCTTTACCCAGTGTGTCAGTGGTGGAAGCAGGGAGAGAACTCACCCGGCGCCACAGTGTCCGGCTCTTGGAGCCTGGGGAAATGGCAGCCACCTACTCAGCCTCTGCTGCCTCCTTTGTAAAATGAGCACATTTTGAGTTTTGCTTGAAAAACCTCATGTTTCAGTGGTATTTGTGATCATATAGGTGATTTCTGTATTGTACTATCTTGTTCTATCTGTTTGCCTCTTAGGGTGGTGGCTTAGTATGGGATGTGCAGGGATGGGGTGTCCAGGGTAGATGACTCTACTGTGACATCGTTAGGAGAAGGGAAATGGGGGAGGGTGTCTTTCAGCTGCTGCTCTCTTGTCATTCCAGGGCAACAGTAGGTCCTCCTTAAGGTTAGTGGTAGACATGACCAGCCCCTATCCTGTCTTATCTGCACCTAAAACCCTAAAACTCCACCCACAGTTGGGCAACGGGTCAGCAGACCCATTGCTCAGGAGGAGGTCATCTCTCAGCTGTGTCTGTTAATTCACATTTTCATATTCACTGTCTTCTTTCTAACGCCATCTACATCACACCTGAATGATTACCACAGACTTAATAACTAGTCTTCTTGTCTTCCCAACTCATCTTGCCCATCATTGCCAAGATGCTTCATGCTTCATCAAGACAGTGTTTCTTGAAGAAGCATTCAGGGACCAGTAGTGGGTTGCTACGGGTCACCGCTGCTACATTGTCTGACCTGCAGCGGCTGTCCACTGGTGGTGGGTCTTTCTTTGGCAATGAACCCCCCAACCAATTTACGTTGTGTCCCCTACGTATGGCCCACTCTCTTGCCCCCTGCCCAGAAAGCCTTCCTTTCTGCTGATACAGAACGAGCTCATGACCACCCTATCAAGGAAGCCCCCTCTTTTACTACTTCTTGGCTTTTGACCTTTGGGTGTTGCCTGTGGAATAAGTACTGGGTCATTCAGTTCTGGTGCCCACATTATTATGTCTTCTTAACTCAGAAAAGTTGTGGCGCTGCAATTCCTTCTTCCTTCCCAAGGCTCTTTGGTGCCTCCCTAAGTCTCCCAAGCCTCTTGGCACCTTAACGGAGGCACTTCTTTGGGGAGGCCGATCTTCTGAGACTGCTACCATATGAAGGGAACGGACGGGGTCTATTTAGCAATGCTATCTCTCTCTAATAAAAAAACAACTCACTTCACTCTGGAGCCACAGAAATGTGCTTTGGGCTTTGTTGGACGGAGTCTGTTTTGGAAACTCCATGGTCGCAACCAGCATGTTCCGGATCAAGTGTCCTGTCTTTCAAGTCAGCCCGGCTTCCTCTAACGCCAGTGGTTTGCTGAGATCTTGTGTGGGTTTCCTTTAAATGGTGCCCTCCAGTGTGGCTTGCATTCCCATTTCATTTGAATATCCATTACAAAGCCTTCATAGTAGGGAACCTCCCAGTAAAAGGGGCAGAATTGGAAGACTTGAAAGCCAACGCCTTCATGCACTCTGGAGACATAAAACAGGACAGTGACTTCATTGGGCCAGTCCCAAGATTTCAAACTTATGGGTGCTGGGCCCCCGCAACCTCCGAGTCTTCGCTGGGGGTGGGAATCCTTGTACCTCTCCCCGGCACATAGTGCTTACCCACTGTACACAGAACATTGTCTATACTATTCTTGCAAATAAATACAGATGCCTTGGGATCTATAAGTGCGTATTTATTTTAAAGCACTGGTAAGTAATTTGTGAGAGTTTTAATAGCCTGAAATTATAACTCGAATGATGTGGGAGTCATATAAAACTTTGATGTCAAAAAGGAGTTCTCACACCCCCTCCCTGGGCAAACAGCCAATGGACGGAGACCTTGGGGTTGTCTGTGGTCATGTCCATGTGGACAAATACTGGCCAGGACTCCACCTCAGATAGGTTTGTATGCCCGCTTGGGCTGATCGCCACGACAAGAGCAAGGTGTGGGGAGAACTGTCCTCGCTGATAAGCCAATTATGTATCCAGCTGTGTCTGAGGGGCTTACAGGCTGGCATCTCGTTAAACCATTTAGTAGGCGTGGCGTTCATCTACAGGATTTTTGCCGGGAAAATTCTTTCAGGCAGAGGTAAATGTTAATGCCCAATTTCGTTCCATCACAGCAACAGACATTTTAGTAAATATGGATACAGTGAAGAAACTTGAGAACTAGGCCTAACAGCAGTGCATGTTTCCACTAAAGATCATATTAATATAGTTGTTTTTTTCCCCTTCACAGAACAGATACTCATGGAGTAGATTACCTGGTCTCTTTCCTTACAAAGATTTTTAAAGCTGAAACTTACCTGAGCACTGAATGAGTTTGGGAGTGTGTGCCAGCCATGGGATAAAGCTGAAATTTCAACCCTTTGTTGCTTTCTCCAGAGTTCACTTGGGTTTTGGGGGAGAGGGACGTGGTGACATTGGATAGACAGAATGGTGACATCAGTCTCCAGGCATTTAAAGAGAAAGGTCTCCCTGTCGCCTCTGTGGTGAGCCAGATTTTCAGGCTCCCAGTTAAGCGTAAACCTAAAGCCCTGTTGGCTGAAACGGGAGCTTTGCGGAGTGACATTTCTTTCTGTTTTAAGGTCTTCTGTGGGGATGATATTGCTGGTGAAGGAATTTAGCCTCATGGAGCAGGAAACGGTTTCAGGCTCTAGTGAGTAATATGCCCCTGTTTCAGATGGAAAACCATTGAAAATCATGATTTTGGCCCTCCAAGATCAGCTCTTCGTGGCTGCCACGGTTAGCTCTGTCTCTGGTTTTGCTTTGGCAATGATGGCCAAGTAACCACAATAACAGGGGCTTTGGTTTTATGGCGCTGACATCTTAAAATTTGCTGAAGTGCCTCACGAACTGGTGAGCAATCCAGACCAAATGTGCCTTCTTATGTCCAGTGTTTCAAGGAAAGGTGGGGAGGGGTTATAAACGTGTGTGTATTTGTGCTTATGTATATTTGTATTATTCTAAATTATACTTATATGTTATTTATATTAGGTATTATGTATGATTTTAACGTAAATAAAACTTGTTTTAAAGCAGGTTTAGGAATGCCCTAGCAAGACATTGTGAGGCCCTGTGTGCAAACTGTGAACTTGGGCATGACAACAGGCATCGTAGGTACCTCACTGAGGGAGCCATGACACAGGCATCATGACTGTTAGATCAGCTCTTTTTTTTTAATTTCTCAAGAGGACTGTGACCTACGGCCACATGAGTAACTTTTTGTCATTTCCCACAGTATTGTCCTGCTGAGCCCAAGAATGTTTTTGGTGGAGGTAAGGAGCCTCCTATAGGACTTTTATGCTCCATCTGTCTGGATTAGTTCCTTCCTGTCTTCACCTCCAAGTCCACTCCCAGAGCCCATCTATCTCCTGGCCCCAACCTACTGAGCTGGTCTCCCTTCCTGCCTCTCTGGAGGCAGCCAGGCCTGTGTTCGAGTCATCGATACAGATTATGTCACACTTAAAAGCAAGCGCAGCATTGCTATACGAACTGTTAGGGGCAGGACACACATCTTGTAAGGTTCGATTAAGCTCTGTAGTTAACCAGCCAGAGGTACCAGATCTTGTCCATGTGATATGAGGTGGCTACTCATAGCCGGGGCCAGATGCAGCCCAGCTCAGCGGAGCTTTGTGCAGGTCACTAAGAAGGGTCTGCAGCAACAGGGGTCTTGCTGGGTCTGAGAAGCCCATGCTTGTTGCCCGCCTGCCCATTCATCCTTGGGCTCACATCACCATTCCAAAAGAACCTGCAAGAAATTTTTATGTCCTTCGTTTAGAGAGAATATTTACATATACGGCTCAGTACCACACTCTTTTCCAGCCCAAGACTATGGAGTTGGTGCCTCTCTGTCTCTGAATGGTGCCTGTCTCCCGCCTTCCCAAGGTGCACCCTCACCTCTGATTTAATAGCCTTCATCTGTCTGGAAACCATTCTCACAAATCACTGTCCCTGCAGGTAGTTGGAAGGAACAAATGAGATAATTTCCACCTCATTCTCAGCATAGAGCCCAGCTCACAGTAAGTAGCCTATAAATGTTAGCCATTATTATCGTTATTATTCACCTGCTCTTTGCTTTACGGAGATTTAAATACACGCCATACACTACATAAACTTTTCATTTCCTGGCCTCAGCCTTTCACCTTGCCTTAAAAGGCCTCTTCTCGTGTCTTTGCCTCCAGATTCCTCCAGTTCTGTCGGGCTGTGCTTACGCACCACTCCCTCCCAGTTTCCCTCCCAGGATGAAGGGTTTTGCTCACTCTCTTGCTCTCCCCTCCTGGGCACTATGCTACTTCCCTTTGCTCCAGCAAGGCTCCTTTGACTTCTTCCACCCTCAGTGCATCATGGATCAATACTTTTAGAAGAAACAGCTAAACAGAAAAAAGCAATTAAAAAATACAAGTCCCAATTTTTTATTATGAGAGTTATCAGATAGAAAACTACATTGTGAAATTTATGTGAAAGGTTTTTAAGGCTTACTCTTGGTTTTTGTCCTTCTCTGGTCCCAGAGTGGTAATGACCAGGTTGAAGACCAGCTCTGTCCATCAGGTGCACTCTGAACAGTGCAGGTTATATCAACACTGTCTCTCCTGGCACAGTTATTCAGGTACATGTTGGATCCAGTGCCCTCAAACTCCCACACCTGGCAGGAGCCTTGCACATAGAGGGCTCTTGATAAATTAGTTGGACTGAATGGATGAATAAATGAATGCACCACAAATATTAGTTGAATTGAGTGAATGAATAAATGATTGTGCAGAGCATATTTAAAACTCATAATCCTCAGGAAGAATTTTCTTAATGAATGGCATGCCAAAGGGATTATAACTTTTTTTATTTTTCCCTTATAAAATTCACTCATTTGCATTGCATATTAAGACTCATTGTTTTTCCTTGGTTGGTAAAATTTTCTATCTCTGATAGATAAATGGAGATCGGGTTTATGCTTTCACCAGAATATGAGCATACTTGATAATATCCTCAGCACCAAGACATAGATGAGAATCTTAAGAGAACACATGCCTTTTGCTTTGGTGAGATTCAGAATTTCTGATGTTAATAATTGCTATTGAGAGAGCATAAGGAAGAGATTAGATACTCATGGATATAATTTTGACTAGAATAGTTACAAATCAAGAACCATACTTGAATTAAGAGAGGTAAAATTTTATTTTATTGTATTGCCTTCAGACACCAATTCAATGTCGGATGAAAAGAAAAGCTGCCTCCCAAGGTTTCCTTCTCCTTAATTAATGTACTTTGGTTATTGCCAAAGACATGGAAAGGGACCAGCTCCCCAGCTAGCAGGGATGCTTGCCAATAATCTCTGCTTCCATCTCCACAAAGAAGAAACCCAGCTAGACACCCTCTGTAATCACGTAAAGGAGGTTTTCAGATTTGAGGGTAAGCTCTATACATTCTTTCCTACCAATCACATGTTACTAGTGCTTCTTACCTTACAAAAAAAAAAGGAACGATCAAGACCTGCAGACAGTTCAGCTTTCTTCATTCTGCTGTCCCATCTCCCCACAAACTCTTCAAATACACAGGAACCTGTCCTGCCTCCGGGGTCCACACTGCCCAGGCCTTCAGTCCACAAACAATCACGTAGGTCTCGTGTGTGTGAAGCGGGAGTCAGCAAGACACAGGAGCAAGTAGCTATGCACGTGTGGTTGATAGTCTATGGCAGAAGTAATTACAAGAGTGATCTATGGAAAGGAAGTGCAGGAGTGCAAGGAGTGTGAGAACTGAAGGGTGGATGCTGACCCAGAGAGTGGGTTGGTCAGGGGAGGTTGCTCCAGGGAAGTAGACATGAAGGATGGGTAGAAATTAACCAAAGGAAGCGTGGCATGGGGGGAAGGGGCGTGTTCCAGATTTCTAGATCATTGTTTTCTCTAATCATCACCTCTACCAACACATGGGCTTATAGATCCGTATATCTTACTAATTGCCTCAGGTGCCAGTTCTTATTTTCCCACTCATAGAGTTAAGGAAATACAATAAAAGCCACTCACAAGTATATATTAGTGCTTATTGTGCGACAAGCACTGGAACTGTGTAGCAGCCCTCTTAGTTGGATACTATCATTGTCCCCATTTACGGATGGAGAAAGAGAGGCAGTCGGAGGGTAAGTAACTTGCCCAAGGTCACCTTGCAAACGACTGATGGGGAGAAGCGGGTGTGATCATTGAGCAGTCTTTTGCGCTCATGCTTTTTACCACTGTACTGTTCTGTATGTGCTACAGGCAAAAAGCATCCTTTTTTTTTTTAGGCTTTTTTGTTTCTAACACAGTGCTAAGGAAATCAGCACCAATAACATTATTAGCCATTTAATTGGGTTAGATTTAGTTATCCCATTGCCAAAGGGTCTTTATTTAATTGAAAACAAGATGGGCTAGAGGAGGCTTGCTGACTGAACCATGTATTCACAGAGGCAATGAAGTAAGTTTTAAGAAAATGAAGACACCCGGTTGTAAATCTCTGCTGTGTCACTTCGCCTGGTACCAGGATGAGCTCCGTGGCATTTTTGTGAGAACTAAACTCTGTTCATCCCTCACATATCGTTTGGGTAATAACAATGTGCTACCCACTGTGCTAACACCGAGGATTCAGCAGTGGCCCACGCAGACACGCCCTGCCCTGGTTGAGCGTCCACCCTAGCTACATAAAAATATGCATTAACATGGCTAGCACAGTGCCTCTGATTATCTGTTAATTTTGTGATATGGTGCTGCTGTTTATTGCTTTTTATAGGGAGTATTGGCACATTCCTAATTTTTTTTGTGAGGTGTGTCAAATGAGGTGACAAAACAGGGTTTGTGGGTGCTGATGGCAGATTAGGTAATATGAGATGATTTTATGGTTTCCTGGAGGCCTTCATGATGACTCCTGTGGAATTAATCTATACCAGTTGGACTCAGTTTTTTAAGATATCCAAAGTGTTCTCTTTGAAATATTTTTGATAGGGTACATTTCAGTGGTAACCTTTTCATGATAACAAGGATCTACACAGTTTTTCTGTAAATGGCCAAATAGTACATAGGATTTATGGTAACAACTCTGCCTTCCCCTATAGCCAGAAAGCAGCCAAAGACAGTATGGCAGTGCATGGGCACAGCTGTGATCCAGTAAAGCTTTAGTGACAGAAGCAGGCCTTCAGCTCACAGGCCCTGCTTTGCCAGCCTCTTTTCCAAAAGAAAGTAAAAATTCTGTTAGCAGTAACATCATGCATGGCTTTCGCGTGTAAAGTGCAAAGAAAACGTGAACAAACATCACGTTGCCTCACTTCAAACTGGGCTTACACTCTGTCGACAGTTTCAAGTTTGGAATTGACTCTCGATGGTTTAAGTTTCCTGTTTTGCATGACCTTCTTTCCTGATCGGAGACCAGTACAAAGAAGAAGTTTCAAGAACCAGAAAGGGCATCTTTCCTGGAATAGAATCAGAGTTCAACTGTCCCATGGGATTTATGTTTAGTAGAAGGAGGAACATTCCGCAGCGAGGGCCGTGCATTATTGAAACAGATTACCGAGGAGAGTTACTGCCGGGAAGGATTTTCCTGCTCAGGATGCTTCAAATTCTATAGATAGGCACCACTGGGATTGCTAGTCAACACAGAACTATTAATCACAGACTATTAAAAAATCTGACTTTCACCTTGTCTTTTCTGAGGTGGTTAGTTTCTGATCGAGCCAGAAGGCTGATGGTAGATGAACTTGATGGGTTGTATGTTCTCTCTGGGATTTGGTGATCAGCTTTGTAATATTAGCAAACTAGAATTAAGTCTCACTAAACTAAAGGGAGAGGAAGCCAATCCAAAATAAAAAAAGAGGAAGCGTTTTCTAATGTCTTTCAAGAAATGAAACTTTATTCAAGAAGCCAGAAGTGCCACAGGGTAATGGGACCATGACCAGCAAACACCTATTGTAGATAAAAGTAAATTTAATTAACATATCAATAGTTTGTAGATCTTAGGTGTTTCCAAAATGCTTGAGGGTGTTTGACAACTTTTTTTTCCCTTAAGCTCCTTTGCTTTCTCTTTGAAGAACCATTTTAAAGAAATAGAAATGCTGTTCCCATCTATTTTGATCTCAAGGATGTCTGATTTAATGTAATTTTCTCACGTTCCTACCACTTGCCCAAGGTGAGGAATAATTTAGAGAAAAAGAACAAAGAGCTTTTTGGGAAATGGAGATAGTGGACTTCTTTTAAAAATAAAATTTAGAAAAAGGGAAAAAAGTACTGTAGTTTTTGTACATATTGGCAAAACTGCTACTAATCATTTCTAAACTTCTTCATTGTTAGATGGTCTTACTTGCATTTGGAGGCCTTTGTGAATCTGTTCAAATAGGCAGTCATGCAAAAATGGCTTGTGTTCTTCTCTCTCTGTGGTCTCCTGTATATTTAGAGTGGGTTGATGGGTGTATTAAGAGCAAGCAGAGCAGAGGTGATTCCAGCCCATTGGATACAGCAAGTAATTACTTTACGCCCACTTGGGAAATGAATGTAGCCATGGCCGGAGTGGGCAGATGCTGGCTGCTCGGTGCTCATGTTCAGGAAGACGGGTGTAGGAAGGCAGGAAGGGTTCCAAGAGGACTCAGTTACCTTCTAGGATTGTTAGGACTTAAGTGGGCCTGAGGAAAAGCTTACTTGCCATCCTAACCCCTTCTTTCAGCTATCAGTTGCTCTTAGGAAGACTGACTTTGATTCAAACAAAAATACATTCGTTTTAAATCTGCAGAAGGTTCAAGGGCCCGTGGCCTCCTGGAGTTCTCAACAAGATGGAGAAAATATACACTGAGAAAAAGAGAAATGTGAGCTATGCAATAAAAGATGACTGTGTTTAACAGCATAGGCCAAGCAGTATTGGATGATAATAAAATCAGTATGCAAAATATAAGATTTTAAAAAGTGGTGTAGAAGGAAGGCGGAACTGGCCCAGGATGCTGAAGGAAGGCTTCATGGGGGAGGTGTGACCTTGGCTGTGGTGGGTGAGCAGGATTTGGATGGAGGGGGAGGATGAGATCACAGGTGGTCGGTGTTCTGAGTGCCTGGAGAGTAGGTATGTGGTGTTCTTTTTAAAAAAAATCATTGCCTATTATTTGGTAGCCACTTAATAGATGCTTATTAAGTGAATGAATGATTCTTTTGATTCTTTTTCTGCTTTGAACTTAGCCTATACCACCCAGTTTAGACCTGAACCCTGTACTACCTCACATTATGAAGGTATTTCTTCTCTTTCTGGTTGTACTGTTAGTAATGCCTTGTGGGAAAGGCCACTGTTCAATATTTTTGCATCTTCTACAGCACTAACTGGAATGTTGAGCATGGAGCAGATGCTGCCTAAACATTCTTCCTTATTGAACAAAATGGCTAAAATCACAGAATGCTGAGCTTTGATTGAAACTAATGTTTTGTTGGGCACTTTGAGAAAGAAATTTTTGTAGCGCGAGCTGCTTTGCAGTCACAAAGAGCAGACCCGCCTCTGCTTGACACTGGTAGTGGGAAAGAGCCCAGGCACGTTTTCTGAGGTCCTGTGTGCCAGCTGATTTTCCTGGCAGCTAATTTTGTGCGTGGACTTGGCCCGTGCTGCTCCTACAGTACGTCACCTTTTAGGCATGTGACTTTAGTTTTTGATGGTCTCACTTGAAGAATGGAAGTGTTTTCTTCATATTGTTTGATGAGAACTAATAGTTACCTGATATCTATTATATGTCAGGAGATATGTTCAGTCCTTGGAAAATGTTGCTTTAGTTAACTCTCACGATAGCCTTGTAGATACTGCTTTTTCTACTTTGTCCGACAGAAGCTCAGAGCACTGAAATGGCTTGGCCATGGTCACACAAACAGTAAATGGTGAAACCTGAATTTGAACCTAGGACTCTGATCTACAGCTGCACTCCTACGACTGTGTTATGCAACCTTCATGGGTGACTAGGCAGATGGGAGCAAAGAGGTCATTTCAGATGAGGAGCCACGATCAAGGCAATGACCTTGGCAGAAGAGGGGAGTACCTTTGGAGGATTGATAACAAGTCTTGAATTCTATGATTTGGTGGGATTATGAAGGGTTTGAAAAATTTCAGACTTTACAAAATGTAGGAAAAGCCACAGGAAAATTTTTAGCTAGAGAAATGACGTCAAATTATTAATTAATTTGTTTAATTACAGACACCTGAAGCATACAGTTATGTGCCAAGTTCAGTGTTGCAGCAGGATGTACCTGTTTTAGCTCTCATGAAACATTGTGGGAAAGATAGAGCTTAGTTAGCTGCATGTCATAAATACTGTATTTAATTACCAGTTGTGGAATGTGCTTCAAAGTAAACGTGTGAAAGTATGAGAGAGTAAATGCGGATTCTTTCCTGCTCCGAGGAGGTGACTCTTGAGTTAAAACCCAAAGGGATGAGAAAGACCTTGATGAAAAGAGGAAGCCATGCAGAGCAATAGTGCATGCAAAGGCCCAGTGGCAGATGGAAATTTGACCTGTTTGAAAAATTGAGGAGGTAACCTTTGGGGGGACTGAGTAGAATGAAGAGGGGATGGAGTTAAGGTATGAATGGAGAAGCAGACAAGTAAATCTTAATAGGACCTTACAGATGATTGAAATATGTCAGTCTTTACCAAGTAAGGTGGTTGTATGCGCCTTAGGTGGCGGGCGTGCGATGAGCAGGGAGATGAAGATAAAGGTGAAAGTTGCTCATGACCAAACCCCGATGCCTCTTCTATTTCCAAAGAAGAGGCAGAGCTCATAGGGACCATCCTCCCGTTGTGTTTGCAAGCTGTTGACACAACCTGGAAAGATGAAGCGTTTTCAACAGACTTGTCAGAGCTGTGTTCTATGGAAACTGACAGAGCCTACAGGCTGAGGAGCTCATTTTAATAGAAATAACCTAGGTGGGTTTGTTAATTTTCTCCATTCCCTCGATGACCTGTCTGCATAGCGTGAAGGTGCTTTGATGTGACTAGGAGAACAGAAGGATATTTTGTGCATAGCCAACCGTGAGAGGGATGCTGCTTTTGCAATGAAGAGGCACAGGAAGATGACAGGTGAGTTGTGTGGAAGGGGGAGAGTAGAACAGGTGTGGATTTTCCCACCTTCCCAAGTGCAACCTTGTTTATCTAAGATTCATCTTTTTTCTAGCACAGAATTAAGTTTTATGAACTCAGGGTGTTCAGAGTTCCAAGGAAATTGCACAAATGGGTGAATTATTTTGTAACTGGCATAGTGTGAGCATCAGGGGAAGGGAACAGTCCCCTTCTTCTTTCCTTTGATTTATTGAGTTTGTTGTCATTCCTCTTTGGTTCCATAAAACTTGTGGTGCTTGCTGAGGGCTTTTTAGGTCCAAGCCTTGGGACACATTTTGCCTGTGTAAATGGACAGGATGGGAGATGGCTTCTTCTCTGCATGCAAATGATCTCGGTGTTGCCTTTGTCGGGTTCTTTGCTGGCTTCTGTATCTGGATCCGTTCTGGGGGTGAGTTGCCAGGACAGTGTGAATGCTGTGAGAATTACAATGGATCTCTGAGCTTTCTGCACCCGCTGCCTTTAGGTCTTTGAGGTCTCCCCACAGCAGCAGGCAGGGTCCCCCCAGTATGGACAGGGCCGGACACTGAAGAAGACATGGGTGCTGGACCATGGTGGTCCTTCTTGTTGTCCTGGTGTCTGTGATGATGGTTATGCTTCAAACTCAGCTCGATGTAGGAGGGCTCTGCTTCTGGGTGCACCACCCCCTCTTTGAGAGCTTGGAGGAGGCCCTCAGCCCATGGTTTACATCTTGCAGGTGGAAGTCATTATACTCTCAGCACTCAGTTTACTAGGATGGTGGGGAAGGGGCAATGAAAAAGGTTCCAGATAACCCAGAGTTTGCATCCAGTTAACTCTCAGTTATCAGTGGGCTACGGTTATGACCATGCCCCCCTTCACCCCCACTACCCCGTGACACTCAGCTCAGTGCCAGTCCTCTGCTGCCAGTTACTCAGCCCCACCCCTGAGGGGAGGGCGACCCACATCCCACTGTGCCTTCCTGTGGTTGGTCAGAACGCTGCTTGCCCCTCCCCATACTCCTCCTCCGGAGCTCACTGTCTCCAGTTACCCACCGAAAATCAGTGGAAAGACTTAGGGGCAAGGGAGATGTGAGGGTATCTGAACAGAGGTATTTATTATGCAGATGTCTCTCTGCAAACTCAATTTTTGTGTGGCTGTAACCTCACCGAACATTCAAACTGAAGAGATGCTTAGATTCAGAGTACAGACTAATTCAGAAATGGAGCGCTGGGCTCTCTCGCTGGGCTTTGAAAGGCCTCTGGTACTCCCTCTTAGGAAAGCATCCAGTCCATTAACTGGAGGAATCTGATTTTGTGAAACTCGGCCGTGGAAGGGAGGAAGTGGTCACCAAGAGGAGGCTGAGAGGACCGTTTTATATTAGCAGAAGAAAAAGCGGGGGCACCGTTCAGAGTGGGAGTGGCACTGGAGAGGGCAGGCTGGTGGCTTGTGAGGGTTAAACGCTGAGACTGTAGGAACAGCACCAGGAGGTGGGGGTGCAGGGCAGAAAAATTTGGATCGGTGCTCCAGCGAGAAAACAAATCCGTGCTTTTGACAGTAGGGGCCATATAAAAAGAAAATGGGATATCCAAGGATGTGTGAGGAAGAGCGGAGGATGTCAAGAGGGAGTAGCAGAGCAGAAGCAAAAAGCTTGGGAGGCCAGAGGTCCTTAGCTGTGGCCCTGACAGTTGGGGCAGCCAAGGCCAGAACTCACAGTGGGAAGCAGAGCTTTTATTTGGTTG
Organism: Macrotus californicus; assembly: GCA_007922815.1. NCBI lineage: Eukaryota > Metazoa > Chordata > Mammalia > Chiroptera > Phyllostomidae > Macrotus > Macrotus californicus. The sequence continues at coordinate 76,136 of VMDR010000728.1, forward strand.
TTTTAAAGGAAGGACGTTTATGGGCCACTCAGGGGAGAAGAGAGATTAGTTTGTACTGTCTGTGTGTCATTTTAGAGTCTGTCATTGGCAAAACAGCTTGTCAAGTCGGTAGGGTTGAGGAGGGGCCTACATGGAAACCCCAGAGTGGAGGTCTGTGTGACAACCGTTGACAAGAACAAGTGCATGGCTCGCTCAAGTATCCGCCTTCTTCAGTGGGGCCAGGACCCAGGCCAGTGTGGAACCTTGTGATGAGGGTTGGAGAAACGTATGTGCAGGCTGTGCCAGAACTGGAACATGGGGACGGCCTGGAGCGTGTTAATTCTCAGATGATTGTCCTGTCCCATGTGTGTGCCTGGGAGGTGGTCTGGGAGCTGGACCCACCCCTGGTGATCTAGGTTAGCTTCAGACGGCACAAACCATAGATACACATTGGTCCCCAGCCACGTGTTCAGTCCATGACCCAAGACCTTGAGAGTTGCTTCCAATGTTTGCACGAAACCCAGCCTCCACCCCACCCGCCCTGCTCTGGTCCAGGTCCCCTCCCTGCTGACTCCCAGTGGCCCTGAGTCAACCTCTCATTTTGGCTCCTGCTCCCTGCCTTGTCCCCCACCAAGCTATAGTAGCAGGAGGAATGTCCTTTTGAAATGTGGACCTGGTTCTGTCACCATCCTGATTGGAAGCTTTCTGTTGCCCTGAGAACAGAATTAAAAACCCTTCAGCACTGCCCTGACCAGTGTGGCTCAGTAGGTTGGGCGTTGTCCCACAAAGTGGAACGTCCCATCCCTGGTCAGGGCACAAGGTGGGGCTGTGGATTTGGTTCCCGGTCATGGCACCTATGAGAAGCAACTGATTGATATTTCTCTCTCACATCGATATTTCTCTCCCACCCTTATCTAAAATTAAATAAAATCATAAAAAAAAAAAACCCTCAGCAGGTTTACAAAGCTTTGCTTGATTTTATTTTGTTATTTTTAAGGGAAGATCTTTCCTGGACACTTAGGAAAAGAAGAAATTTGATTTCCACATCACTCCCGCTTCACCTTCTTACTGCTGAATTCCAGTCACACTGATCTGTCCGTTTCCTGATGCATCAAGCTTGTCCCCACCTCAAGGCCCATGTACATGTTCCCAATACCTAGAAAACTTTGTCTTCTCATCTCTCCCCCGGCTAATTCCGACTCATTCTTCCAGTCTCAGAGTAAATGTAATCCCCTCCTCAGTGTCTCATGGTCTCTTATGACCCCTACTTTTCTTCATTCCCTTTGCCACAGTTTGCAATTGCATATATTTATTTGTGTGATTACTTGGTCCATGTCCGTCTTCTCCATTAACTGTAAACACCCGAAGAGCGGGGGCCATACCTGTTGTGGCCCTCTCCATGTCTCCGGTGCACTTTAAATATTGATGGAATAAAAGAATTAATGATTGAATTGAACACATCACAGCAGGTCACTATGTCCTTCTTTGTGTTTCCATGTAGGATAATTTAAGCATGTATTCGTTAATTTGTTCGCTCTACAAACATATAATGAGCAGTAAGTATGGGCAAGGCAAGAGTAAGGCATATTTCCTGTCTTTAAGGGGATCTGTTGGAAGAGACAGTCTTAGAGTAAGCTAATTTTCCACACAGTAGAAGAAATGTTCTAGTGCAGTTATAGACAAGGTGGCCAGGTAAGTGTTCCAGGTAGGTTATTAAAGTATGATTTTCTGGAATTAAAGCTGGTGCAAACCAGTGTGCCAGGGAAGTGATTAAGCATTCCCAAATCTCATCAGAAAGACACTACCCTGAACCGTCATGAGGAGGTAAACTGAGATCTGATCTAGTTCCTTGCAACACGAGGGCACGTGCCACTGACAGGCAATGTGGTGGCTGAGAAGGAATATTGAAGAGCAGTGTCCAGGAGGGCAGCTTTGTGTCACGGCCCCTGTCCCTCTCGGAGCGAGGGCTTGTATTCCACAGGAATGACAGGTCCCCCTCTTTGGGTACACACAGCCTGGGGGTGGAGAAAGGCAAACCGTTCTGCGTCTTTCATGCAGAACCCCAGTCCTTGTAGCTTTTCAAAATGCTGTTACAAATTAGTAGAGCATTTAAAGTTTGACCACTCGTGATTCAGTGTTGGCGCGGTGGGAGGTGAGGAGGTGATTTCTGGCCCTTTTGAATTCTGCGTGCAGTGTAACGTGACTGAGCACTTTGCTGAACGTAGTGAATGAAGTGTGTCCTCTTTTTTAAAGTTATGTGTGACAAGAGATGACAGTGCTGAAACCCGGTGTGCTACTTCTGGAACACTCTTCACTGACTCTAGAAAAATGACCGTTACATAGTTACTCCAAGAGTGGCCCACCTGAGGGTAGAAGGGTGTGAACTTTATTTCCTGACTTGATGAGTATTTCATGATAAACCAGTTCTGGCCCATTAGCTTCATTTCTCAAAACGAAGGTTTTAAAAGAGTGTTTCCTAAAGGAGTTGCCGCTAAAAATGGAACGAATCCAACATGTTGGAAATGAAAATGGTCAGAGCTGAACCTGATACACAATCTTGATGAAAGTCGTTTTTTGGTTTTCTTGTGGGGCGTATGTTTTAGTTTTAAAGTAATAAGTAACATTTATAAAGAAAAACCAACCTGTACCTGACTAGCTGCCTCATGTCCTGTAACTATTAAGAATGCTTGTGAAGGCCCCCGCTGGGTCATTCTGTCACTGAGAGCATCATCCCAACACACCAAACCTGGAGGTTTGACCTTGGTCAGGGTGCATGCAGGAACCAACCAATGAATGTGCTAATAAGTAGAACAACGAACTGATGTTTCTCTCCCTCTCTCATCAATCAATAATAATAAAAAGGAATGCCTGTGAAGTACGAACCTATCCCATTCCCCTAGTATCTTTCCTAATTTATCTAGAAAGTTAAACAAGTGAGGTAATGTTCCAAGAAAGCAATCCCCTCCTCTGTAGAGGATTTGGCAGAGAATGAGATAGGCTGTCTTGGGGGAGGTAATTGTGACCCACATATACAGGGGCATCTGCCTATGCATAGACAGGCTTACGTAAATGAATTTGCCCCAACCGTGCACGGGGAAGACAGGAGCTGGAAACCCTGGTGGAATTGGCTCCTTGTAGGGTGTGGTCTCATTCAAGGTGTGCCTGCGTCTCCCACTGCAATTTGAGTAAACAGACAGACAAAGTGGTCACTGGGGTAAGCCATAATTAGGCGTGTTCTTGAAATTTTAGAATGATTCTTTCATTCGTTTTTAAAATCGACAGTATTTGACAGAGACATTTTCCCCACAGATGTTTCAGCTAATTGCTCCTTCTAGGTAAAGAATGGCCCCATTTCTTGGTCTGTCTGATGATGACTTTTCATTTTCTGCCATAAACCAACCTAATTTGCAAATGAAAAATTTCACTGAAGCCTTCGTTGCCTGCAAGGGAATTACAGGCGTGCACCTTTGGAAGTGTTCGGTTGAACACGCACGCGATTGCCTTTTAAACAAAAGACTTACGACCTTAATTCACAGTTAAAGTAACAATTGCTCCTGGGTGGTACTTCTTATTTTTAAAAATTTAGACATTTCAATAATAGTAATCAAGAGGAGTTATAGGAATAATTGTCAAAACTTGCTTAGTACTTCCTGTTTGTAGGGGAAGATTTTCCTCAAATCTTACCCCAGTCTCTTGTTGATACATTTCATTGGTTGTCTTTCCAGATAATTAGGGACTGGAAGCCCTTTACAGCTTCCTGGGAAGAATAGGAGTAGCGATTCTCTTCCAAGCCCAACAGATCAGCTGGGGTTTAGTAGAAGCCAGTAGGATTTAGACCAAGCAGAGGGCTTGGAGTTGCGTCTTAGTTCCTATAGTTTTTGACTTGTGACTGTCCAAAAGGTTTTTTCGCTTGAGTATCAGTTTTCTCAACTGTGAAGTAAGAATTAAAATGCCCAGTCTTTTTGTGTGGGCTGAGACAGCCCTGTATGTGAGAGCTGCAGCGGCTCCCTGTGGGGAACGAAAGGCCACAGTGTTATCAGGCTCAATCCTCATTATAGTCCTTGTGGTTTAGGGCCTGCGAAGTGATTATAGCCCAGACAGAGTTATTTAAAATTAAAACGTATATATCCAGGTGAGTTACCCAAGGAAAGCTTCTACATTTGCCGACTCATTTACACTCTAGTTTAAAGCTTTGTTTTATTCATTTATTTGCTCCAAAGATACAGATTGAGGAGCTCCTACTGTGTGCTAGGCTCTGAGAGTAAAACTGTAAATGGCTGGACAAAGGCCCTGCTTTGATAGCCTTTGTTCTGCAGGCAGAGGGAAAAGTCCTGCAAGCTGGATGGGTTTGAAGAGCAGGGCGGCTGCTGGAGGGGAGGGAAGAGGAGGGACCAAGCTTGGAGAAAGGGGTAAGGTCGGGGCATACGGGCTTGTAATTTGGGGGAAAGAGTTTGGATTTTACTCCAGGTATGTGGTAATTAATTCCTCTTATTTACTTAGCACGCAGAAAGCCCTTTAAAGTTTGGACATTTAGGCGCACATCCGATGCGCCAGAACAGATACGAGATGAGGACGACTCTCTCACTCCATCCCGTCTCCTGTTGGTCTCACCCGTCTTCCTGGACCCTGCTCCAGTCGCATTTTCTAGAAGATCTTCTCTGTCTTCCCAGTCAGAGTGACTATCCCTCCTGTTTGCTTTTTCCTTTTTGTATCATTTCTCCCGTTCTGCATTGTTTTAATTCTTGGTGCTGGTCTCCTTTGGTGGAGGGAGAGCCGAGGGATGCTGGGGCCTTATGTTACTGCCTCTTTCTTCTGCATCCATGCTCTGCACCTGTGCCTTCTATGTGGGCGATGCCCAGTAAATATTTATCAAGTGGAGATAACTTGAATCCAAATATCAGGCTAGCAGGGAATAGTTTTCTAAAGCATTGCACCAGGGAGAAGCTGATCCTAGAGCACAATGGGAAATATATCATGAGTGCCCATGGAAGGGTTTCATTATTTTATTTGTCTTTACTTTTCAAGGATATTATAGACTCAAGTATACTATAGTGCACTATAGATTGTTTCATTCGCTTGACTTAATTGAGAGGATTGTTAACCTGGAAACTTTTAGAATTAAATTCCACTTCAAGGGAGGGCATTTTTATCCATTTTTAAAATTCCAAACATAATATATACTTAAAAAATTCAAACATTTAGAAAAATGCATAACATAAGAAAATTGATGTCAACCTCTCATAATCTCAGTATCACCCCCTATTCAGAGGTAATTATTGTTAAGAATTCCTTGTTTATTTTTCCAGAATTTTTCACCTGGTATTTCAGTTCCCGTTGTCCATGTCAGTACATACAGATCTGCTTCATTCTGTGAATATTGTGTGGTCTTCCCTAAAGTGGGCATATGATTTAGACTCTCCCCTATTGAGAGGTTAGGTCGGCCTCTATCACAGTGAACGTTTTGCTCATACCACTGTACCTCTCAAATGGTATATTTTGCTGAGGCAACATATGAGTAGTGCATTCTCCATTTTTTTTTTAAACATGCATTTTCTACTACCTACTGTGTGTCTGGCATTTTGCTTCCATTTTCCGGACCACTCGAGGATAAATTAGATCTTGCCTATGCTGTCAAGGAGCTCGTGGTCTGCTGGGGGGAGCTGGCTCTACCCCAGTAACTGTGCACAGTGTATGAAAGCAAGCCTAGAGGGGAGCACAAGGTGTCAAGGTGACCTAGAAGGAGAACCGTCAGATCTGCTGATGGGTGTCATGGGAGAAGTACAAAGAGGGGATGGACTTTGAATCAGGTGGGTGGTCTGGAGAAGGGCGTTTGGGGACAAAGAAGAGCACCAGGAATGGTGGAGCTGGGGTGCAGGATGTTAGGGGAGGGAGAAGGGGAAAGAGACGGGATTGAAGGAGCAGGCTGACCAAGTTGCAGAGGCCTTTATGTGTAAGAGAGTTTGCAGATTTTCATGAGCTTTGTGCCTGCCCCACTGCATTTAATTCAAACATGCAAGAGGTTGCTGCATATTCAAATTCATGTCTTATAGAAAATAATGCCCTGCTCTTTCAAAGAAACAAAGCTGATAAGCTAGTTTGAGAGTGGAGGTGCTGTTACGTTGCACAGTGCATTTCAACAGGACTGCCCCTGGGTGCTGTAGGCCTGCACCTGGACTAAAGTGTTTCTTGCTCTCTCCTCACTCTCACCCTCTTCTGCCTCTGCGTGGAGTCTGTGTGCAGAAGGGACGAGCATCTTTTGCGGATCCTGCATCTAAATGGATAGGACTGGTCCCCAAGGATGTCAGCCTGGCAACCTTTAGAGTGTGAAATCCATTTAAAAGGGGATCAGGCAAAGAAAATCAGAAAGAATGGGGAAAGACTGTTTAGATGGGGTGGTTTATACAGTTAGTGGCTTTAATTTTTATTTCCTGGAAGGGGTTTGAGAGAAAGACATGTAAGGTAAATTTTCCTGTGAAGCGCTTATAGAATTGCCACTCCATCAGCAAGGAAACCACAGACCAGGGCATAAGTACTGTGAATTTAAAGCAACCTGGGATTAAATTCCTCAGGTAAGCCTGCTAGTCATGTCTCCCCAGTGCATATTTATCCAGATGTCCTTTTGGGATGGGACAGGACCAATTTTTAATGAGTCTGAACTGCCTTCCCTGGGTCCTCAGAGGCTGCGTTTTGCTGACGGTGGAGGCTCTTTGTGTGAGCTCCACGGAGGCTCTGTGTGTGTGTAAGGATGCTGTGCTCGCTGCCTGTGTGGGGCCTCCACCTGTCAGTTTCTCCATCTCTGAAATGGGGACTGCAGCCCCTCTCCTGGGGCCTTGGTGGTAACAGATCATTTCGTGCAGGACTGTTTTGTTAAGAAAAATAAAGATTTATGGTATTAAAATATGCATGTCTAAAATAGCTTCCAGTGCTCTTTGGCTGTCTTTGCCTGAATTTCACTATGTCTATAAGTGAGACTCAGCACTTTTTTGTGGACGGTGAATTGTTGCTACTAAATGAGCTTGTCAGTCTCTGCTAGAGAACAAAATGTCCTTGGATTTACCCCACACTGCATTGCTTTGTGCCCTTATACTGGAGTGCTGGCTAGGGACTGTACCCAATTCGGATGTTTCCTGAGAAGGCTGCAGCTCTGTAGGGGACACTGGTGCACACAGCCACTCTCCTGAGCCACAGAGGAGCGTTGGAGCCTCGGACCTGACTCTGCCACTGACTCCCCCATTTCTGTGTGGGTGCAGGCCTGGGCGAGCTGCTGCCCTGTGGGCCCTCCATGTGTCATCGGCAGGATCCCAGCTCTGGGACTCATCACGAGAAGCCAGTCCTTTGTTCCTCTCACATTTCCCACTTGGGGATGAATTCTTGGAGTTTTTCTTTGTGGCTCCTGGTGCGTGATTTATAAATTCCAGCCTCTTGGTGATTATACAATAAGCAGCCGGAAATAACAATCAGATGCCTTGGGAGCACATTTTGTCATTCGGAGAGTTGGGTCCTTAGAGTGAAAGATGGGCCAGTGTGGAAGTTTCCCGGACTTTTGGAGAGTACTTTGAGACCCAGGGGACTCCTGGGTGTTTGTTCAGGGCCTCTGTGGGCTACTGCCAGATGTGAAGAAGGGACAGAAAACGGTGGACCCTGGGGTCTCCAAGCTCTTACAGCTCCATCCCAAACAGGCATCCTTACTTGAGATCTGATTTGCATACTGGATTTTGCATAAGGTTTTCAGGAAAGGGTTCTGCTGCTTTAAAAAAAAAAATGTGTAAAACCTCTGGTTTATGCACTCCGTGATTTTGTACCCTTGCACAACCTTGGCGCGGTCTTATCTCGTTCTCCATGAAATTGGAAAATGCATTTGTCACCCGGGCCCAGCCCGCAGCCTGAGTTGATATTTACAAAGTTGCCAGGATTCCTCAGATGGGTAGCCACTGACCTTGCTGAGTTGTATCAAAGTCTTTTTATTAGTGGTTTTACATACGGCTTCCTTTAAAATCCTTAACACATGTTATTAAATGTGCTTTCTTTTTAGAAAATAAGCCTTTTAAAGGGTGTTGTCTTTTTTCTTTTCATAAACCTTTTTTAAAGTGTGTCTTTGGTAAACGAATCCCTATTATAGGTGTCTGAAGTACTTTCGGCCGCGGCCTCTTCCCCACTTGCAGCGTTCTCTCCGGGCACTCTGGCTCATCCCGGACAAGCCAGCTCCCTCCCACTCTCCAGGCACTGGAAAAACCTTTCAGAAATGAGGATCTGACCAGGGACTGCCCTGAAGATGGCTTTGCACCCAAGGGACAGTCTGTCTGTCCACGTCCCGAATTCTCTGACTCACTCCGTAACCTTTACTGAGTGCACATGTGTTTCAGGCATTATGCTGAGCACTGAAGAATCGAGGTTGATGTAGGCAAAAGCAGGAACCCTCAAGGAGATGCTGTGCCTTTTCCCTGGAATCCTCTTCTTTTTTCTGCCCTGCAAAATGTGAGCCCATCGTTCAGTTAGCAGCTCAGATGGCACCTGTTGTGATTCTTCTTCACTTAGGCATAGGAGCGCTCTCTTGTTCCTGAGCCACTGAAACATGTATCTATTTTCCTCCTCCCGCTGTGGGGTTGTTGTAGTCCGTGCTCTATAGAACTATGCCCAAAGCCAGCAACTGGGTCACGTTTGTCACTGTATCCCCAGCATCTCGCCCAGCCCTAGATACCTACTAGTTGTTCAGGCGAGATTTCCCTTTTCCTGTCTGACCTGGGAATAACTTATTTCTCCTCTTTTATGACATTTATCACTTTCCACTTTTAAAATAGTTATTTATCTAGATGTTTTGTCTTTCCTGCTGAAATCTAAGCTCCCTGAGGGCTGGTGTCTATCTAATCCATCTTTGTCTTCCCCATAAAGCCCCGAGCACAAGATGTGCTGAGTGTATTTTGGGGGACCTTATCTTGTTCGAGTGAGCTGGTGTCATTGCAAGGAGGCCCCTTTTCAGAGAATGGGAAAGACATTCCTGGTTTGCCCTCTAGCCAGTGTATGGGACATCACCTGGGGGGCAGGCAGAGAAAGAGCTCATCTCTGCACTGGCATCAGACAGCAATTGCTGAAATATCTTTTACATGGGTTCTGTTTGTTATTCCCTTGTAGTCATATTTGATTAATTAGAGTGTGTAAGAGGAAAATACTGCTTTGAGGCCAATTTAATGGCCTAGATGTTGCTTCCTGTAACTAGGGGGGTGAATCTCAGCCATCTAAATGTATAGGTCCTTCCGTGGACAAAAATTTTCCATACTCTGAGATCTCTTTGGAACCTAGGGAAGTCTCAATACTTTTGTGCGCTCACCTAAAGGAATGTTCACCCCGGGAATTGATGTTTCTTGGTCCTCTATCCTTAGGAGAATAACACTGGGTCTTACCAATGAGTATCACACCTGGACCTGCCACATTTGACAGCATAAGGCTCTGTTCTGTGTCCAAGTCCTGCTGTGAGGCACAGCCCTGGGCTCTGTTGACCCTTGGTAAAGGTCTAGGCCATCTTGTGCCTCATTGGAGTTGGCAGTGGAATCAGGGGAGTTTGCAGTTCTCCCCCTGAAGTCACCAGTGTCCTCTGTGGCCACCAGCATGGGAGACACTGTTTCATTGGCAGTCAGTATTTCCCTGCTCAAACCCCACTTCACGGAGTGCTGGACCTCTGTCGACCCTGCGTGTAGGGTGATGGCGCATAGACCTCATAAGGCGCATAAGGTGATGGAGCAAGAGAAGGATTATGCTTTGCTCCTTCCTCACCTTCTCAGCTTGTGGGCTTCAGAGATGGCTGTGAAGTGATTGATCATTAGGAGACCAGCTTTGCTCTGGTCCCCACCTCCCAGGGGTGGTGTGAAAGGTGCTTTTGTCGAGGAGCAATCCCACAGTCCAGATGAGCACTCCCGCTTACTGTTGACCCACCTGTAGTCACCACCATATTGTGGACTTTATTCTGTGTGGGTCCCTCTCCCAAATGGTTTTCTGCATCTCCCCACAGCCAGTGTAAACTTTGAGTGTAAGGATGAAAAAATTCAACATGTCGGCCATCGGTGGTGGAGAGAGGATTGCATTGTTGGCTGGGGTCTCCAGGCGTAGGGGATGATGCTCACATAATTTACCACGTGGCTGTGTGTCTACATCATTTGTTTGGCTGGTGCCCTTGGCAGACGCCATACCTGACAGCCACCTAGTACAAGGCCTTGAGCTGTGTCCTAGACAAGCTCTGAGTTCAGGATGTTCTCTAATAGCACCTAATGCATTTGTATTGAAAGGAGCCTGGTCATAGAAAAGAAAACTTTTCTTTCTGGTTGGGGTTTCAGAAAACTCTTACAGCTGGAGGAATATTGCCCTATTTTGTTCACTTGTCTCTTCCGGGGATAACCGAGTAAATATTGTGACCTGACTTACTTGAGCGAGATATCAGCCATCAGTCTAGCCAGAGAGTCTGACAAAGCAGTGGATAGTATGCACTTCAGAAGAGAAGTCCAGGAGAATTGAGTAGCAGTGTTCACAGCAAGTACAGGAGGTAGATCTGGGGATGGGGAGTGTTTAAATGGCGAAAGGGCTGGAGGTGAAACGTCAGCGTGGGTCAGCACCAACTTCATTCCATAGCTACACGGTTTTCTAGCTTTCTCTAGGATTTACCTGGTGAAGGGAGCTGTGGGGAAGCCCCCATAGCTCCAGTTTGAATTCCCTTAAGCAATTGCTTCAAAACCTCAGTTGGTATCTGTTGAAGTTTTGACTGTGGTTAGTACTCACCATTCCTTGCACAATGCCAGCACCACCCCGGGCAGCTCATAACATTTTAATTTCCTCCTAAAATGTGCTTTTATTTCATTTTGCAATGTGTAAGTTCATGCGATTGTAGCGATTTAAGCAAATGGAGACTGTTATGTGGAATCTAATGGAAGACACACCCAGCGATCATTTTCATTCATATTTTTCCATTTCTTTTGGCAGCAATAATGCAATATTTCTATTTTTCATTATTATGTAGTGTTATGGGGAATAGTCTTTGTGGGTTTAGATTCCAGAGTAGCATATCTGATTTATAGTTGATAAAACAGTGTTTGCCGAGTAATTTTGCTGAAAAGCAGCTGCTTGGGCAGAAAGCACAGAGCCTACTGTGAAAGAACAGAGCATCTTATGGAGCTCCAGTGGAGTTCATTGGGACCAAGGGACTTTGGCTACCATGAATTCTGGAGACTAAGTTGGTTTGATTAGGCTTAAATTTCAATTTTATTCTCTTCTCTCCTTTCCTTCCCTCC
>VMDR010000728.1:87487-183001 GCA_007922815.1 Macrotus californicus
TAATCAACAAGGTCCTTGATAATTTCTTCCCTGTAGGACTGGTCACACCGACCTAAACAATATAGGTGACTATACCTTTATTGTAACCGTGGAAACTGTTGTTGATGATTTATTAAGCATTCTTTCTCCTGATCCCAAACAATACATTGTGTCGGCCCATGTTCCCGGGAGAGTTAGCTTTTCCCTTATCACACAGACCACTGTTAGCTTATTTCTATCTTGGCTGGCTCAGTTGTTTGACAATGGTGCTGGTGTCATGAAATATAAAAGCCAGTCTCAGGACCACCTTCAAGTGTTTAAAATGTTTTTTCGAAGTATTTCAAAGAAAATTTAAATATATGCCATTGTATTACAAATCAGGAAGCACTGAAGCTTACTTGATTCTTTTTCTCCAATTAGATATGGGTCCACAGGAACAGTTCCTAACATTTCTGACCTAGCGATCTGGGGCACTGTTCAGCAAAGGTGCGTTGACTCCGCTTCCCCTGAAGGAGTTCTCTTCACGTGTATCTGCTTGTGGATCAGTAGAGAACATCATGTGACTACTTCCTGCAGTTAATCTAAGACTGTCAGACTGAGGAAGCTGGTGGGGGGTGGGGAGGTGGTAAATTACTCAGCCCCAGGACCCTCCTCCCAGAGGGCTTTGCGGTGTCCTTTGTTTGAGCAGGGGAGCCTAGTGGGATTGAGAGGTGGGAGTCTGTGTGTGCCCAGCCCCAGAGCGAGCTGGGCTTCCTTCATTAAACAAGCCCTTGAATCACACTCAGGCAGTAGCAGTGGTAGCAGCGCTAATGGATGCCCATTTTGATGGCAATTTGGCAGGGAGTCAAACTTTGGCCCTAAAGCAGAGGTGGTGCAATTAGACAGCTGAGATGCATTCTCTAAACACACACTTTTAATTGATTTCAGCTTGTTCAGTTCACAAAGATAGAGCTCTGACACATAGCAGCCTTCTTAGAGGGGCTTATTTTTACTTTTCCTTTATTCAGCAGCGTAATTCAACAGCGACAGAAGCAACAATAATACAGAGCTCTACAGAGCGCGTACTTGGCATGGCTCGGATACAAAAAGTATTATTAAGAACTAATGAGTGAGATAGTTAGATGTTAACCGGAAAAGCATTAATGAGCAGAAGAGAATTCTGGCATAAACATCTGTTTCTGAAGCAGATGTTACCTTGTAAATCTGCTGAAGAAAAGCCTCTGCAAACGGAACAGCGGGCCGTTTTAGGTAATAGGAGGGGCAGAGCGATAGAGCAAGGTTTTCTGACACTGTTTTCGGCTGAATATGACTTTGTGTGTTGAGGCAGTGAATTTTGGAGAGCACTTTGGGTGTGACAAAAGGTATCAAACAGAAGCGAATTACAATGTCAGATCACAAAGAGCGATAGACCGTGGACTCCTCCTGCACAGGAGAGATTTGGGATTCTCATTAACTAAATGGCTTGTCTCTTGCCCCATTTTGTCTAATGCTCCATAGTCACTTCAGCGTGTACGAATTGTGGCTGTTGTCATCTTCCTGTGCTGGAGATTTAAGACCTTTTCTGCCCCAACAAAAATTACTTAACCTTTGGCTGACTAATTGGATAGCTTACTTCATGTCGATGACCACGTGGCTGACAATGAGTTAAATGGTCGCACGTTCCGAGATGACACAGTGAGTACATCTTAGCAGCTTTCAGTCTTTTATCCAAGACTCACGAGGTGGAAAGATTTTTAGGGATCCCTAGTGGAGGCTTGCATATTCTTTCAGAGCCTTCAAATACACTGTGTAGGCAACAGCCTCATTCATATCTACACAGGGACAACTTGATTTGGCTTATTTTCATTTAGTGTCATGGAATAAACTTAGAGCTGGAAGGAATCTTTAGGGTCATTTAGTCGGTGCAGACACCTCGGTGAACACACCAAAAAGCAAAAACAAAAATAAGAACAAGAAACCCCTGAGGTCCTGAATGTGATTTACCCGGAATTATTGGTGAAAGGTCTAGCCTGCAGATCCCAGCTCGTGCCTGGCGCTCTGCCTACTTCACCCCATTGCAGGGCAAACTCCTTCTTCCTTCTCTAGCCTGCTAGAGGTCAAGAATGGAGAGTTTCCTCCAGCAAAAACAGTCCCTTGGGAGAAGATTCTGGGCTTGCTCCATTGGAAAGTTAGGAGTAGGGTCTAGAGCGGAAGAGAATTCCAGCCCCCAGGCTATGTAGTTAGAGGTTGTCCTTGCATGGCTCATTTGTTTATTTAGATCCACCCTCAGAATGATCATAAATGTGGTAATTGAATTTTTTTTAACCATTCATCTTTGGAAAGCCGTGTTTACCAACAGTGTGATGAGGCATGGCTCCCCAGCGGCACACTTGGAAGCCCCTGCTTGTCCTTACTCTTCTGGTGGGCCGCAGAGGCACCCAGCCGCTGGCCCTGATCCCAGGGACCCACAGCCTGCCCTGGTAGTGCTTGCTGCAGCTGGCTGGGTCTTCCTGTCCCTTCCTCCCAGAAAAAAACCAACCAAACAAACACCCAACAAATAAAATTTGTGACTCTGAAACCTTTGAAGGAGAATGTCCTGATTAGGAGGAATTTTCCCTATTTATGGCTATACTAAGACTCTCTTCCAGGGCCTGAGGGGCTCTTTCCCAGGGACTGTTGCGAAGCCTCCAAGGGTGGCCTGGGTATTGAGACATGTGAAAGGCATCCCTTCTACTTTGTACTGTGTTTATAAAAGCTCTGAGTCTCAACCCCACAGACATGACGATTCCCTTTTCTGTGTGTGTATGCGTGTGCACACATGCATGTGTTGTTCATGCAAGAAAGAGCACGAACAAAGCCATAGTTGCACGAAACAGGATGATTTCCCAACTTAGCAACGTCCATATTCTCCTGCAGAGTTCCCTCTCACACAGAATCAAGGAAGGCCTTGGTGAACAGTAACCACTAATCTTTGACTTTTTCCCAGAGCACAGACATTTACTCATCGTCAGTAGGGGCTTTTTGTCCTCCCTAAGAGAAACTGGCACAGCTCATGTTAACAGAAAATTTTAAATTAATTCTTTTTGTTATGCTTGAGGTGCTGATTCATTTCTCTGGAAAGAACCTTTGCGTCTGTCATGTCGCTCCTGGTGTGTCAGAAGCAGGCTTTGTGTTACTTCAAGGGGAAGTCTGTTTCACACCCTGCAGTACTGGGGACACGTGGCGCTCACAGAGCTCGTGTTGGGTTTAGACTTCAGGGAAGGTGCTCATGGGGCTGCCAGTTTGAACAGTGAAAATTGTATTTGTGATTCATTGTCTCCTTGACAGCGTGTCTTTTACTTTGTGGTGATGACCCAGGAACATGGGAGATTCAAGCAGCGTTGCTCTGCCTTTGAGTTTCTCTCTTAAATGACTCCTTCCGTCATTTTTCAGGGCCGATGGAAGAGGCTATCCATCGACTTCTTAAAAATTCTTAAATTCTCTTTTAAAAAGGCCCTTTCTGGCTGTGTAGGAGGAGTGTGTTTCGTGAGGTTACAGTTCACTAGATGTTTTTGCTCTCAGAACTCAACCACCATCTCCCTCGATCCTCATGCCAACCCTCCCAGGTGCATATTACCAATGAGCGCTCTCAAGGTTATGGAAGTTCTGGATGTTACTCAAGGTCACACTACTAGTAGGTGATGAAGCTAGAACTCGAACCAAGATGTATCTTACTCAAGCCCGTACTCTTTCCATGGTTATGTCTCCTGAGCCCCTGCCACTTGATGCCATACCATTAGTAAACTTTGTGGACATTCTGGGAGAAATTATTCAGTTTCCTGTAGCTGTGGCTTTGTTCGTGTTTTTTTCTTGCACAAGCAACACACGCACACACACACAACAGAGCTTTTTCTGCTTCTGTTCCTTGTGTTGACCTTTCAAGCCTTGGTTCACAGCAGTCTTCCAGGAGCTCTTGTCTGTGCCCCTGCGCTAGTCTGGGCAGAGCTCCTGTGTAGCTCTGTTACAGCACTTTCTGTGTCGTGTTGTGAGTCTGGCCTGTCACCTGGGCCACCGTGGGAGTGCCTTAAACTCAAGGGCCTTCTCTCAGGGCCTTCCTAGCCCAGCACCTGGAACAGAGAGGCCGTATGAGTTCTCTGCAGATCTGAACCGAATCAATAGTGGGAGACTTCAAACCCCAGGCGGCACTGGTAATACAGGTTACCTGCACTTCAGGAGGTGGCATAGGCTGTATCCTTGAGCAGGTCTGGAAATGGCCTTGCTAACGGTAGACATCTGTGCCTTTCTACTTTTCAAGCACTGTGACAAGCAAAAGGTTTGAAGAACTGTAACATTTATGGCTCACTGGCCATAAATTCACTGCAGAACACATAAAAAATGCCATTCCCACAGGGTTATGGCAGAGACTCAGTATTGCAAACATCTGCATCTAAGCAGTAAAGCTAACCTCTGGTGCGCAGCGCTAGACTGTTATCGACGTATATTAACATTAGTGACAATCAAATGTGATTATCTGAGATGGCATTTTATCTGCCAACTACAGACTTATGGCTTCTAAAAACCCATTTGCCCCCTTCCTCATATGTTGTTTTTATATGACTCAAATCACATGCAGAAATTTGTAATTAGTGTGACTCTGCTTTTATTTTTTTGGTGGATAATGGGGTATGTATAAATTTTCAGTACTTAGATTGATTTTAGCGCTCTGGATAGAATAGGCTTTCAAAAGTTTGTTAAACAGCTGAGTAAATTTGAACGCGTTATTACTTTACATTTGGAGACATTACTGAGAGCCAGGAACAAGGAGTCAATTCTGATATTGGTAGACAGGGCGTTTGATCCAGCAGGTTGGTAATTAATTTGCAAGGTAATTGGTTGGAGTAGACGTGTTACGTATCATGTTCTAAGGTTTAAATGCTGCCATTATTTCCTTTCTATTATTTAAACCAGGGTTTACAGACTTTTTTTTCTGTGAAGGGCTAGATAGTAAATATTTTAAGCTTTGTGGGTCATATGCTCTCTGCAGTAACTAACTGTTCAACTCTGCCATTATAGTAGAGTGACAAGAGACAGTTCATTAACATGACAGTGGCTGTGTTCCAGTGAAACTTGATTTACCAAAGTAGACGGTGGGATAACCCCTGATTCAAATAAATACAGATTTTTCAAATAGCCATTGGAAAATACATGAAAAAAAATTTTTTTAGACCTTTTGGGAATGGACCTCTTATCTGGCTCCTATTCCATTTGATAATTTCCAAAGTGGCCAGATCAAATTTTAAGTATAAGATTTTAAATAAAAAAATTATTCTTTATCCTAGAGCGAGGATTCTTAATATTTATTTGATTTTAGTTAATTTAATGCATATAGTACATTCCTAGTAGCTGGCTTACTGCAGCACAAATTTCCAAAAAGGACAAGATCTAAGAAACACACTGGTCTGGTGACATTACTCTAAATAATATTCTCTAAGGTCTCTCTTAAAATTCTGCCTTAGCATGGGCCCTGTTGCATTTGAATAAGTAGACTTTCAGATAGCCACAAATATTTAGGCATCTAAAAAGCAGGAGCTTAGAACCAGAATTTTTTTGTTAGACTCAATCCCATCATCACCAGCCCAGTGCTTCCCCCGTCTCACAGGACCCTCCACTCTGTGAGGATGGACACATGCGGGAATTTGCAAACACCTCCAGGTGAAGGTCAGACTGCTGAACAGCAGAAAGGTCTCTGGTTTTGCAGTTTGAAAAGGATTATAGAGCTATGAGCAAGGTAAATACCTCAGAGTATACCTTATAATACTTCTTTTTCTATTGCTTTGGAGTCATTTTTTATGCCTCTCCAAACAGTACGTGAGACTACCAAATTTGCATTGCGCTGTTCCAGGTGACTTACGCAGTTTGACCCAGGATAACAACCTAGGCAAGTGGAGCCTGTATAATTTATTCTTACTCTGTTTTGCTATTTTGAGTTATTTCCATCTTGTAATTTCAAATGGTTTCCAAGATGCCTTCACGGGTGTAGCAACTGCTGACAGCTTAAAGCTACGCCAGTAGCACTCCTGACCCCTGCCTTTGCTGCTTGTCTTTGCGAAAGACTGCGCAGGAGTCGGGGACAAGAGAAAAACTGTGTAAGTGTGGGAGAGGCCTGTGACCCTTGTAGCCCCTTGTGGGATTCTTCAGAAGACCAGGACCAAATAGTTCTGCTTTCTCTTAGGCCACTGAGCACGAGGACAGAAAGTGGAGTATTTGGGGTGAAACATACTGTGGGCCCATGATTTTCAAAGTGTGCTCCTCACTCGGACTTGCAGCTTCAGGAAGCAGCACCAGGAAGCATGTTAGAAATGCAAATTCTCAGGCCCAGTGGCCAGCCTGATAAATTAGAATCTTTGCAGGCGAGCCCAGGAATCTTTTAATGAGGTCCTTTCGCAGGACCATTTAACAAGGCTGCCCGATGATTGTTACTCATAGTGAAAGTTTGACAAGTACTATTGGAGTCACCATCCCGTCAGATCTGTCTCGTCCATTTTTATGGTTGTGGAAATTGAGGGCAGGTAGCTTTCCCACCATGCAACAGCTAGTCTAGATCTCTGTCCAGTGACAGTGCCAATCTGGGTGGATTGCAGGGAGGCCAAAGGCTTTGGAAAGAGTGATGACTTGGGAGCAATGTCTGCCCACCAGCATTCACACCATGGTGGAGAGATGCTGGGGTTCGAGGAAGAAGGGAAGGGTTTGTGACTACAAGCTCCCCTCCTACCATGGGCAGCCTCTCTCCATGTAAAAGCCTGATGACCCTGCTGCTGAACTTCCTCTTTTAAATAAACAGCTCCCTGGAGCATCCTTGGCTGAGCTTCGCAAGGAGGGGCGGGAGGAGAATGGGCTCCCTGTTATCATCATGTCAGCGCAATCACTGGGAATTACTGTTGAGGATTCAGAGTCACTTGGGGATAATTTGACTAGGCCGCAGAGGGAAACACAAGCATGCACACACACTCACACATGTGTGTACACACACAACATAAACAGATTGCTAAAACTCATGGCAAAAACAAACAGCATAGGGAAAAAAGGATGAGTGGAACTGAAAGGGCCTGCATTTTGAATAGGTGGTATAGGCTCCAGAATGATCTGTTTCCTAAACACTTTGGGTGAAGTTGTGTACACAGTGACTAGAGCAGAGCAGCTGCTTCCCCAGCTCTGTGCATTGCTCTGTTTCAGAACTCCTAGCATCCTTCTCCTCCGGGCATCTGTTCCTGAGAACACTTGAAAGTTCTGCCAAGAGAACTCAAACTGGCAATAGAATACTTGAAATTTAGAAAATGAGACACACACACACACACACACACACACACACACACACACGCTTTTAGAAAGATACGGCAAGTCTCAAGGAAAGTGTCAGATATTTCCCAATATCTAGGCACCGCTTTAAAAGGTCAAATACATTATCTGTCTCTTGTGATTATCCTTGAGCTCCACAAGAGACCTCAGCAAGTTAGTGTTTTGCTTTTCCCAGAGAGGTTGTGGACCTTGCTTCTACTTTTTGACTTTGGGTCCCTATGGTCAGTACCTAGCAGGTTTTTTCTTGCCATGTGGGGTGAGTGTCCAGCCCGACGGGCTTCTCACAAGCATGGTTAATGGAGTCTGGAAGAACCTTGTGCTTTTTCAATGAACCCTGAAAGAGCTTAATAGACCAGAGCACTCTGAAATAGAGGAAATAATTTGTCTGCCTTCACTGAGAGGCTTGGCAGAAAATTCAAGTGAGTGGAGTGGCCTAAGCAGTTCTCCTGGGGCCAGTCTAAGGTGAGAGAGCCCCTTCAACCCTCACGTGTCTCTGCCTTCAGGCTGGTGGTAGGGACTTGTCTCCATGCTGAAGAGCTGCTTGCCCACTCTCACCCAGCCAAATCTTGGGCTTTAAACATTGGCAATACCACGAAGGGGTAGAAACAGCCCTAGGCTGCCCATGCAGGAGTGGCTTGGGGTATTTGCACATGCTCTTAACATCACTTTGAGCCAAACAGAAATGATTTGTGTGTGTGCGTGTGCATTTCTTCTCCATCCTTCCTCTTGCCTTCGAGGACCTGATAATCAGGAGAGGCCTGTGTACTCTGGCATTCTGTTTGTCCGGCACAATGAGGCTGACTCTATTTTACTTCCCGAAGAGGAACGATCCCCAGAGGGGAGAAGGGACTTGGGAGAGGTGGCCGGGGGGGGGTGTGCTGAGGGGTCTCTCTTTCCCTATTCTAAGTTTGCCTGTTAGCCTAGAGCACTACAGAATTCTTTTCCAGATGCACAGACACTGCAACAGATGTGCCGGCAACAGTGTATTCTGGGGTTATTCAGGTCTGTTCAAATTGGGCTTTTCTTGCACCAAAGGATTTTGTAAAATGTGTTGGGTTTTTGGTCACGGAGAGATTCCCAGCCTCAGATTTGGAGAGGCTGAGAGATTAATTTCCCTGTGCTAGAAGGTCCGTGGACTTGCATGGCTTTGTATTGGGGAAACTACCTCTTCAAGTCCAACTAAGCTGAAAGAACGCGTCTCTTCTCTGACACCTACGGAAACTAGACCTTTCATGATCCTGATCTTCCCCTGTGGATTCTGCTTGGAATTTTTGTTACATGGTGACTATTACTAAAGCTGATGACCCATTCACACGCTGTGGGGTGGACAGGGAAGCCATGTCAGGCCTCAGAGAAGGGGCATCGGTCCTGTCCGCCTCTTGTGGAGGTACAGAACCAGGACCCTGCGGTGACGGATCAGGCACCACCCTCAGTCGCCAGAAACAGCTTTCATAGCAATTCCACACCTTTTTGAGAGGGACGCTTTTGTGGTCTCAGGCACTGGCGTCATGTGGAAAGCTGGAGGGAAAAAAGGCTTTGTTTAGCATGCAGTGCTGAAGATTCAGAGCACCTAAGGAGTCAAAGCCCTTCGGTCTAGAGCCGGTTTGGTGATTCTCTGCCATCTGGAGAGATTCATTCAGCCCCTCTCCACATTTCCTTATTGGTCAAATGTGTAGGTTGGATTAGAATAAGATGATTTCTAAAAATAATCCCCAAAACCCATAGACACAGACAACAGAGGAAAAGAGGGGTGGGGAGTGGTAGAAGAGGGTAAAGTGGTGGGTAAATGGTGACTGAAGGAGACTTGACTTTGGTGGCAAACACGCAATACAGTGTACAGGTGATGTGTTCTAGAATGGTACACCGAAAACCTAGATGATTTTATTAACCACTGCCACCCCAATAAATTCAATAAAAAGAATTAGATGCTAAGTTTCTTGTGATGACAACACTGTTTGATTCTTTGACTCAATAGCAAACTTACCAAGTCAGGTCTTCATATTTTGCCTCTTTTCTTAGGACCCTAAAGAAAGCTAAAGAAATAATAGATGGAGATTTATTTATAAGTGTGATTTAACATTCAAAAAATATGCTGGAGTAACTTTTTCCTGAAAGGGCAACCCCATTGGCATTTTCCTTGCAAACCTGATGGGGAACTGGAGAGATCTCAGTTTCGGTGAAGTAGAGCCCTTTACAAAAATCGTACTACCTGTGATCACCACAGCCAGCCTGCGAGGTGACTGTGTGTCAGCCCCGCATTTGGGGAATGATGGAGTGATAAAGCTGAAATCTAAATATGGGTCTTTTGTCTCCCAATTTTACAGAATTCTGGTTATTATTCTCAGGGCTAATTCTAACTAATTACTGATTGTAGATCCTGGTTACTCTGTTGATTAGGTAGCATTTTAGCACCTTCTACAGATTCCACTGTTATATTTGAAAAATAAAATACAACCAAGGAAAAAAGTGTGTACACTGAGAAGTGATTAATGAGATCAGTTCATATTTAGTGTCTGCAAAATACACACACACACACACACACACACACACACAATATATATATATATATATATATATATATATATATATATATATATATAGTCCCAAATTTATAAATAAGTTTTAAAAATGACTCACCCTCCAGCCTTTTTATAAGCTGTATCTAGTTCGTTTCCCTTTTCCAAATATAAATCCCTAAAGGTTAAGAGTACTGTTATTTTTAAGGCAATAAGGAACAGACAAAGTTAGCCTTTTCAGGTATTTTCGTGTAGGCAGGGAAGCTTGCCAAGGGAGTGAGGATAAGATGGCTCAGTGCCCTTGGGCCTTCAGAAAACATCTCGTGGGGATAAATGCTTTGATTCCCAGCAGTGCAGGAGGGAACAGATGTGAGGCTCTCCATGGTGCTTACCAGAAATATGTATGTACTGTGGGACAGAACAAGGTACTTTGAAGATTGGAGAATTCATCGGCCCCGTGACTATTCACTTTATTGCTTTCTTCCTGTGCAAAATGTCTCCAGACCCAGAGGGAGAGGCACCAGCCAGACAGTGAGTCAAATGACAAGTTGACAAAATGGTTGTAATTCTAGAAGCTGCAGTCCCATCTCGGTCTCTTTATGTAGGGGCCGGGATGGAGCCAAAATCCAAAACAGCTCCCAGGAAAGCAAGAAGATATTGTTACTAATGGTTGACCGACTCAAATTCTTCCCGCACTTATGTATGCCAGACGTTGGAATAAACATCTGCATCACATCTACATTCACACCTATACCTGGCAATGGTGGACTTACTGAGAGTCAGGCAGCCAAGCCTCATGATGTACTCTATATCCACCATGCGCAGGGCCAACAGCGGATGTCCTGGATGGCCTCCAAGTGACACCACAACCACCTCTTTTTCTTGTCCAGAGATTTAATGCCACCAGGCACAAGATGGGACAGCAGAATTTGATGCCACATTTGAGCCATGTACTTTTATTAGGGCAGACTTGTACAGGTTTGGACATGGTGTCTATTTGTGCTCATTCATTCATCTTCTAAACAAATGGTTCCTGACCATCTGCTACCATCCATTATTGTACTAGGAGCTGGGGAGAGAGCCCTGGCACATGGTCCTGCCTTCCAGATTCTTATGCTCTGCTAGAGGCTGTAGGTAAGAAAACAGGACTCCTAGAAGTGAGTGATAGGTGCCAAGATGGGTAAGCTTAGGTGCTTTGAGAGCATATGGGGTGAGTCATCGCTCTTGTGATGGAGTGGAAGTTTCAGGAAGAAGTGGGAATGGGGGTTGAGGTTAGGCTGAAGGATGAGTAGAGGTTAACCAAGTAAAATGTGCATGGGGTTCAAGCTAGGGAACTGGAAGTTGCCACCAAACGAAGGGGTGCAATGTCCTGGAGAAGTAAGAGAGGCAAGTTCTGAATAACTAGTGGCTTCCTGAGTTGCCTGCCATGTGGAAGGTGAATCCACTTTCATCTGTTTAGGTGTGTGCTATCCTTGACTTTCATAATCCTTGCTATATTCTGGTTACATGCTGGCTTCCTTATATACAAGATTCACTTATGACCCTGGCTGGGTGGCTCACCTGGTTAGAGCATCTTCTAGATATGCCAAGGTTGTGAGTTTGATTCCCAGTCAGGGCACATGCAAGGATCAACCAGTGAATGCATAAATAAGTGGAACAATAAATCGATGTTTCTCTTTCTCTTGCTTTTCCTCTCTCTCTAAAAATCAATAAATAAAAATTAAGATGGTTGTTTATTCCTTCCTACCCTGTTATAAATACTCTTGTCTCCATTTACAATTATGGAAACTGAGTCCTCCAGAGGTTAAATAGTGTGCTCACAGTTGCACAGTAAAGAAAACAACAGAGCCAGGTTTCAGACGAGTTCAGATTCAGAACACAAGCTCCTCAGCATCACCATCCACAGGTGCCCAGGGCAGAGTGAAACTCATGGACCATGTTCATTTGTTTGTCTCCTAAGTCCCTGCGAGCTCTTTGAGGATGAGGATTGGGGTTACCCTCCAGCAGCCCTGCCGTGCCTGTGACAGAGCAGGCACATTCTACCTTCTCAGTAAACATTTGCCAACAGAAGTGCAACTCTACCTCTTGTCCTCTTTCCCCCCTTCTTGTAACTGTTTGGAAGGAACTCAACAGTGACATTTGGACTCAGGCATTTTTTAATGGTACTTCTGAAACTGGGTAGATGACTAAGCAAAAGATGAACTAGTTGATTTATGAGAAATTTAGCTACTCTTAAGAAATACTTGAAATCCTCATATGCTACTTAATTATGCAAGTGGGATGATGGTTGCTGGAGAGGAGAGAGCATAGCCTGCCACCAGGGAAATAAAGTCAGGCTATGTCATGGAAAAGTTTTACAAACTGGAGGAATGATGTAGAACTGTACCTAAGATCTGATAATGAAATAAGGCACATCTCTTTAATTGATCTATTAATAATGTTCAATTTTACCACTTTTTTTAAGGTGAGTACATTTTCTTTGAGAATTTGAAGGCAACATCTAAATGAATTGGTAGCACCATTTTTGATGCTCAGAGTATATAATATATTCGTGGGTGTGGTCTTAGAATAGTCCTGGGTTTGAATTAGTATTTTCCTTTACTAGTTATGGGGACAGGATAATAAATTGCCAATTGGTTAATAAGGCAATCTTGGACAAGTGGAGCCAAGAAAACAGAGTGGGAAGATGTGGGCCTTCTAATTGAATCTCCTGTACATACCACCTGTGGAAGTGTAGGCAAGTTATTCAGTCACATAGACTCAGGGTTTTCTTAAGTGAGCATAAAACAGCTCATCTTTTAGGGTCGTTGTGAAGTGTAGAAATAGCATATGAAGAACAACTCATTGCCCAGAATGTAGACATTGATTCTGTGACATGGATGAACACCTATGCCTTTCTTCACATTGTCCCTGTGTGGGATGTGCCCCGGTTGTGGCATGGTTTCTGGCCTTAAATTCATGAAAGAGCTTGTGCACTGAACTCAGACAGTTGTGGATTCAAATCATGAGTTTACCATTGTTGCTGTGACTTCTGTAATTTATTTATTTTCTCTGTGCATCGGTTTTCTCTGTAAAATGGGAATTATTATAGTATCTGCCTAGTAGGGTTATTGTGGGGACTGAGTGAGAGAAGCTGTTTAAAGCTCTTAGTATATAAATTGGCACAGAGTAAGTACTCAATAGATGCTACTATTATTATCAGCTACTCTCCTTGTTGTCCAGTCGTTGCTTTACTGGGAAGTGGGTAGCAGGCTCTTCCCAATATGAGAGGGCTTGCTCTCTTCACTGAGGCTTGCTTTGCAAACAAGGTTGCAGCTCAGTGTCTTTGAGAATGTGACATAGCTACTATGTGGAGCGCAGAAGTAGGGGCCCTCACTTCCTGGCGCAGGGGATGTGGGACAGTGAGGTGAGTGAGCCGGTCTGCATGGGCAATAGTCATGGAAGAGCTACCGGGCAGGGTAGTTCAGATGGCACTCCAGAAGAGACTCCTCTTCATGGAGTGGGATGGGAGGCTTCAGAGAGGTGTTGGGCACCGATTTTCATTTCAGGGATGTAACAGCAGAAAGAAGGAAGAAGGCACATTTTTGAAAAGATGATTTCCTTGGAAGGTCTGCATACTTAGATAAACACGGAGAGAAATATTTACAGAAGACATGTAGTTGGCAGTTGGCTCTCAGATGTAGGCATCTGTTTTCTAGTCTCTGCAGCAAAAGCAGTGGTGGCCGTGGTTTTGCCCGGATGGCTTGTGAACTGGACAGTGGAGCAACCAGCTTCTGCCTCACCTGGTCCATAACCCTTTTTCTAGGTACGTGCAGTCTAGGCTGCAGGAAATGACTCAGACTTCTCAAGATGTAATGTTGTACCTGAGACCTGGATGTAGAAAGATGATAAGTAGTAAACAACTGAATGCAGAGTTTTTGGTTTCCTTAAACACTGTCTTCTTCATTAGGAACCTGAATCTGCATCTGCTAGGTCATCCATAATGTGATATCCTTCTAAAAAGATTTCTATTCAGGCGCTCTCCTTCTCTTTCTCCCTCCCACACCCTCCCCACTTAAAACACGTAGCTCCCTGATCACACCTAGGACCATCTACAAGTAAAGATCACGTCAGCTGCTGAGAGTATCCCAAGCTGTTCTTTAAGACGATTTCAGTCCACTTAGCAGTGCCCTGTGCCTGCTGATCCCGCTGTCCTGTTTTCTCCGTTTAAGACGTTGCCTCAACAAAATCTGTTCCAGAGTTCTCCTTGCTTCTCTGTGCTGAATTACAGTCACAGTCAACGGCCCACTTGTGTGCAGTTCAAGAAGCAATTAAGGGCTCTTTCTTTGAACAAGCAAGGAAGGGGGTAGAGTGAAAAATTATCATTATTCTAATGATTCCTCTGTGTAGCTAAACAGCTCATGGATCTTTGATACTGTAAGGCCTGCACACTGAAACCCATCTCTGAAACTGCCTTCTGCAGCCATGCCTGTCTGTCAGAGTGACCTGGTGGTGGTCAAGGACACACCTGTCATTAGGTTGGAGCAGCTCAATCTGACTGTAGGATTGAGATTAAACACAGTTGAAACAGCTGCACAGCTGTCCACGGCGCAATGACGGTGGCACTGAAAATCAGGAAGCACAAACTCCTGAGACTTCCCCAGGAAGCCTGCAGTCTCCATGGTCAGCCCTTTGTTTTATTCTGGGGGGATTTATTACAATTGGAACATGGTCATCTCATCTTTCTGAGCACATGTACATGAATTGTGTGTGTCTTTAGAGGGCAGACGTATTTTTCTAACTTATACCACACTGGGTCTAAAACAGAGCTCGAGACAGAAGCTGCTTCACTCTTCTTGATGTTCCTCAATGAGTACCTGCCGTGTGTGGGGCAGTCAGCCAGGCCCTGGGAAGAGACAAGTCACTCTGTGTAGGTGGTTCCTAAAGTGTGGTCCCTGCACCAGCAGCATCAGGACCTCGTGGGAATGGTTAGAAATGCACATCTTTGGCCCTACCCTCAGACACTCTGGGGGTGAGAACCAACCTTCCAGGGGATTCTGACACGTGCTTGTGTTTGAGAAGCACCAGTCCACACTCCTCCCAGCCCTCTAGTGCCTCCCCAGCCCTTCTGCTGTGACTTCAGGTATGAGTGAGACTAGAGGGCTGGGGACTGAGCTTCCTTGGGGTGAGGACAAGCTTTGACATAGCCTCCCACCTCCTCCTATGGATGTTTTTGGGGTTCCCTGGCAGCTCAAGTTGTCGAGTAGTTCCACAAGGCTGCATGGGTATGAGGTTGGACCATTCTTGCCGTGAAGAGAATGTCTGCTTGCTTCTCCACCGAGTATGCCTGCGGAGCTGAGAAGGGCACTGATTCTTGCTTAAAATCAAAGCAACTGCGGTGCAGTGAGAGGAGGTTTAGGTGTGGAAGACTCGGGTCAAGGCACAGCTATGCTGCAGTAGCTTTGGGACCCTGGGAAAATCCATTAACCTCAATAAACTCAGATGGACCTGAGTTTCCCCATCTCAAAAATAGAGCTAATTGTATGTGCCCTAGCTGTGTCATAGGACGTTCTGCTCCACTGAGGTAGGGGCAAGGAAGGGATTTTCCCCAAACTTGTTCCTGGATGAAGGTGCCCTACCAGCAAGAATCACTGCTGAGTTGGGACAAAGTGCTTTGTTAATTACATGCATAATTTACATACTGTACACACACTGTAAGGTTTCTCTGGTAAGGGGTGGTAGAATACATGGCTGAGTCACAGCAACCTAAACAAGGCGTCCCGTATCTGCCTTGTGGCCAGACTCTCTGTCCAGTTGCCCAACCAGCCCAGGTACAAGTAGCTGGAACCCCAAGCATGACCAAGGTCAGGGTAGGATGACTACACACACAGGCAGGAAGCTGAGTTGGTCCTGCCCAGTACAGATGCCAGAATAGGAGAGGAGACGAGCGCAGAAGGCTGCACGAGAGGGCAGCACCCTGCCCCTTGTGCTCATGGGCTGGCGATGGCCAGGCTCCAACGCAGCACTTTTTGGACAGCCCCTCCCATGGAGAGCTAGCAAGGAGCAGAGGGGAGAGGTGCAGGTCTGGAGCAAGCCTGCAAGACTCCTCTCAAATGGGAAAGTGCTCAGACTCCACTCTGTCAGGGAGAAATCCTCCTTCCCTGTAGTACGAACCCTGGGAGAGGATGGGGGTCGTTTCCTCCCTCCTCATTAGCCCAGCAGTCACTCTGAAAATGCTAACAATTTATAGGGGTGCGATTTTGTATTGCTTTTGTACTTCCTTTCTTCAGTCCCTGAGTACCTTGACTAGCAGCAGGCCCTGAAAACCCTCAATGGCAGGATTGACTCTTCCCTGCCTACTGGGCAGGGATGGGCCTCCACGGCAGGGTGGGCAGCAAGCTAGCTCAGCTTGGTGGGTGAGGCAATTCCAAGGGAGTGGGAAGAGTGGAAGACAGTTTGGGAAGGTGGGAGTCAAGAGCAGATCCAGAGGAGAGTCATCAAATAGGATGAAGCACACACTGAAATGAGGTGGGAGGGGCTTATGGACGAATGCCTCCAGTGGTGGCTGGTGTTTGTTACTTTTACCAGCCAGATGGGCCTGTTGAATGGGTGGATTTGCTAGGTCTAAAATGCTCGGGGTGTAACTTGGTTTAGCATAACCTGGCAGCACGCCGAAAGCCCTGGTCCCACCACTAAGTGGTACCTGAAGTGTGTCTCAGTGCTGCCCCGCCCCCATCCCACCCCCAGCTGCCCAAGACTCTGCCTGTGTGCCTGGTGCCCACAACTACTCTTCTGCGTAAACTGCGATGCTCTGCCACCTCCAGGGCTGGAGGCTGTCCTCCACCCCAGCATTCTTGAGTGAGAACTTGAGAGCTCTCCCTGCTGGTGTCCCAACTCTGGCCTTGTTCATTGCTGCCTGAGTTCCCATTTCTACTTGTCTGGAGGTGCTGTGTGAACATTGACCCGGTAATGAACATGACTGTTGGCTAGAGACACCCATCCCTATTTTCCACCTATCACATGGGACTTTAGCCTCCTGAGCGGGATGGCTGCATAAGGTTGTACGGGTTGTGTACTAGACAACTTGAGATGGTGCCTTCTGCATGGTGGTCTCTGTATGTAGTGTGTAGGCACATCCAGCAGCCCCAAGTACACAGGTAAGACCTGAGTTTGTCATACTTCTTTGTGTATGTAGTGTAACTTAGACTAACCAACTCAACTGTGTTAAGCTCCATGTCTCTTTGCAAAGATTTGCTCTTGGGGTAGAAAGGAGAAAAGAATAGGTTCAGAGAGATTGCAATTTTTTAAGTCAACCAAGTTTGGCTAAAGATAACAACCAGCACCCCCCCCCCACTCACTGCTACTGATCACATTTATTGAGCACCTGTTACAGGCAAGGCACGTAATATATGGTTGAGGGGCATCACAAAGCTTTCTCTAACTGTGATTCAGCAGGTCCATCCCTTCTTCCTAAACCCACAGTGGCGTGTCACAGGTAACAAAAACTATTAAGTCTCCCATAGCAGCTCCCTTCAGGGATGAAGGATAGAGGCACTCCTAAGCCCGTTGCTGAGGACATTGAGGTCTGATGGAGAGAGCTGCCTCCTCCCACATTCTTCAGGTTCCCAAACAGCCCCGGCTCACAGTGCCTTTGTGTCTCAGTAACTTTGCCACTCCCTAGACCAAGAGAAATACCCAGCAGTGCCATTTGTTAATAGTTAGTTTCAAAGAACTGAATGCTTAGTAGTAGTATAGTTTCTGTTGTCTGACATGCAACTCTTACACTGGAAATTTTCAAATGTCTGTGGCTTTGCTGTGAGTTTGTTGCAGCCCAAGGCCAGACCCTCACCGGAAGCTGAGGAGATGGAGCTTGAGAAACACCTCCGGGAGTCTGCCACCTGTATAAAACGTTCCCCTGGACCAGTACAGTCCAATAATAAGGACTTTTATCCATTTCTATGGGAAGGAAGATAATTTTGGGAAGGAAGGTGATTTTGATAAATTATAAGAAATTGGTAGATGTGTTGTTGTTTTTTTTCATTATAGGCATTTCAATATCAGTATCAATTTCAGGCCAAAGGACAGAGCTTCTGGCCAAGAATCTCTTTGGGCCTATTGGCAGATTTGCTGCCGGTGGTTTCGGTTTGAAGCAATGATTTCTTTCTGGAGAAACAGAATGATTGTCCCTACAGCATGTCTCTTTCCGAGTCTGAACCAGTCAGGGGACCTCGGGCTGCTTCAGGGCAGGGCTCTGTAGAGAGTAGGTGCCCAGTTGCTTAATGTATCTGTTTTTTTAAATTATGTACCTTCTTTATGGGTGGCTTGTGAATGGGGTATTTTTAGATGTTCTCCCAAACAGCCATCCCAGGGACCTTAATTTATTAAGTCACCCTGACACACATAATGGCTTAAATTGGTTCACCGTTTCTCATGTTGTAAATTTTTAAATTGAGTATAATTGATACATAATATATATTAGTTTCACGGATACAACATAATGATTCAATATTTGTATATATTGCAAAATGATCGGCACCATACATAGTTACATTTTTTTCTTGTGATGAGAACTTTTAAGGTGTGCACTCTTGGCAACTTTCAAATACGCAGTATAGTATCATTAGTTATCGTCAGCACGGTGTACATTGCATCCCCAGGACTGACTTATTTTATAGCTGGCAGTTTGTACCTTAGACCCCTTTTACCCATTTCACGCACCCCTCACGCCACTCTACTCTGCCCTCTACCTCCCTGCCCCTGCCACTGCAACCCCCGGTCTATTCTCTGGGTCTAGGAGCTTGATTTTTCTTTTTGTTTGTTTTAGATTCTACATATAAGTGAACTCATATAGTATTTGTCTTTCTCTGTCTCATGTATTTCACTGAGTATAATGTCCTCAAGGTCCATTTATGTTGTAGTAAATGGTGAGATTTCCTTCTTTTTATGGCTGAATAATATTCCATTGTATGCCATTGTTTTTAGCCATTTATCCATCAGTGAATACTTAGGTTGTTTCCGTATCTTCACTGTTATAAATAATGCTACAGTGAACATGAAGGTGCACATATCTCTCTGAGTTAGTGTTTTTGTATTCTTCAGATAAATATCCAGAAACAGAATTGCTGGGTCATATGGTAGTTTTGAGCAACTTCCTTACTGTTTTCCATAGTAGCTGTACTGATTTATATTCTCACCAACAGTGCACAAGGGTTCCCTTTTTGCCACATCCTCACCAACACACACTGTCCCTTGTTGTTTTGATGACAGCCATTCTAACAGATGTGAAATGGTGTTGTGGTTTTGATTTGCATTTTCCTGATGATTGGTGATGTTAAGCATCTTTTCATGTACCTTTTAGCCATCTGTGTGTCTTCTTGAGAAAAGTGTCTATCCAGATCTTCTGCCTACTAGTGGATAGTTTTAATTTCTTAAGTGGCTTCCTTACCGCACATCACTGCTGTCATTCTTTAGTCTTGTTTCTTTTCGGTTTGTGGGCAAAGAGTCGCATAAAGACATTCAGCAGTACAGCTAAGGCTTAAGCATATCCTCACGAGTTCCCAAGGGGAAGTGGGATCGAAGTGGACAGGTCCTGGGATCCTTTGTCCCTCATGATGATAGCAAGCACACCCTTGCAGATTTGTACCTGGGCTCCATTCTGTAGGTGTCATTGTTCCAGAATAGAAAGCCATTGGAACCTCCCTACCATCCACTTGTCATGATTCAGCTCAGTTGCGAGTGGTGAGACAAAGCTTTGGTGGCAAGAAACTAAGAAATAGCATCTTGTGTTCATTGAAATGGGCTGTGTGATATTCTGGAAAATGATGGTTTTGATACCAGGGAATGCCTTTCGAAATTTTGCAATGAATTTGGCAATTGTTGGGATTTGTGGTGGGAAAAAAAATTCAGTAACTCCAGAAAACCCAAACGGATTTTCTTTGGAAGTGTATCTACTGTGGATTGCCGGCCCTAACCTGATGATGGGTAAAGTGTGATCATATTCACGAAGGAAGTGGCTTGTGAAGGCAACATGCTCATGCCCTACGTAATATTTACCTCATTTAAGTCAGATACTTGACAAATTGAGATGGCAGTTTCAGTCCTGGGGGTTTCTTGACTGTCTCAAGTCCACTTTCATCCACCGGGCCAATACCGTTGAACGCTCGGGGGTTGAGGCAAGTCAGGCCCAGCAATATAAGCAGTGGCACTTTGGCGAGGTGGTTCCCAACTGTGAGAAATTTGGACCGCTGAGCAGTGACTGATGGTGCTCTGAGGAGGTGGCCTAAACCACCGCTACTACCCATTTCCACCCTCAGAGAGTCTGTGTGGCTGGGTTGTGAGCTGGTAGCCACCCCGCAGGCTGTCTGGGCTTCTTGGTTTTAAATAAAGCAGGAGCAGTAAGGAAGCAAATAGCACACCTGCTCACTGCCCTCCACCTTGCCTCACAATCAAACAAAGCTCTTTAACATATGACTCTCAACAAGCTGCTCAGAGGAGCCGTTTACAGCACAGAAGCAAAGGAAAGGAGACCATTCCTAGGCCTTTGCGAGTTGTAGTCCCAGCTGCAGTTCGGAGCAGACGTGCACTGCCTACCTCGCTCAACTTCTTTTCTGCATGAAGTTAAGAAAAAGTCGCGTTTGATGGAGGCAAGAAGCGGATAGGAAGCCACACCTTTATAAAAGTCATCATTTGCTACAAAACCACCTTGAAACTGTCCAGATTTAAGTTCCTGGAACTCACTTTCCCCAGAACTCCGATGGAATGGAAACACTGACTTTGACCACTTAACATCATTCTAACACTTTTACTATGGTCCACGCCGTGTTCTGTGCTTTAGATGCACTAGCTCATTTAATTTTCAAAACAATATTAAAACCCATGAGAAGGATACTGTTATTGTGGCCTTTCAGCCCTCCTTAGAACCTTATGGTAGCCTGATACCTGTATCTGTAATCTTGACCCTCCATTAGTTTCTGGGAACAGGGTTAAGCATTATAAAATAAGAATTATTTATAAGAAAATAAAAACAAGGTAGCTTATGGTAACTTTTTTGTTAATCAAATGCACAAAGACCCCACCTGATACAAAACTTCATTTGGTTCTTTAAAGGTTCAATTTTGTTGTCATCGTTGTTGAATGGTACACCTTTTAGTATAGATTAATTTGAAGGTCATAGATGTGAGTAACCCTTGGGACAGACGATATCTCCATTCAGCACTCAAGTTATAGTCAGTCTGCTCTAATGATTCTTAGAGCAGCTTGAAATACGAAAACAGGAGTGATTTTGCACCCGTCACTTTGGATGTTAGCCCATGTTCTAAAATCATAACATAAAAATGTAAACTTACTGTTGTATTTCTTGTAGGCTTATCAGTGCCAGTGTCCACTGAGGGGCCTGAGAGAAGGGGGCACGATGCAGGTAATGATATTTTTTCATAAAGAGGAAAGAAATGGAAATGTTTTGGCTGCCATTGAGTAACATCATTTGCAATGTTCTTCCCCTCATTTACAACCCTGTCCGTGTATAAACAGTAATTTGCTCTTATAAACATGTACTGTAGTTAGAGTTCTGTTGGGAGCAATTGGTGTTCTTTATCTGTGACATCATGAGCATTAAAGAAAATAAAAATATTCTATAGGGAAAAGACAGTAGAAAGAATTGGAGAATCTGTCTAGAGGGTGTTTTGTATTGCTCTGTCTCTGCATGTGCTGTCCCCCACTCCCATTCCCATCCTTCAAAACTCAGGACAGATTTGCCTTTTGCAAAGCTCCGAAGGGGTTGTTACTGTTTGGAGAACGGTATTTAGTAATGCTATTTCTTTACATCTGAAATAATTTGTCGCCATAGTTAACAGTGATCTTCCAGTTCTAAGATCTGAAAAGGAATAAGCCTGGATTCCTTTTGTCCTATGAAATGAATTGTGGGTGGTGATTTTTTTCTTTTCTTTTTTATTCTTTTTTCAAATCCAAGGATGTTCCAGTGGAGTCAAGGTTTGTATATCTCTGAATGGTTTGAATTGAAAAAAGTCTGATCCTGGCAACACTGGTTAGTGCCGTGAGACACCAGCAGAAGTATCTGGGTGAAAAGCATCAGTGTACCAAAGACATGCTTCAGTTTAGTAAAACTTGTAGTTACAGAAAGTCATTTCAACAGAGGACACCATTAGATTACTAATGGAGTATTTACAGAATAAGAAAAGCACAGTGGAATCTGAATATATAAACAGCTTACGTTCTTAAAGTCCAATTTATACTCAGCTTTTGTAATTTGCAGTGTATTTCCCTGTAGGACTGTATTTTGTATGCTTTTGATCTCCCAAGCTAGTTTATGAAAATCAATGTCAATCATAATGCAGTAGAATGTTTTTTTGGGAAGAGCCCAGAATTAGGTACCTGATGGTCCTGGGTTTGAGTCTCTACTCAGCACTTACTAGTCGCATGGCCCTGGGCCGGTCACTAAACCTTTCTAAACTTTGGCTTAGTCATATCCAAAATTCACACGTCGTAACCCAGTGTTTGATGCAGAGTTTGCTGGGTGAACAAATACATAAGCACGTGTTTTATTTCTGTGGAAAAAACTCATCCAAAGGATGAGGGACCCCTACAACCTCTGCAATCTTGTGGCGATTTCAGGCTAGGATGTACAGAAATCCAGACTTCTTCACGTGCCCTCATGGCCATTTACATGGCTTTGCAGTGTCCTCTGAAGGACCTGGTGGCTGGGTATCTGGCTGCAGTAGTGTCCGAGACAAGCCACGGTGTTCTGAGCACCTCTCCAGGCCCCTGTTGGGGTGGAGGGCCCATCGACGGGGTGCGGCGGCCGTGTGTGCTGGACTCATGCACAGGTCAGATGTTTGCACATACAGGACTGTGTGTGGGCTTTCTGCGAAGCGTAACAAAGGCGTAAAGAAGGGTTTTTATTAGGAAGTATGTTCAATATAGCTACATTGTAATTGGCCCAAAGGAGGTGGGTCAAAGTATTTAAAATAATGAGAAGGGGAAAAATAAACATACTTTTAAAAAATGAAATGCCTGGCGTTACTCCCAGCAGGTAGCAAAAGGATACAAGGCGTTTCAGATTGCGAGGCGTTTGTGCTCTGACTCGGGGAATGGGCTGTGGGTTTTTGCTTTTTCAACATGACCCCGAGTTTTCTAATTATAGTCAGTTCTCAAAGAGACACGGGTAGGAGCGGTTTTAAATCTATCTTTTCTTTCAGTAGGCGTACCTTCTGAAAAATCCCTAAAATTTCAAGAAGAGCTTTTCTTCTTTTTTTTTCCTTGAGCAATTGCTGTTTTTTGAGCTCCGAGGGCTGACAGCTGTTCTAGTTTTGCTTGGGGACTTTTTCACATTGTGGATTAATCAATGTTATGAACTGGGTCTTTGGGGTTTTGGGAATGTAATGGGTTTCAGATGACACTTTGCTAGTCAATCTGTGAAACAGCCGAATGTTGACACAGCTGAGCAATTCCAGCTGTTTCCACTCGCCCCTTCCTCTTTCCTTGGACGCTGCATCCTTTGCCTTTATTTTTGTCTGCCCTCTCTCATTGTGACTTTGCTAAACTAATTTGTTATCCTTTCTGAAATTTCTTTTTGCTTTTCCCTCCTGTGGGATACCATGGCTCCCCGTTTATTGTAGCCTCCACCCAATTTTATTTTGCAAAACTTTTCTTTCTTGGCTTACATAGTTTTAAGGAAATGATAATTTTACCATTTAAGTTCCCTTTTATTGGTGGCAGTCACATAGTTTGTTTATTTAAGGGCACACAGCAACAAATTTGGGCTTCACACAAGTGCTCGATTAACATTTTTTTTTAATTACCACAGGCATTCCATTGAATAAACAATACAAGCTCCTAGCTTCATGCAATGCATAGCTGTTTGCTACTGTATATCCTTCCGAAACAGTGAGAAAAAGAAATTCAGGTGTCAGTGTTGCTGCTAGAAAGATGTGTGATTAGAAGGGAGGAACCAAAAAGGACCAGCTCTGAGTCATGCGCAGTGTCTACAAGTTTGTATACTGTCAGGGGAGTGGTTTATAAATTGCTTTCAGTGGCTTT
Source organism: Macrotus californicus (assembly GCA_007922815.1). Lineage (NCBI taxonomy): Eukaryota > Metazoa > Chordata > Mammalia > Chiroptera > Phyllostomidae > Macrotus > Macrotus californicus. Next base: position 111,331 of record VMDR010000728.1, read on the forward strand.
TCGTTATCAGACTAATTTCTCTTTGTATTTCCAAGAGTACTTGCTTCTGCGTCTTACCCAATGGGGGAAAGTTTTTAACTGCTTGTGAGCCCAGTAAAATTTTGCTATTTTACTTTGCTATTTTATTGGGTGACAGGCTGCAGATCTAGAGCTAAAGGAGCAAAACCCAAGAATAGGACTGCATAGGTAGACACGTGCACTATTGTGGTTATTCCTGAGAATAAGAACTGAGTCTCTTGAGGTGGGAGAAATAATCCCTTCTTCCCAGGATGGCCTGCGTTGCACAGCCGGTCGGTCACCTGCCCTGCCTTGCTTGTGTAAACTTATATGCACACCACAATGAAATATTCTGAAGTTAAAGTCAAGTCTAAGATGTCAGAGAACGTGGAATAACCAAACAATTATGATGAGAGTCTAGCAAATAAATATAATTGACATAGTGAATTTTTCCAGATCTCTCCTCCCACTGTAATCGTTAATGAGCATGATATCAGAGGAAACAGTCTCAGGGGCGGAGGCTATCTTAGAAACAGGACGCGGTGGGTAGACATACAGTGTCATTTCTCTGAATGGAGAGCTATAAATAGGATAGGCCCCAAGGCATCGGTTAGGGCAATCCAGTTTAACACTTTTATATAATCGTGTGTAGTGAAACTTCTGGATATTTATAGAAATGAAATACTATGCTGTCATGGGCAAGTGTGCAAAACGAGGCAGAAGAGCATCCATGTGAACAAAGCATGGGAAAAAAATAATTCAAATTGCACTCCGAGACGAGCAGCCGGAATTTTAGGTGATAGGTAACGCAGTGCGTGGGTTTACAGATCACTGCAGACAGTTCTCTGAAGACTGCCCAAACTGTGGTCGTATTCATAAAGGGAGACCCAAACTGGATGTGCATGGACAGTGCCGGAATCAAAATTAAAGTTATGTCTCTGGCCATTTATAATATAATATATAATTGAACCAATACAGCTTAAGAACAACCTGGCAAAACCAAGGAAGGTCCTGAGAGGGGTACAGCAGGTAAGGGATTTGAGATATTCCACACGAGGGCAAACAGAGGTACCTAGAACCCTTTATTAGAAAGTTCAGAGTGGGTGGGGTGGAGATCTGCAAAGTCATGGGGCCAGGAGAGCGTGGCCCTAGATGAGCCCCAGCATGGCTGCCGTGTGTGTGTTGAGCATGGCCTCACAGTGTGCAAAGTGAGAGCCCTGGTGTTCCAGGCCCTGTCCCCTCATTTATTTGTCCCACCACAGGCATCTCACCTGAGCAATAACGCTGCTGTTAACTTGCAAAACATCCTGGAGCCTTAAAGGCATTGTTTTCTTGATTGCTTTTTGGACTCATTCTCCATGCTCAATATAGTGGGGACCCTGAGTTGACCCTTTTTTAGTCTCTGTCAGTGAGATTGGGAGGAGTGAGTTCGGAGCTCAGGGCAGACAGTGAAGCAGCATTAGGTATGAGGGGACAGGGGCTAAGGCAGGAAACTTGAGGGGTTGCTTGTTATTCCCACACAGGCTTACATCTTAGAAAGTCTAGAATTCCACTTCTGTGCTAGGAAAGGGGGCGGGCAGATTGTGCACTGGTTTTGCTCACTGCCTGGCGACAGCGAAAGCGAGGAAGCCTGAGCTCAGGAAATGGTAGTCGTTCCAGTATCCTACAGCCTCCCCCAGACGACCCACGATGAACACGGAGAGTGGTTTTTGCGGTGCTGGCCCTGACATCAGAGGGATTTGGGGAGGCTCATTAAATGGGCACTCCCTGGGCTCTGCCACAGACCTGTAGTCACCAGGTGACTTTCACATGCTCTGAAGTTCACACTAGGGTTTTAGGCTCCCTGGGAGTGCTGGGTTACAGTCCAGGTGCAATGGGGTGGAGCTCACCAGCCTAATAGAAATCCAGTAAGGACGGGCCACGTAGATATACCCTTTGTAATCCAAGGTATTGCAAAAATAAAGAGTTCTTCCAATATTTGGTGCTGAGAAGGTGCAGACTAAAATTACCTGGACAACCTTCTCAAGTGGAAGCTGTGGCTCATCGTAGCTGTTCTGAGTGATGTGACATGAGTTGGCACCTTTCCTTCAGAGTGAGATTGCATAATTGTGCACAGGCACAGCCCTCCCTCAAGGCAGAGGGCTAATTATATAATATGTCCAATAGGCCCTATCACTCTGTCCTCTAATTATGGCTTATAAAATGTACTGTGTTGACCTCTGCCATCACAGCTGCCTTAGAGGTTGACTCCAGAATGTTACGGCTGGAAGGGGCTTGCGGCTTTACCCGGCACTAACTCTACCAAAGCCGTATTCCGAAGTGAGTGGGAGGCTAGCAAGGTGAGATGATGTGCCCATGACTTCACAGAAAGGTAGTTCAGGACAGGACTAGAACTTGTCCTTCCTAGTGTTTTCCATCATCAATAGTGGGGCTGAGCACACTCTTACTTTATTCTGCAACACTGGCTCGTTTCTCTCAGGAAAACTGATTAGAACAACTTGGGGATTTTAAGTTGAAAAGCTGTCATTTCATGTTCTTAGTCTTTTATAATTACAAAAGTTAGTATTTATTGATCACACACCATATGCCAGGAAGCGTGGTCCACACTTTATATGCATTAACCATCCACTCCTGTCTGCAGACCTATGACATAAGTACCCCATTTAAAGATGGGGAGGGTGTAAGAACCTTTCCCAGGAGATGTAACTGCTCCATAGGAGACCACAGACTTCAGCCAGGCAGTCTGATTCCAGGATGATTTTGTATTTCATTAGACGGTTAGCTGATCATGTTGATGAACAAAAATTCCTTTTGTATAGGTACAAGGTCAGGTAACCTTCTCTGAATTGCTCTTGACATTTAGATAATAAAAAACAAAGTGTATTCAACATTTACTCTACACCAGGTTCTAGACGACAAAACTTTTGCTTAACCAAGTTACATTGATAGAATATAAATACTCTAGCGTGTTCTCTCTGGGTAGTAACTATCTTCTGTCTGCCAGATATGAATGCCCTGTGGACACTGAGTGTATAAATTAATATATATATATAAGTTTATATTACGCAAATGCTGCCCAGGGACTCCTTGAGTTGGCTCATCTGAGAGGCGTAGCCGCAAACATGCCAAGCCTCCCTCCAGACTGTTCCCTCTGCCTAAAACACCCTCCCTGATCTCTGCAAGGCTGATTCCTCCTGACTTTCAACACTTGGCTCAAGTTTCCCTCCTCCGAGACCTCTTCTCTGACTCCATCCAGGCCAGGAGGGCCCTCCTCTCTACTCTCTGCTTTCTGCTGACCTTAGTTAGCTTCTGCACTGTGCTTGGTTATAATTTTTTATCTGTTTGGCCAGACCTGGTTTTCAGGGTTCCCAGAGGCCTCTCCAGGGAAATACCAAGCCAGAGAAATGCTCCTTTCTGGCCAAGGGAGAAGAATGAATAATCGTATTCCTTTCATTAGCATCTGGGCCACTTGCTTGGCGTTTGGGGAATGGGACCATCATCATTACTGGCCAGGGAGCCACTGCATGGCACTTCTAGAGCTTATCGCCTACGTGGGAAGAGAGGGAATACTCTCGGAATATAAAAGGGGCTACTTAGTAAGCTCCAAATGAAATGCAGAATCAACAGTGCAATGCTGCAGAGAAGGGGAAGGTAGCTAAGAATAGGAGGGTTTGAGAAGAAGGATTTGAGCTTGATCTTGAAGAAAGGGCTAAAAAGGAGATAAGAAGTGGGAAGTGTGGCCCAAGGCCATCTCCTCAGTTCTGCAGTTCTTGGCAAAAGCCCTATGTGTGGGCATGAGCCTTTGTCCCTAGAAGATATGACATCCCCCTGTGTACCTTCGGGCATAAGGAGCTAAGAGGACTTAGTGAAGAGGTGACAGGACTCCTTGGGGTGCTAGTGCTGATGTCACCTCTAGTCTTTCTATTCAGTTCATTAACATTTACTGGGAGCTTACTATATGCAAGGTGCTGATACAATGATGCATAAAACCCTTCTCTGCAGGCTGCTTCTGCCCAGCAACTAAAGCAGTAATATATTTTTAACTCTTGCAATTAGAAAAAAGCCATGTACATCTGAATAATTTTCAATATACCTAGGGATAAATAAATCATAGAGGGCTTTAGGGCTTGTGCATGAGAAAATTTAAAGTCTGGGAATTATACTTTAGAATGAGGGATGAGGCCAGAAGCTTATGTACTCTGTGCCATCAACACCCACTAATATTGCCTGAGCCTCGCATCAGCGCACAGCAGATATGCCGGCCACATGCACCAGTGTCCCCTGGATTGCAGCACTTCCTGCCGTGCCCTTGAATGCCAAATTCCTGGGGGGTAGTGGGGAAGAAAGCAGCTCCCTCCTTATAAGGACTTTGGGGATACCTGCTTTTAGATTCAGCCTGAATATTTTAAATTGTCTTTGAGGCCAGATTCTATTTATTTCACTTGTTTTAATAAAAGAATGAGGTTATGTGTGACCACTGACATATCCCAAGCTACTGCTCCCATTGTGTTCTTTGGGTGAGAAAGCAGAATCTTCAGGGACAGGGTCCCCGGTTTCACTGAGCAGCTGACGGTGGTGCATGGCCAAGAGAGATGTCATCAGCTGCAACCAGGATCTCCTCACATCATCCCCTGCTGCGGACCTTGGTCTCCCTCACTCTCTCCTGCCCTGAAGTGGAGGGGAAGGCCCTTGTCAGGTTCCTGCTATTAGGGTGTGTTGTCATGGCAACCACCTGGGACCAGGCCAGGGAGAAGCCGGCTCCTATAGCGCACTGACTTAGCTGGAGCAGAATGGGGAGGAAGAGGTGAGCCCACAAGGACATGTGAAACAGGAGTCTGGATGCCACAGGACCAGGGGACATGATTATCAAGTGCTTAATTTTACACATCGTGATGCCCAGTGTGGAGGAGGAGCCTGGAAAATGTGATATCTGTCTCTCCCTGTAAGAAGTGAGTGGGCAATCTACTCACCAAGTATTTACTGAGTCCCTCTCTGGAACCACACCCTGCACAAGGTGATGAGGATCAATCAGATCATATGGACACCCCTCTGCCTCCATGGAACTAATTGTTGGGGGGCATTTACCAGAAAGGTATTGTTTTGTTTTGTTTTTTCCCAGCGTGGACCTGTGTTTTGATCTACCTTACACATTTTATGGATTATTTTATTGCAAGTACCCAAATCCTGTTTTCTTGATCAGAGCTTTTGGCTGCCAGAGCTGGAGCTTTGAATCTGCTTATTTTTTTCCTCAATACCATCTGTGTTTGTCCCTGCTTTTAGACTGATCCCCATTTAGAGACAGAAGAGGTAAGGAAAATTGAAGAAGAAGAATCTTTTATTGTAGCCCATAAACAGCAGGAAATCCTGGGCTCTAATTTCCCCATGAGAGGAGAGGTTCTGTTGATATCGGTCACAATAGTGTACCTCAAAGCAGATTTTGCATGAAGCAGGATTTCTCTAAACCTCTATTCCTCCAGAAACCTGTGTAATTGCTTCTACAATGGTTTTATAATAAATAGGTGCATTTGAATAACTCTCTGTAAGCAGAGAAAATAAAGTGAGCTATCCTTCAGAGTGACAATTAAGTATCGTTATTTACAGTTGAGTAAATGTTGCTCTCAGGAACGCAGTGACCATCTTCTGAGATCATCTGCCCATGGCTCAGGTGGCCTGCATCTTTGTGTGCCTTCAGCAGCCACGGGCCATGGATGTCCTGACTCTGTTAAAACAACTGGAAATTATATATCTCTTTCTCCTCCTGCTGCCAAGATGGAGACATCCCCTGAGGTTCCATCTCTGGCTTTCTTGTCTTCCCTCTGCTCTCTCTCTAGGGAACCGATTCATCCTCATTGTCATAACGTTTATCTGCCAATTGGAAAGGACAGGATACAACCGGTAGACATTAGGAAGGAAGATGCAGCAGTATCTGTATCTTATCGAGGGGTACTTAAGGAGGAAGTCAAAGAGGATCTCTCCTCAATTTCAACATTGGTTACATCTAAGGAAATGCTTTAATCACTGTGAATTCACCCAATTTTCAAAGTGGACCATCTCGTCTTCCTCCCGAACAGAGCCTCCCTGTACAATGGCTATTTCTTGAGCACCTCTTTCATGTCAGGTGTTTTTTGCTTCAGAAGCTTGGAACATACAAAGGAAAACGAGATACAGGCTTTGTCCTTGCCGGGCATTATGCAGGCGGCACGAGATGATGCTAATACAGTGTAGTTTATCTGGTTGAAATACAAAATGATAGGTCCTGGAAGTTGGGATAAAGTGCCCCTGAATTCCCTGTCTCTCTTAATGCTGCCACCATTTTTCTGGTCACCTCAACACCAAAAACTGGCTATCAGTAATCTGGTCCTCTCTTCCCAGCTTACCCTCTGGTATTCAGTTAGTTTGTAACCTCCCTGACATTCCTTAGTTTATCACCCTTGCTTTCTTCTGCCACTGCCTGAACCTAGGTCCTGTCTGCCTCCTACCTGTATGGTTCTCCTTGCTTCCTAAACTGATTTCTTTGACCCTGAACTGACTTCCTTCAAACCTAAATCAGACCCTACAGCAATATTAAAGCTCTTGAAAGCAATTCCTTCCTCCTGGGCTTGCAGCTCCTGCACACTCACTCACTGAGCAAATGGCTAAGACGTGCTTCACGTCGCTAAAGACTGCCGTGGCTTTGGGGGTGAATGCTAGACCTGAGCCTGGCCATGAGTGGTCCAGCCGCACCCTGCCTTTCTGATTTACCCCTCTCTTCTCTAAATGTGATCTTCCATCCGGTGCTGCTTCCTTACAGTCTCATGTCAAGCCTCGAATGATCATCTCTCCTCCTTTGCTCTTTTCTGCTCCCTATGGGGGTATCTGGAGGCCCCACTATAGTCTAACTGAAGTCCTGTCTTTTCCATGAGGCCTCCGTGACTATTGGCCATAAGGGGACAGACCTGAACAATGGAAAATACCCTATCCAGTCAGTAGTGAACCCCTAGTACTGCTGAATCTGTTGTGGAATCTCTTCTTAAACTTGATTCAGAATTAAATACTTGTCCTTTGATCTGCCCTAGCCACAGTGGTCTATTTTAACAAATGTTTTTTTCCTGAAGGATGGATTCCTGATTGAAGAAACTTTGGGAACTCCAGAGTCCTGGGTCATCTACTCTTTAGCAGGTCTGGGTGAGACTCTCAAGTATAAGCCATGGGTCCTGAAGGCGACCCTGTATAAAGACAGATGTTTTTCGTGTGGTTTCTCCTTTCCTGAGTCTCTTGTTTTAAGGGAAGTGGAAGAGGTGAAGCATCTAGAGGTTTCTACAGACATGTATGCCTCTAAGGTGGCCATTGGGCCCAGAGTTCAGGGACCAGAAGGAAGGCTGGTGCCTGAGAGATGGGCATAATTATTTCATTGTCACTGTCATTGTTATGTGGCAGTGCCGTGTGCTGACTCCAGATTTCATGTGCTTTCGGTTTAAAAATGCTGCATGACGTCTGAAGAAGTGCTGAAGACACTTGTCTTCCCAACAGAAAATGCTAACCATACCCTGCCCAGAAATGCTGGCAGAAAGATCAAGGTGGAGTGTGTGGTGGGTAGAAGTCACATGCTCATGTGTTTCTGCGTTTGGGGGCTCGGCAGTCAGAAATGATATTCTTTGTCTTTTATCCTACTTTTCTCTTTTATATTTGAATATTAAACAGCCAGATGTAATGAAGTGCACAAAATTGAATTAGAAGTAGGTTGAAATACCTTCATTTTATGTAGAGCATCCAGTGAGCCTGCTTATGCTGCCTCTTCTGACTTCCTCTGCCCGTCCAGTCTAAGGAGACCTGGCAGCCTGAGGCACCCCTGGGTGTTCAGGGAGATCGGCAGAGACAGGTGCCTTTGATGTGCTCACCTACCAAAAATGTCACATCCCCACCGGTGCTGTTGTTCCACACTGAATGTGAAAGATTCACTAAAAGGTTAATTTCAAGTGCTGTCCAGTGCAGATTATTGAAGGCCTCACCTTTCCATGGCACTCCTAAAAACCCTCAGGGGCAAGAGGGAAGGCAGCTGCAAGGGCGGATCAGGCGGGATAGTGTCAGGAGTCCACTGGACAGCCACATGAGGGTGTGCTTATCTCCGCTCAGCAGAAGTTGTGAGCGGGGACTGTTTGCAGAAGGAAACAGAACGGGTGTCTGCCTTTTCTAGCAGTAAAATAGGTGTGCTCTACTCTAGGACTGGTTTGGGTAGCTGTTTTTCCTTCGTTGCCTTTATTCTAGGGTAGAGATGGCCCATATTTTCTGAAAAATGGTTTTTATGTTTCTATTTGTTTTGATTTCTAGGACCATGTTTAGATGACAAAAACACCAGCTTGAAAGACTATCCATCTGGTATCTTTGGCTTTCGTAAGAGCCAGTTTGAAGCACATCATCGTTGATCCAATGGCTGGAAAACACATATTTACTCAAAATATGGTTAGTTCGATGTCTCTGAACAATCCTGGACTGTGTCTTTTTAGATAGGCCAGGCTTCAATGTCTCTCCCCCTTTTCCTTTCTCATGTTGAGAGGCCTTGTGAAGAGGGGAAGGACCATGGGATTGAGAGAGACCCCGATCGCTGCTCTGGTTTTTCCACTTGAGAGCTTTTGCCCTTGAACAAGATGACCTCTCTGAACCTCAGTTTCTTTATGTGATCTGAGGATGTTAATACCTACCAGAGGATTTACGCTGAATCAGAAAACACGTATACAAGTATCTAATGAGGAGCCAGCAAGCTGATAGTGCACAGTTCAAAACTGGTATTTACTATTGGTATTATTGTTTCTTATTTTATTGATTAGCTCGTTTATGCTTGACTTTTATTCTTAACATTTTTCTCTTCCTTTACTTTCTTAAAAAAATGGAAGTACTACGTGGATCTTTTATGCGTTTGAGTTGATGACTGATTGGTTGAATGTTTAAGAGTCGTTGTATGGTTCTCGAAGACTTTGTAGTTAGTTGAGGTGTGCTTCTCAATAACAGGACAGTTATGTTGAGCAGTCTGGAATTACAGCCTCATATCAGGGTTGTTACCTAACAAGAAACATGTACTCTCCTGGCTGAAGAAGGAGGGAAGAGTGCCGTGATGTTAATGATTTAAAGCCACCTTTTCTGAAGCCATTTCTCAAGCCCCAGTGACTCTGTGTGCTGCCTGTAGACATTGGTGTAGTATTCTTCTACAGCTTCGCTGTGGCGGTTCCAAAAATACAGCAAGGGAGTCGGGATGTGTGATAAAAGTTCAGAGTGAGCAACCTTCTCTGCCTGTGTACTTTCTCTAAATACTGCTTTCAAGAACCAGCTGGAATCTTTGAAGCAGTCTCTTTGTTTTTAAAACTGTTGTGTAGGGCGGGCCTACCAGTGGCCCCGGGCATCCGAAACACCTTCAGAAGCAGAAACACCTGCACGGTCTTTGCCAGGGAGGTGGTGTGAGAAGTAAGTAGGCAAATATGTTTTCTTTGGGAAGTGAAGTGAGTTTCCGCTGAACAGCCTACGGTCCTCTGTAAACATTAGCCACAAAATAAATATTAGTTCCCACACTGGCCTGGGACTCAGAGCAGCCACGTTTACTCCATAAAGTGCTGGGTTGAAGAGTGAGAAAAATCTCAATAAAGCCAATTCATAAAACACGACATTAAAATCCACAACACTGAACTTCTCTGCAGAAAGGGTGGATTCACATGTCAAATCAAAAGAAAGGAGAGGGCATGAACTGGGAAAAAGAGGAGGCAGCTTAGAATAGCCAAGGTGGCATTCCTTGGCCAGCCTGTGGGAGAGCTCAGGTAAACGCAAGACTGTATTTCACATGTAAGAAAGTTAAGGGGAGAATCCACCATCACTGCATTAGTACAGCTCGGAGAATATGGCCTTTCTATGACAGTGCATTGTTTCGTGATGCCATTTACCCACTGTTCATCTGTCTCGAGCTGCTCAAAAATAGGGTATTTAAAACAATATGGTTAATGAGAGGAAATATAAAAATACTCATTGAAAACACTTTGTTGGGACTCTGAGTATTGATTGGAGCCTCAGTCGGAAAGCCGGGTGTTTCTTACGCACCCAGGGGGTGAGAAATACAAAAACAGTGGCTCCCTGCACTGGTGCTGTACCCCGGCCTCCATATCGCCATTACCTTTGATTTCCATCTCCAAGGGAACACACCAGACACCATTGGAGACAGGTTAGAAATAGAGCACGGCTGTGGCAAGAAATGAAGCTGAACTCTTTTGTGTCTATGGGAGACCATTTGTCTGGAAAATAAAAGTTCTTTGCAAATGTTTTTAGGGGCTGCAGGGAGACAACTCAGCCGATGGTGACTTTCATTTCCAGCCTAATTCTTTGCTCCTCTCACATGACGTACGTGTCTTCTTGTCTTCAGGAGAAGTGGCGTCCATGTAAAAGCACGAAAGTGCTGACTAAGTCCCTCCTTAAAACTTATTTTAAGTTTATTATAAGTCCATTTATTCATCATCATTCCTTCCACATTTTTTTTCTGGTCATGCTCAGCCCAAGTGGGTTTGCTTGAAGCAAACTGGAGATTTGCAAGTCACACCTACCACCCAGCAGCTTGGGGGTAAAAATATAATGTAGTCTATTTTACTTGGAAAAGATTCCTTTTAAAGAAATCGCTTTGCAGGGAACAAAGGAAATAGCAAAAGTAAGCTGTCCCCCACTCCCACTTTTCCTTAAGTATTGAATTTTCTGCAGGAGACCTTCCCCCAAGAATGCAGGAGGCACACCAAGCTCGGGGAGTGGTTAGGGACCAGTGAAGTGTAAGTGTGCCTCACTGCTGTGTAGATTCCGAGTAGCATCTTCATGGAGCGCTTTGTCTGAACACACGCCCAACTCTTCCTTTACTTGTTTTCTGGCTGCAAAAAGAACCTTTGGCTGTACTGTCTCCCTGTAGCCCCTCAAAAAGAGAGAAGCAAGGATTTGAGAGGCATTCTCAGAGACTGCACATACTCAGCTTTGTGGCCGGGGCTCTGCCCCTCTCTCCTGAGCTCCGCTCTGCCCTGGACAACAGCTTCAGAGCCAGCAGTGATGGGAATCACAAGGGGCATCCAGCGTTCGCCCGTTTGTAACTGTCCACTCAGTGCCTGCCTGGTGGCTGTCGTGAAGCTGTGTTCACAACGGCGAACCCTCTCACTGAGCTTTCTCTGCTGCTGAGGGTCACCTGTGTAAGGCCTAATTACGTCTGGACAGGGAGGGAGCAAAGGGAACCTTTGTCCTTTTTGTCAGCGTGAGTCAGTAGGCCACCATCGAGTCTCAGGGGAAGAGGGGCAAAAGCCAGATTTTTGTGTCCAAAAAAAGAATGTTTTCACAGCTGACAGATGTATGCAAACAGTAACAGTACATCGTGACGAGCATTTTAAAATATGGGGAGTTGAGATTATTGGCTTTGGGTGAAAACCAAGTGATTGAGTGGTTCCAGTCAGGTCTCTGTCTTCCCAATGACACAGGCTTGGGTTGTTCCAGGGACAGAAGTAGGAGTGATGGACCTGGTTACATCTTTAGTCATATAAAGTAAATGAATGGGCATGACTGTGAGTTTATTTTTCTTTGGGGTACTTTTTATTATACTCTCCTTTCTTCCCAAAGGGCACTTGCAGTGAATTAGAAGAAGGGGGCTCTTCTGTAATCCTGTACCAGGCACACAGTTAAGTAGGGTACAGGCTGGACACTTGTACGACTAACCAGCTGTATGGCTTGTTGCCTGAAGTCTTCATCTTAGCCTCTCTCTCCTTGTCAGGCTTTGCGTACACCTTCTGTGCTTTTCTCTTATTGATTAACTGTACAAAGACAAGAGTGCATGGAAATTCCTATGACCTGGAGTAGAAACAGTCAGTGAGGGAATCAACTATCCAATCTGAAAACACACACTGAATTAGTGATGAATTGTAGAAATGGGCTGTCTTTGATCTAGTGAAGCAAATCCATTTTTGGAAACTACACTCTGATAAATGCCCTTCACACCCTCCATTTCTCTCCTGGACTGATGCTTTCCTTCCTTACAGGAAACACACAGTCATGGTTTAGTAAAATAGCATGGTATAACACTAGAACCACTATTTGAAAGCACTGTTAGTGGTACTGCTGCAGCTAGCTGCATTTTGAAGGACGAAAAGCATTATGCATGAGGCTTTGCCATCCAGACTTCTAGAATTCCAGCTATTCAGTAGACCTGAAGTGTGTGTGTGTGTGTGTGTGTGTGTGTGAGAGAGAGAGAGAGAGAGAGAGAGAGAGAGAGAGAGAGAGATATGTATATTCTTTGGTAATTAGTGCTACAGAGTTGGGCTGCTCCCTCTTAGCACAAAGTCATTTATAGCCTATGAGCCTCATGGGGAATGGTTAATGCAGCCATAAGGAATGTTTTGAAGTGAAGTGGAGAATTCAGACTTTTTTTTTTTGCATGTGGAAGTGTTGGCCAGAAATAGCAAATGCCAGGCCTCCCCAAAGCCTCTCCCACTTTCTTCAGGACGGGAACAGTACATGCAAGCATCACTAGGTGGCACAGCTGCCTTGGTGTATTGTCCTCATAGAGCCAAGCTTGTGGCTGCTGTGGGATGCTTTCGTGATATACCCGATAGGACGCCTACCCAGAGGCACCAGGACAAGCCATTCCGGGCAGGTTGAAGATTCCATTAGCAGTGGGTCGTTGGATTGACTCCAGGAGAAAGAGAAGCTGTGTGTTAGGCCTGTCACCACATCACCTGCACACCACAGTGTTTCCTGCCCAGGCTGCTGGGAGCCGAGGCTGCTGAGTGGAGCACAGGCTTTCGAGTTTATGGTAATGAGTGCCTGAAGTTAAAAGACTCAAATCAGGTTACAGCAAACCCTTTTGATTTGGCCACGGACCAATGTTGCTGCACCACACTTTCATCATCGCTGTAGCTGGGGTCAGAGCACCGCCACCCATGGGGCAGATGTGGCCACTGTCTGTTAAGTTCACTGGAACAGAGCCAGCCTCATCCGTTTCTTCGTTCGCTGTCGATGGCTGCTTCCACATAACAGCACAGCAGAGCAGCGAGGCACGCGCTGCATGGCTCATAAAGCCTAAAATACTTCTTCGGCCCTTTATAGAAAAAAAAAAAAAAACGGCCAGCTCCTGTCTTCCAGAAAACAGTTTGGGAAACCTACTTCATTCCTGGTGTCAATATTTCTAAGAGATTTCTTAAGTCAACATTGAGGCATTTCCCACAGTTAGTAGAATTTGTTTAGTAATAACTACAGTAAATCACTTTCTTGTTGACTCTTCAAGCATTTTGGTGATAGCATAAGGAGGCACTGGGCCATGAGATATGTATAGTCTTTGTCTTCAGGGAGCCCACAAGGTAGCTTGGAAGGCATTGTGTCAAAAAGTGAATACAGAGCACACGTGAGTGGGTGCCAACAGGTGCTGTCAGCAAAGAGGAGGCAGTGTGGCAGGGTGGGAAGAACCTGGGAGTGTGGAGGAGGAGCCAAAACAGTTGGGGTTTAGTCTCGGCTAAAACCCTTTCTCCTGTGATAAAGGTAAAACCTAGTTCTTATTGAACGTTTACCATGTGCCAGACACCGTCCAATTGCTTTACATGAAGAGTTTCTTTAAATTCTCATCACAGTGAAGTGGGTCCTATTATTATTCCAGTTTATTGATGAGGAAACCAGGCCTTCCGTTAACTTATCAAAACAAAGCACATACCAGGAAGTGGTGGACAACGGATAAAACAGGAATGTGTGACAGGTAACCACCGTGTTATAGTCACTCCTTTTCAGGGATAGCACTTGATCTCTGCATTTCCCCAGAGCTGGTGGGATGTCACAGCATCCCCTGGTCACAGACACTGTGCGGAATGGAGTGTATGGCTTGAACCTCTGACACGCAGCTCATGTTCACTGACTGAGCAACCTCACAGCGAGCACCACAGCATCTCAGGTGGCAGGAAGGTTACTCTGGGCTGTGTGGTTTTCGCAGAAGGTCGCCTCTGTGCTGGGTGTCGAAGGATGAGAGAAGGGAGGGAGGAAGAAGGCTTTTAGGGCTGATAGGAGGTGATGGTGCGACATCCTCAGCTTTGAAGGAATCAGGAAGATTTGGGGAAAATATACGTTCATACATATATGTGTGTGTATGTATATATATATATATATTTCATTTGAATCTTTGAACTTCTCAGTACTATTACCATATTAAAAGCTCTGAAAAGTCGTGCAATGAAGAAACACTTTTGGTTTAACCTACAGCTCCCCTGCGTCTGTGAGCATGGAGTATGTTTTTTTATAGCATATCAGTAACATCTGCTAGACCAACTAGTCCTCACATCACTAGTTAGAAATGCTGGGTTTTTACTATCACTCCAGTGACACCCACTCTATTTTTTCATAATAGGGTATTTGCATGTATGAAATTGTTACTTTCTTTGGAGGACATGGACTTTACGATAGCCACTCTCTGCAAATTGGTGTTTGTCCACGGAATGTAGCACCTCATCAGAAACGAGCTGCCCGCACTAACCCACATGGTGGGGGGTGCTGGGGCAGGCCGGTGTCTGGCCGTCTTGCCTCTGTGCTGAGCTCAAGCATAAGCGGGAGTTCTTAGAAGCCATGTGGTTTAATACATCTGTCTCCTTGGCTGCTGTGCCAGCTTTTCATGACAGTGCTTTTCATCATCTGAAACATGTAATTGCTTTTGACGACAACAAGAGAATTGTGGCGAGAGAACTCTCCACAGTTTCCGAAAACACTGAGCCTCCAGCATTTCAAGTCCAGTCAACTTCAGCAGATGCGGTGTTGGGACAGGAGGGTGTTCAGACCCAAAGGGTGCGCCAGGGAGATGCCTCAGAGTGGCTACCTTGGTAGGCACTTTTCTTCCAAGTAAGGACTTATGGACAGAGCTCCGTCCACCATGGGAAGGCATGATGGAAAACTGAAGTGGAAGGTGGTGTCCAGGAAAAGGTTACAAGGTGATTGATTGTGTGTGTACAGCAGGATGACCCTGGCTGTACCTGAGACCAGAAGTGGGTCTCTATTCCCATTAAGCTCCAGGCTATGGCATGTGCTTGAAGAGCCAAGTCTTAAGTAGAAGAGACTGTCAGGAGGAAGCCCAACCCCCCTCCTCTCCATGCCAGCCCCTATTTAAAACCTCCCCTTAGGCTTCCCACACAGACGAGATTGTTCGAGGGGACTGTATGGGTCCTGCTGGAATTGACGTCAAAGTCTCCTTGTGTCCTGAGCTTAGGAAATTTTGAAAAGTGCACATGCCAGCAGATTGTCTCTGTCAAGCAGAATAATGAGAAACAGGTTGGCTGCTCGGCCACGATGCTCTGCAGGCTGCTGGGGTGAGGACCACCTTGAGGAGATTTTGGGTATGGGGCCAGGGGATACGGTTCGCCCAGGGAAAGGGGTCTCGTCCTCCCATCTGTGTGCCTTTTCATAGAGGGCAGAGACCCTGTGTGAGGCACATCTGTGCCTTCCTCCCTGCCCTGGTCTTGCCAAGTTGCTGACCTCCCGAGAGTCCTGGCTGAGGAGAAAGAGGAAACAGGATGCAGTGTTATCTCCCGTTTCCTGGAGGTAAAGTGGGCACTCGGGTAAGTGAAGTTGGGTAACTTCAGGAACATGTTCTCAAAGGCTTAGGAGGAGAATTTGCAAAGTTGACCTGCATATATTTAACCACTGATACCAGCATGTTGTTGATGTTTAGTGTTTAATATAAAGGAAAGAAGCCATGAAAGACGTGAGTTAAAATGACCGGGTGTCAAAATGAACTCAGCAGAATAATGAACATGGGGTCTGCACACCTTACTAAAATGTTGGGAGCTCCTCTTCAGGTACGTGATGTTCTCTTTACCAAAGGCACATCTAAATCCCTGGTTACATACAGGAGTCTCTTCTGCCTCCTGGGGAGTTTTAAAGTTACTCACTTTGCCACCATGGGAACAAGTGTCTTCATTAGGATGGTCTCTCCTGGAAAATGGGTTTGCAAGAAATGCTTGCTGAATAAATGACTATGTCCTCTTTTTGTGGCTGGGGAAACCAAGGGAAAAAGTTGTGACCAGAGGACCACACTTCCTCTGCTTGTTTTGTGAGTCTGCTCAGGATCTGAACAATGCCGATGCAACAAAGGAGTAGGATGTTTTGTGCTTGTCAGACACAGAAAAAAAAAACCCTCACACTTTGCATGGAACAATTCAGCACGAATACAGAGGTGCCTTAGCTTTTTACTGAAGCTTTTCTTGGCCACTCTTAACGCCCTCGTTCTAATCTGTTTCCTGAGAACAAGGCAAGAGACACTCAAAGGAGAAGCTCCAATTGCCCTTTGGAGAAGGTGGAGAACTGATTGGAGGCTGCTCTCACCAGCCCCTCCACAGGTGCTTCTATGATCTTAATGCATTTTTTTCTTCTGCTTGCAAAATCCAAGCCCTGTTGTTTTCCTCTTCAGGAGCAATGTAGGTATAGAATGAGAAAAGTGGTCTTCCTTTCGAAATCTTTCAAAAGCCAAGGGACACAGATCAGTACCCTGCTAAACTGACCTTATTTCCTAGTCCTGTGCAGAGAAGGATTCTGTAGGGGGACCCAGGCCACGTGCCTGTTGGTGGGAAGAGAGGTGGTTCACGTCCTGGGCACGTGGACAGACAGCCCATTTGCTCACAGGGTCAGTGAAAACCCTCTGTGCTGCCAGGATGAGGTCACGTGGTATCAGGTTTCAGCAGACTGCAGGCCCCGACCCCTTCTAGGATGAATGGAGACAATCCTCACAGGTGCACATCTTACAGGTGGCTACAGTGTGGCTGGTGGCCCCATTGAAGGTAATCCACCACGTGTTCTCAGTGGAGATGCCTAGAATGAGCACATCTGGCTGCCCCAGAGTCTCACTCAAACCAAGACAACCATTTTAAGCAAAGGCACTCTCAAAGAAGGGCCTTGAGCTTGACAGTATGAACTCCACTTTGACAAGGTGGCTGGCTGGAGGCTGGCTCTAGATACCTCCAAGGTCCCTTGTGTTTCAATAGAAGAGCCTTAAAGTTAGAGGAACCTGGAAGAGTTCACACGGGTGAGGCTGTTATTCCTTGTGTGCTGAAGGCCTTGGAGTCCATGCTGGGAGTGGCGCTGGCTCCTTTTCTCCAGTTCAGCACTGGGTCCTGCTGCATGCTACCCCATCCAGTCCAGCTGGAGTTTGTTGGTTTTCTTTAAAAAAATAAAAAGAAAGAAAGAAAAACATTGAGCAACAACTGGCAAAGGAGCCTTGCTGCTTGGCTTGGGGGCTCGGGGAGCGCCCTCCACTGACTCCGCATGAAGACCTTTGTGGTGATCTCTGGCTCGCTCAGGTGGAACTCCAGCCTGCTCCAGGTGTCAGCAGGCAGGATAGCTGTAACATATGTCCTGTGCGCCAAGTCCACCTTCCCCTTCACAGAGATTAACCTGCTGACTGTATCCCACTTCTCCTTGCCTGCCCCCTAGGACAGTTGTCAGAGCTAAGAAAGAGCTGATAATGTTTTATGAGAATGGGGTATAGGCACAGTGAACTTGCTTAAGGAGCATTCCTATTCTCTGATGCCCTCCGGTCATACATAGACTCCTCCTTTTCCTCATGCTAATTAAAAGGAAAACTTACTTAAGATTTGAAGACATACCTTCATATTTCTCCCTCTAGCTTTCCTTCTCTCTCTCTCTCTTTGTCTCTGTCTCTATCTCATCTCCATCTCTATCTCTGTCTTTCTCTTCTCCCCACTGCGCATCCCTAGGCACACAGCTTCTGATGGAATTTTTACGTCCTGACTCCTTTCTCTTCATTCCTCTACTCTTCCTCAACTCCTTTCCTTGTTCCCCAATTTCCGAGTCTCTGCGGTATTTTCTGTTGACCCGCCACCCACAGCCCCAGCCGATGCCCTAGCCCTCTGCTTTCTGTTCTGAGGTTGGCTGGGTAGGAGGTTGCAGGTGTCTGGGAGAGGGTGCCAGGAGACAGAGACAAGAGCTGTGACTGCTGCTCTCTGCATGCCATAGCGTCCTCTTCTCTGAGCATTTGCTTCTGATTTAAAAAATCAGCTTTATGAGTACATATTTTTATAGCTAACATGGCCAGATAGTCCATTTGTGTCGAGGATTTTAGATCTAGAAAGAATGGAATGGAAAGGTGGGAATGGAATGCAGCACAGTCCTTTGCCAGATCTTTGATTTGCAGGTCGCTGTAGTGTGCTGTGGGGCTCCTTCTGTTCCATCTGTCCGACCAAGCCTGCTCCTCCCCGGGGCCTGGCGCAGGATGGTCTGTGTACCTTGTGACCCCAGCAGAAGCAGTTCTGCCCAGCTTGGGCTCCTCAAAGTGCCCCCCACTCACAAACACACACACACACACAGACACACACACACACACACACACACACACAGGTCTCAGCCTTCTTGCTTCCATGGAGTGATTGAGACACCCTGTTCCTTACACCCTCGTTTTAACTCATTAACATGCTTATGATTCACCTGGGAGCCTATTTATAATCCAGATTCCAAATGACTAGGTCTGAGGAGGGATCCGGGATCCCAAATTTCAACCACATCCTGGGATCTGTGGACCACATTTTCTCAAGGACTGCAATTTCTCAAGGCCTGATTCTGTGGGTGTGTTCAAATGCAAGGTGACTACTCTGTTGAATATATCGATATTAATGAGGTAAAGAGAGAGCCAGGGAAGTAAGGGCCTTACCCTTTTCCTGAGTCTTCTGAGTGTGCAGCACCTTCCTAGAGATAACTCATTTGTTCATTCAACAAGTATTTCTCAAGCACCTGTAGAGTGCCAGACAGTGCTTCTCAAACTTCAACATGCACGCAGGTTGCCTTGGGATCTTGTGAAACTGCCGAGTCTGATTCAGTGGGTCTGGGTGGGACCTGCGAGTCTGCCCTTCCAACAACCTCCCAGTTGAGCTAATGCTGCTGATGGAGGGAGCACGTCGCGGTTGCCAAGACTCTAAGTGACCGGTGCTGTCCAGTGGAAATAGGGTGTGAGCCACACATGATAGCCACCTTTCAATTTTGACTTTTCATAGCTGTATTAAAAAAAGTAAAAAGAAACAAATGAAATGAATTTTGAAGAAATGTGTTATTTAACCCACTATGTCCAAAGTATTATCATCTCAACATGTAATCAATATAAACATCATTTAGATAGTCACTGAAGTCTTCAAAATCAGGTGTGGCTTTTGCACTTATTGCACATTTCAGTTTGAACAAGCCATGTTCTTGGTGCTCACGGCCACGTGTGTCTACCATATTAGTGTGTATTATGCCCTCATCACTGGGTAGCTCAGCAAAGTGACTCGAGGAAGAGCAGAAGGTGCTACCACTGGGCCTGGGGCTCCAGTTACAGAGCCACGTGGTCGTCTCAAGTGAGGAGCAGCCTCATGACGTGAACCTTACACCGGGTCGCTTCCCACTCCTGTGAGAAGTAGAAATCTCAGAACTCAAGAGGAAAGTAACCTTCCTTCTAGAGAAAAGTAACCGCTTTGGGGTGGGTCAGATTTTCTTTATGTCTAAAACACTGTGCCCATCCCGCTTCATTAAAATGGGATCTCCTTAAACTCCACTGCTGACTTGAGATGGGGAGAGGCGACTACAGTCCATTCTTGTGATCTTTCCAGGTTTGTTTCCGACGGCAAACCCTTTGAGCCACAGCTTTGCTCTGGGAAGCAAATTCTCTTGACACTCTAACCTGCTTGGTGAAACAGCCGGTTGCACGGTGCTTGAGGACTGGGGATATTTAAAAGATAAAACCCTTTTGCTTCCTTGACTTCACCCTCTTCTGTCCTCTCCATCCCCTGTGATCTGTGCTTTTATAGTGTTTTGAAGGTATTTTATCCTTGTTGACAGTACATTGGGATGTGGCAAATTTGGCCACCCTGGGGGATAGCTGTGTGACAGTCGTAAACCTAGGACAAGATGCATTTTCAGGGTAGGTGGCATTTGCCCAGGCTCCGTGCCTGATGTCCAAGTTAAATGGCTCTATTAGAGCAAATTCTCGACTAGGTTTAAAGGCTTGTGTAGTGATAACAGTTTACATTTATATAGCACTTCTTACTTTATGTAGCTTTTTGACCCTCTTTTATTGTATTTTTACAAAGTTCTGGGTGTGTGTTTTCTGGAGGAGAAGGAGAAGGGACTGAGCTGGAGTCCTCCTCTGTGCGATGAGGTGGGAGGCCCGGATCTCTCTAGTCCCATTTGTCTCTGGCTTTGTGACCTGGCACGTTTGTGCATTTGAACACCGAGGTCCACTGAGGGGGAGTGCCGGCTCTGGGTCAGATCGCCTGCATTGGACTTTGGACAGGATTTTCGCTCGAAGTCTCAGTTTCTCCGTCTCTAAAAAAGGAATGGTAATTGCACTTGTCACCTAGAATTGAGAGACCATTAAATGAGGTAATGTATGCAATGCACGTGATGACTTCTTGGAAACATTTCCGTCATCATCCACGTGTCTTGCCCTCAGCCTGGTCTCCCTCGCATCTGACTATAGTTGTAATCAGTGTGAGGAGGTGAAGGGTCTAGACAACCTTGTTCTGGCTCGGTTCTGTGTTTCCCTGCCTGTCATGCCCTCCAGTCCCCTGATTCTTTCCTGCATTGTTTTAGAAGGGGAGTCTGGGGCCTTTGCTAGTATTTCCATTTCCAAAAGAAAAAGGGCCCGTGAGGAAATTAAGAGTTACAAGTTAGAATTCCTCAGGCAGGCAAAAAAGGAGGTAAAGTAAGGGCTTGGGTGGCAATTCCCAAAGAGGCAGGCCTGGGAGGCACGGTGTGGAGCGTAGGTAGGAAGGCTTATGTGAGAGAAGCTGCCAGTCCATGCACAGGCGCCATCCGCTATTGATTTCTGCTCAGCCAGCTAAGTACAAATTAATCTCTCGTGGCTGACCAATTACACACAGTCCTTTGTGAGAAAACAAATTAAAAGAAACGCATTAGGTAAAGAAAGGACTAGCAGCTCCTGTGTGTGTAGGGCGGGGGATGGGCTCGCATAGTGTCAAAAGGCATTTAATTTCACATCTGTAGTCCTACTGATCTGATTGGAATGTATCCGAAAGTGACTATGTCTAATCATGTGTGTATGGACACATCTTCATTACTAGGGTAACCAAGTGCCCTTTTTCACCTGGGACACTTCACATTACGACTGTAGTTATAGGGTAATTATTAATTGTGCCCCCTTTCTCTCTCAGCTGAGTCTTGGTTTGGGCAATAAATTATATGGTTACCTTAATATAAACACATCTGTATATGTAATAAAAAACATGATTTATAGTGCTGGAAGAGTCTTGTAGGCTGTTGTTAAGATGTGGCTTTTTAAAAAAAATCCAGAAAATGTAAATCAAAGTTGTATCCTGGAAAGAACCTGGCCTTTTGGGAAAGGCCAGCCTAGACCCTATTCTAGAGCATGGTTGAGTGTGGTAGTTGAGAGACCAGGGTCCAAAGTTGATGGGCTGGGTTCTAACCCCAACCCTGCCACTTAGCAACTGTGTCTGTGACTCCTTGGGCAAGTTACTTAATCTCTCTGTGGTTTGTTCTGCGGTTTCTGAAAAGGGCATAGAGGTACCCACCTTGTAAGGTTGAAATGTGGATTAGATGCATGAAACCATGACTGACGTTGATTGATTGCTCAGTAAATATTTGCTGCTACTTTAGTCCCAGCTTTACTGTTCTTTAGCTGTTTGGCAATGGGGATGGAGGTCTCTGAGCCTTCATTCCTGGAAAGTGAACATAGTACTTTCTACTTCCTGGTAAGTAGACTCATGTTTTAGTCTTGGGTTATCAGTATCCTGTAGGTGAAGAGTTTAGTGCAGCACCTGTTTGTCAGTGGATTCTCAACAAAGGTTAATTTTCACATCCCCCCTTCTTTTCCTGATAGCTCATGGAGCTTGTCTCTCATCTCATTTGCCTGCTTTGAGAGAATTTAAAGTTTTGTGGGTATGAGGCTGTGTAGCCCATCAGTGTGATAAGTAAACTTCCCAAGGGTTGGCTTTCATCTGAACGACACATGGAGGTTCTGAGTCTGGGATGATGGGAGCAATGAAGCAAAGTGAGTTTTTAAAGGTGTCTGAATTTTTACAGGGTTCTAAAGTGCCCACTGCAAATACCTTGGTTTGTGGTTTTTATTAGTCTTCCCGCCCGCCTTCCCAATCCCCCTGTCCCTTCATTCCCCCAATGTCCACAAGTTATTTTGGCTTCCACTGACATTTCTCTGTAAGTCATGACAAAAATGAAATGAGTTGAAGACTGCAAAGAAAAATCTCTGTGCTAGCTGATATTACAAAGGAAGACATGTTTAAAATACTGTATTTGCTTTTGGTTTCTATGGGGCAAATAATACCTAACCAAAAGCTTTTTTTTTTATTATCAATAAGGACAACATTTGAAAAAAATGAGTAGTCACTGGTTAACACTGTAACCTATGGATGTTTCAGACTAGCTTTATTCATTCAGACAGTATCCAGACAGGTGAGTTTTCACTTGTTGTCAATCACCTATCCATCCTTTTATTTATTGACTTATTCAGCAAATATTTGCTGCGTGCTTACTGTATGGTAGGCAGTGTGCCATGTTCAGGCGATACAATGATGAAGAAAACTCCTTACAGAGTGGACTGTCTACAGTGTATAGACACTGTACGTGTCATCATTTAAATGCACTCCAACGTCCATCAAGTGTCCTGAAACACATCAGTAAAAGACAAAAATTAAGCTAAGAAGGAAATGCAGGGAGAGGCTCAGTATTAATGATCTAGAAATGAACAAACAAGAGCCTTATATCAGTGTTTTGCAAAAAGATAAAGTAAGTAGCTTGAGCTGAGGTCACGTAGACAGACGAGAGCAGAGAAATGAAACAACCGTAGTGTGTTAAAGCTTCCACCCGTTCTTGCTATAGTTTCTGGTCTCATCTCAAGCCTGAAGCCATATCTTCTCTGCTGCTTTTCTACGTCATTTTTCTTAGACAAATTTTGATGGGATGAATGAGCATTCCACATACCACCTACCTATTTACAATGCAGCCTACTTACCGCTAATAGAACATGGTTGTCTGTGTACAAAAGCTTGTGACCCTACCCATGAAAATGGTGTTCTTGTGACGCAGATGATGTACACAATTCATGAAGTTGAAAGTGGCTGGCAGGAAATGTGATTGGAAAACCACCATCGAAAAAATGACCCAAATCCTTTACTAAATATCATTACCAAAGTTTTTCAAGGCAGTTGGCAGAGAAAGTGCATCAGAATGACCTGGGCCCCTTGCTAAAAAGGCAGGTTCTGGGCCCCTCCCCACCTGTTAAGTGGAATTTCTGGGGATGGAGCGTGAGGATGTGCGTTTTGAACAGTGTTGGTCTCGTGCATATTGAAGTTTGAGAATCATCAAGTTGATCCATTTCACCAAAAACAATGCAACCTTAGAAAACTGTCTCTGAGAAACGGGCAAAGCAATAATGCAGTATAAAAGGAAAAAAAAAAACTAAAGTAAAGAAATTCTTGGAGAAAATACAGAGGAATCTTGGGAATATTTGGGATTTCTGGGACTACACCTATATTTACCTAGGATCATTGAACCAAACGCACTTCAGAAATCCAAAATGACTTTTCTAATGTTTGAGGTTGATAGCCCAAATATATTTGCCAGAAGCAGATTTGTCCCTCAAATCTTACCTCCCACTGCCATGCATTTTTAGGGAAATTCAACCCAGGTATTCTTGATAGCCCTACACTAAATTCATCAAAATGTCCTTTTTGTAACAATGATTTGGTAGCCCTGTAGTATTTCAAAGTCTTTTGTTTTCCCTTAGAAACAGGAAGTTGTGTTTGCCTGAGGACAAACTAACCCCAGATAGAAAGGAGTTTGAGGTCACTCCAAAACACAAGCACCACAAGCATCCTGTGCATCTCCCACAGATTCTGGGCTCTCTGCTTGGAATTGGAACCTAACCTTCAACTATCCCTACCCTCTTACCACCAAAAAAAAAAAAAAAAGGAGAAGAAGAAGACATTTAATAACAGCAGCATTACATCTGGACCAACACTGGGGTGAGGGAAAACTCATGTTTTAGTCTTGGGTTATCATCAGTTATCTGTGTAGCTTTGGGCAGACATTTTAACCTCTCTGGCTCTCTTCCTTCATGTTTAAATGAAAGGATTAAATTATATGACCTTTGGGTCTAAAGTACTTCTGTGTCTTAAGTGTCATACAATTATTGAAATTGCTGCCTAGAGTCTTCCACAACCACAGTGTATTTTGGTTGGCCTCTCGCTTTATTGCCTCTGCAAACACAGGGCATTGCTGTGTCTTTGGCTTCTTGCCAGGAAAGACGAGCCAATTTGATTGTGTTGCTCCTAGATGTCAAAACATTGTCATCTGACCAGCCACAGAAGAAGTTTGTCGAAAGTGTGACTGACTGACATAATGACTGATTGGCTGATACTGGTGGCTGACAGTGATTGATTGAGTGTAAAATTATCTGCTCTCATTACTTCTGAAACTGTATTGAGATTGGTTCTATTGGAGGGTTTCCATGGAGACCATAACCTGCTGTAGCAGGTGTTGTGGCTTATTGTGATCAATACCTGTTTCCTGTGCTTGTCTGAAGAAATTATTAGTGATTGTAGTCAAAGGGGGCAGCCACATATATATAGAAAAAACTTGCATTCTGCCTTACTGCTACATAAAACCAATATGGGACTTCTCAGAGCTTGGGCCAACTGGATTAGTCCGTGAGATATTTAGTCATTTGCCATTCTTTGTTATTAACTTGGAGGGATTGCTCTTGAAAAAGTATTCTTGGATTTTTTTCTCTTTGAAGAAGATCAGAGCAGTAGATAAATGTTCGTGTTTTTTTAAAATCTAATATATTACAGTAACAAACATTTAATCACATCTTAAGCACATACATGTTAATACAGACAGAGGGGTGGCCCCTCAGGATTTTTCTGAGCCGTTTCCACAAATGACAAAGTCATTAAACAATTTCATAGGCTTTCCTGATTGATCTCTTATAATGGCATGCTATGTCAGCTCTTCAGGGAAGCCTTTCTGCACTGCCCCCCTCAGGTAATCACGACTTCCTGTGGGCTCACTTGCGTTCTTCCTCCCTCCACTAGAGCATGCACCTCAGGCCACCTCACCCTCACGTTACTCGCATCTCTTTTGCCATCTAGATTATGACCTCCTTGAGGACAGGGTCATTTTCTTTATTTTTTCTCTTTATGTCATCCTCAGCATCTAGTGGAGTTCCTGATACATCACAGGGGTTCAATAAATGCTTGTTGAATTGAATTAAGTGGGTTTGCATCTCGAGGTCATCTCTTTCCAGACCAGCGCTTAATGGAATTCCCACAGAGAGGCAGTGGAACGTGTGCTTGGTGGTTCAGTCGAATGGGCTCCGGCCCTGTGCTGTGTCTGCCCGCGACGGTTGTTAGAGAATATTGTGCTACAGTAGGCTCCCGTTGTACCGGAAGTCTGCACAGCTTCTAGAACTGCGCTGAGATAATGGTGGGATGATACCTAATAAGGATTCGGGTTTTTTGTTTGCTTAGCAGCATTCATTCATTGATTCAGTTGGTTTCTGCTTCAGCTTACCCTCTCCTCCCAGATTTGGCTCATTAGTTGAGAGCACTTTTGGGTGAGTCCTCTATTGATAGCAGCTCACATTATTTGAGCACTTACCATATGCCATGTCTGGTGTAAAGCACTGTGTAAAGTACTTCACATATTCTTCAATTCTTTCCTATTGCCGCCATTATTCCACTTTGAAGATAAGGGAACTGAAGCACAGAACGGTTAAGTAACTTCCCTAAGCTTATACTGCTAGGAAGTGGTAGAGTTGGGACTGGAACCTGTGTAATTTGGCTGCAAACCCCACACTTGAGCCATTTACCACATTTCATCTTGGCAGAAATGTTCCTGAACCACCCTCATCAAAATCACCTAAAATGTTTGTTAAAAGTGCAAATACCACCGGACCTGCTGATTCAGACTCTTGGCGGAGGCCAGTGAATCTGCACCAAGATGTTGTATTCTGGTCTGTACTTCAGGAGCCTTGATATTGGTTTGTTTTCTTGTTTTTGAGTGGGAGGGACAACTTTATAAATCTCTGCTCTATGGTAGGTACTCCTTGAGGGTTCTAAATTAAAGTCAAGGCTTTTGGGGTTTTTTTAAATATATTTTATTGACTATGCTATTACAGTTGTCCCATTTTTCACCCTTTATTCCCCTCTGCCCTGCACCCCACCTCCCATCTGCATCCCCCCCGCCTTAGTTCATGTCCATGGGTTGTACATACAAATTCTTTGGCATCTACATTTCCTATACTATTCTTAACCTCCCCTGTCTATTTTGTACCTACCATTCATGCTTCTTATTCCCTGTGCCTTTTCCCCCATGCTCTCCCTTCTCCCTCCCTGTTGATAACCCTCTATGTGATCTCCATTTCTGTGATTCTGTTCCTGTTCTAGTTGTTTGCTTAGTTTCTTTTTGTTTTGGGTTTTTTTTTTAGGTTTGGTTGTTGAGAGTTGTGAGTTTGTTATTTTACTGTTCATAGTTTTGACCGTCTTTCTCAGATAAGTCCCTTGAACATTTCATATAAATAAGGGCTTGATGATGATGGACTCCTTTAACTTGACCTTATCTGGGAAGCACTTTATCTGCCCTTCCATTCTAAATGATAAGTTTGCTGGATAGAGTAATCTTGGATGTGTAGGTCCTTGACTTTTATGACTTCAAAGACTTCTTTCCAGCCCCTTCTTGCCTGTAAGGTTTCTTTTGAGAAATCAGCTGATGATCTTATGGAAACTCCTTTGTAAGTAACTGTCTCCTTTTCTCTTGCTGCTTTTAAGATTCTCTCCTTATCTTTCATCTTGGGTAATGTAATTATGATGTGCCTTGGTGTGTGCTTCTTTGGGACTCTCTGAGCTTCCTCCACTTCCTGGAAGTCTATTTCCTTTGCCAGATTGGGGAAGTCCTCCTTCATTACATTTTCAAATAAGTTTTCAATTTCTTCCTCTTCCTCTTCTCTTTCTGGCATCCCATGAGTCAGATGTTGGAAAGTTTAAAGTTGTCCTGGAGGTTCCTAAGCTTCTCCTCATTTTATGAATTCTTGTTTCTTCATTGTGTTCTGGTTGAATGTTTACTTCTTCTTTCTTCTCCAAACCTTTGATTTGAGTCCCAGTTTCCTTCCTGTCACTGTTGGTTCCCTGTATATTTTCCTTTATTTCACTTTGCATAGCCTTCACTTTTTCCTTAATTTTGTGACCATACTCAACCACTTATGTGAGCATCCTGACTACCAGTGTTTTGAACTGTGCATCTGATAGGTTGGCTATCTCTTCATCGCTTAGTTGTATTTTTTCTGGAGCTTTGATCTGTTCTTTCATTTGGGCCATTTGTGTGTGTGTGTGTGTGTGTGTGTCAGTGTGCCTGTTACATAGTAAAGGGTGGAGCCTTAGTTATTTGCCAGGGTGAGGCAACCCACATGGCTGCATTGTGGTGCTGTATGTGGGGGAGGGGTCCAAGAGGGAGCAATGCTGCCTCCTCAGCTCTCAGTGGTTTTAAGTCACTTCCCCCACTACCCACAAGCAAATTGGGCCCTTCTGGTGATGATTCCTGGGTGAATGGGCTTGTGTACATTCTAGGACCCTGTGGGTATCTCCAGCAAACTCTCTTGTGAGGCTGGAAGTGTCTCCTACCACCTCAACCCCGACAGTGTTTTTCAGTCAGAGGTTTTGAGGCTTTATTTCCCTGAGCTAGAACCCTGGGTTTCGAAGTCTGTCTTGCTTCCCAGTTGTTCCTCCCAGTTTTCCCACACACAAATGTGGAACCACCTGGTCCACCAGCCTCTGCCTTGCCCGGTCTGCCAGCTGCCACCTTGCCGCCAGTTCTTTCTACCCCAGCTGCCCATCTCCACCCCTCCTACCAGTCTGGATGAATGTTTCTTCTTTAACACCTTGGTTGTCAGATTTCCATACAGTTTGATTTTCTAGCAGTTTTGGTTTTTTGTTTTTAGATTTGTTGTTGTCCTTCTTTTGGTTGTACCAGGAAGCACAGTGTATCTACCTATGCCTCCATCTCGGCTGGAAGTCTCCCCTATCTAAGTCAAGGCTTTTGAGTTTTTGTTTCTTTGTACTGCCTAAGTTTAGAAATAACTGGCAATGATAACAAGAAAACAGTTTTAAAGAGAATTATCAGGCCTTTCTGATTGAATGAGTGTTTAATGGAACAGTCCAGAGAACTCATCAAGGATGTTCATTAAAAGGCAAAAACCTGCTCCAATTAAGGGCCCAGCCAGTGGTGTTACCAGTAAAAGGACTGTTTGAAGGGCACATTTCACAGGACTCCCACAAGTACAGGCAGTTTGCCAGTGGCTTATCAATGAACTTCATGGCCTTACACTTGAACTTCCTGAAGCACATATCCTCACTGCAGTAAGTGCAAACCAATGGACAGCTGAAGCAATGTGATGGTAACCAGACAACTCTGTTTCTTCCAAAGAGAGTTGTTTTGTCTTGCTTTGTCTTTGCTGATGCTCTCCTATGACCCATCCATATCATGTCTTCTTTCCCGCTTTTCTAGCAGAATTTTGCCTGCTCTGTTTCCCAATGCCTTCTTACAGAAATTTTCCCTGCCAAGTACAACTTCCAAGGAAAGCCTCCCACCTGGAAGTTTTAAGAGGCTCTGGGGTTAATTCAACCCTTACTTTCTATTCCTAATTATCTTCCTTTAACTTGTTCCCTAAATTACTCTAAGGGCAGACTTTTTTTTAAGCTCTTTTTCTTACCCATTTCCCTCATTTCAGTGACAACCACAGCATCTCCATGAACCAGGGCTGCTGGGACCTCTTAGTATTTATTTCCCCCTCCCCCAGTTTTATTGAGCTGTACCAACTTGACATATAACATTGTGTAAGTTTTAGGTGTACAACAGAATGACTTGGTAGACATGTATATTGCAGAATGATAACAATAAGTGTAGCTAACATTTATTACCTCACATAGTTATAATATTTATTTCTATTTTATGCTTTTAGTGTCTTATTTGTTTATTTTCTGCCTTCCACCATTAGGAATTTTGTAGAACAAATGAATGCTTATGGATTAATGGATTTTCTCCATATCCCCTGCCCCCAACTTTCTTTTTCTGTCTCTCCCTAACCTTAGAAAGGCTTCCATTCTTGTAGGTATAGTCACTGTCTGAGTCATGATCCTGGACTGAGTGCCATCAGCGTGCAGTTGTGTGTGTAGCATAAACACTTTAAAATCCTAGTGATTCAGACACCTGTCATTCAGCTTTCCTGCTATGGCCATCCAAGGTGAGCTGGAGACCCCTGTTTTGTTCTGGAAGCTGGTCACGATTGAAAAGCCTCCAGGGGGTTTGCTGTGACCTCCCTGCAGTCCAGAAATGCTTGGTGACCCCAGCTGTGTGGTTCAGACAGGATTCTTAGGACTCTTAAATGAAATAGGACAGAAAATTACTTGACGTATTTTCCTACCTGAAGTACATTCAACTGCTGCCTGTTCTTTATATTCTTTCCATTAAAAACTCTCCTAACATTGTGTGGGTAAGTAAAAAAATTCTTTTTATTTTCATTTGTTCTGTTTAGAGAAAAAAAGAAAAGAATCTAGGCATTGTCAAAATATTTGCTTAATCCTGCAGATTTGGGAAGTTGTATAGCTGTTTGCTCTGACAGACCAGAACAATGGTCATTAAATGAGAAGCAGATGCAACAAAGTGCGCAGTTAAAGCCTCCTATTACGGGCTGTGAGGGGAAAAAATTACGTGTTCACAGAACACAGTAAGCGTTATGGAATAAATCAGAACAAAGCCATTCCCAATTACTGTACAAAGATAATTAAAGTCTACAACACTAATTAAGGTCTGTTTATATCTATTTCTGTTTGTGTACAAACATATGCACATAGTTGAATATTTCCTATTGTTTTTTATGCGATGCTAACTTCAGAGTTGAATCTCTCTGAATTTAACTTTTGTTTTTAATATCACCAGGAAGTATAAAATTGAAACCCCAGCTTTTCCTCCTTGGCTTTATTTTTCTTGGCTAACTTCAAAAAATTCTCCAAGTACGTAGCACGACTTCCTTGAATGTTCTTTTTTTTTTTTTTGTCTACTATGTTTTCAGTGGATCAACTGAAGGTTTTGAGTTGACCAATATACCAAATTATATTCACACGCTAGCATTTTACATGCTAGCATTACGTAGGATTATAAAATGTTCTTTGGAAATGAATCTCAAGAAAATTCAGACCAAATAATGAGAAATTGATAAATAATCCTTCCTACTGGCAATTCCCCAGAGTTTTCTTCACAGGCTATAAATATCACATAAATATTCCCTGAAATGTAAGCTCTGATTTTTTGGATGGATGTCAATGGTTTTTAAGGGGGAACAACAATGAGCTATAATTATCGTTCAGAAGTGATCAGCTAAACAGTTGGGAAAGCAATAGCTTTCAAGTAGGGTCCAGGAATAGCCTCTGTAAATACTGTACTTGACTCAACCTTGTGGATCAGGAAGAAACTGAATTCTAACTCCTGTTGACATTCTTTTGAAAATCACTTTATGCCACCAAACGGATCAACAATCACATTTTTAATAGAAAATGCTTGATACTCTTTTTGGCTTCCTTCCCTTTCTTCCATTCCTTCTTTCAAACCCACCTACTTTCTCTTTTTCTCCTGTTCACCCAGGATTTGATATAGCTGCAGTTTTAATACAGCTCTTTCTCCTAGGATTAAACTACAGCAAAAAGAACCTGTATGTGATGTGGAACTTCAGCTGTCTCTGGCAGTGCTGGCAAGCCGTCGCTCCAGTCTAGCTCTATCCAAGGCAACTAGAGTGCCAGGGGCCTGTGCGTTTTTGTATTTCCTAGTAGCTGTGTTAAAAAAAAGTGAAAAGAAACTGATGAAATTAACTTTGATCATATATATTTTATTTAATCTCATGTATCCAAAATATTTTAGTTTCTCCTTCTAACCAATATAATTGTTAATGAGATATTTTACATTTTTTTCCTAAGTCTTTAAAGCCCGGTACGTATTTCCCACTTGCAGCACATCTCAGCTGGGACTAGTTATATTCCATGTACTCACAAGCCACACGGGTTGGTGGGGACGAAACTGGACGGCACAACTGTCAGCTAACACTCAGAGAGGGCCCAGTGTTGAATTAACAGGACCTGGAGGCTCGAGTGTCTTGTTTTTGTTGTTTGTAGGAATATACTTACCCAGATCAGTTTGTAGATAAAGGAGGAATCACCCCCTATTTCTTCAGTTGGTGGGCGACGAGTTTGGAAGAAGGAATGTCAGGAGGTCTTACAAATGTGAAAAGTCCCTCTGATAGCACGCCTTCCTTTTTGAGCATAAAGCTACATACACGGGGCTAAGTTGTACTTACGTTAGAATGCTTTGTTGTTGGGCTTCACATTCTTGCTATGAGCAAGGGAGAACCCAGCTAGCAGGATCATTGGGAAGAGTTAGTTCTGTCTGAACAGTCTCAAAACAGAAAGAACATTTGGATTAAAAAAAAAGCTCAGCACTCTTCCCTCCTGCTTGCCTGGTGCAGCTCCTGCTGCATCCAAACTTGTGTTGCCTCTTCTGTCTGTATTGTACTCATAGAACAGAGCCTAGAGCCATTCCAGGCTTAGTGATAAATCTGGAGAGACCCTTGCAATGTATCCAAGAGACCATGGACTTTCAGAATCTGATAGCCTTCAATTTGAGCAGCTGGGTGACTTGAAGCAAATTGCAATCTGAATCCGTCTCCAACTCTGTAAAATAGGAACAGTAATGCTTACCTTGCAGAGTTGTTTGAGCAATAAATACCATCAAGTGTACAAAGCAATTGGCAGGATGCCGACACACAGTAGGCAATCAGTGAATGATAGCTATCATCATAATATAAATGTTATATAAATATGCAATATTTATATAGACATACATAATGATGCCATATTTAGTTATTGTCCCAAGCTGCTGCCATGGCCCTACAATGACAGATCCCTTGTATTGCTCTACGCCCCATGCTCCATATGATCATTTTTGATGAAACTAAGGTGGAAATCGTTAGAGGTCTAAGCTGTGTTAGAAAACTCCTAAGTGTTTCTCAAACTAAGCTCCTCCTTACTCTTTTCATTTTTTCAGACTGACGCACTATGAATGCAAATGTTTCTAACACCCACACCTGGTCTAGCCCGGGCGTGTTGCTGTGTGCTTCCACTCTCCATGGTTGTCGTCTGAAGAGGTGGAGCACTCATGCTTTGGTCTACTCTGTTTACCAAATACAGATACAACTTTTGTGTTTTCTTTTTAGGAGCTTGTGGTTTTCTTGGAAACCAGCTTTTATTATTTCTTTTCTCTAACTTTCAAGATTGCAAGTTTAGCAAAATCTCACAGTGATTCAATTTCATGGCCAGAAAGGCAGTATTCGCAGGCTTCTATTTCATTTGGGGGATGGGGAGAAAGAGGGTCTTTGTTATTCTGTTTGCAACTCTCTGCTTTAGATTATGTTTGGGCCACATTTTATAGCTTGTTTTATGATCCATGACAGTGGTTACCATAATTGGTTAAATGTGATCTGAGTCACTTGGAAGGGCTTTCTTTATAGTACTCTGCGTGTAATTTTGCTAACCAGTCTATTAAGTCAAGTGTTCTTTGTGGATAGAGCATGTGTTGAATTTGACATACATGGCTTACACAAAACACGTCCCTTTCACAGTACACTTTTCTTGTGACATAAAAGGACACTGTTTTAAAGACAAACATGTTTAGGTAATCGATGATATAAAGACCATCCTTGGCAGGGAAAATAGGAAGGGCAAATGTCCTCCAACTCCTCAGAAGGGGAGTCAGTGATTTAGAGAACAAAATTATGAACATCTTTAATTCTTACTCAGAAACATCTGCATATAATGTTTTACATAAGAAGGTTCTTCAACCATTTCTGTGTTTTCGCCCTTGTGCCTTATGCCTCACATCATGAGGGAATAAGAAGGACAGATTGCTGTTCTTTTTCATATTTTGCGTGGCTCATACAGATGTGCATGTGCATGGACACACACTTGCAGGGGATGTCTCTGGGGGTTTGGTGTGGAAGAATCATACTACACATGTTATCATTTTTTTTGCATTTCATAGTGCATCACATATACCCCTAAAACTCAGTAGACATAGTCCTAACCGTATCCTTTGTTATCTGATTTGCTAAGAAGATCTTTAACTGCCTCACACATGCAAGTTTAGTATGCACGCACAACCAGGTTCTATTCCAGATTTTATTTGCAATAGTTCAGGAAGTTGGCTGCTTGCTAAGCCAAGTCCTGTGTCAGTTCAAAAATGCATTGGCACTAAAACCAAATCAAAAGAGTGTTTCCATTTGGTTTCGTGAATAAACTGAAGGTGTGATGTCTCCTGAGCATTATAATAAGATCCTAGATGAAGAGATATCAAATAGAGTTACCCTTCACCTGGAGACTAGTGAGATCTGGAAAAGACAGAATATAAATTCGATTTCTGTAAAGATCTCTTTTCACTGTTTGATAGCCAGAGAGAATTTTTCTTTATATCATAATTGAGTTTCAGTTGGCCAAAAACAACTTTGGATTTAATATTTTTATGCAGTTATTTCTCTCACCCTTTCTTTTTCATTGCCAAAATATTGTCAAGAGGCTAATAATTTTTAAAGAAATTCAATTTAATTCAGAAACTATGTATTGAACAGTTACTAAGCAAATTACGTTGGTCTCGAAGTAAGTGTTTTGATGATATTTTAAAACAACCTGTGGTGCTGTTTTATTAAAGTGAAATATGTATGTGTTATGTGTGTATACATGTATCATACATACGCAGTACACACCTGCTGACTGAGTTTGTTTTGTGAGTTTTAAACTATATTTTTAAATATCTTTCACAATTGGTAATTTAAATTTTTCTCAAATAAAACTGAGAAAGAGATAACCTAAAACATAGTTTATCTGTGTGTATATCACATAAAGAGTCAGTTTAAAATGTTACATTTTTAGGTCCTGGAATGTGGCTCAAAGGCACATCGTTGTTTTCTCCGTGATCGCCGTCTTGATCCGAGCCCCAGGTCTGCCTGCCCCTCTTCTCTTCTCCCATAAACTCACCCTCCCACACCACAGAACAACTGTCGCAAGTCTTTTCGGAAACTCTCTTCTCAGGGCCTGTGCACCATTGGTTATCCCTTGTCTTCTACAATCTGCTCCTTCTTCCATGGACATGCCCACTGGCTTATGAAAAGTAACAAGACTAATGTAGAAACCTTCATTTTTCTCCTGAATCATCTGAGAGTAAGTTGCCGACCTCTTACCCTGTCACCCCGGAATACTTGGGTGTATAATCCCTGTATATGCATATCCATGATATTAACCATCAAATCAAGAAATTAGCTCTGATACATTACAACTTTCAAAAGATGTATAATACCTATATTGTCCCTTAATAGCAAAAGGTGCCAGTTCAGAATCATGCATTTCATATGTTGTCACGTGCCTTTGGTTTCCTTTCATGTGAAATGGTTTCTCAGTCTTTCCTTGACTTTCAGGACCTTGACATAGTTGAAGATTATAGACTAATTATTCCATAGAGTGGCCCTCAGTCTGCAATTGTCTTATGTGTAGGTTTTAGTTATATGCTATCAGGCTATTAGGTGTTGGAATCCCTCAAAGCGCAGATTCAGGCCACCTTGTCTTCTCACTGAGCCAAGTTTGTGCACACCCATAGTTCCTCTTCCATTTTAGTGACTCACAAATTCACATGTCATGCTCAGGCCTCTCCAGAG
This sequence comes from Macrotus californicus, assembly GCA_007922815.1. Classification (NCBI taxonomy): domain Eukaryota; kingdom Metazoa; phylum Chordata; class Mammalia; order Chiroptera; family Phyllostomidae; genus Macrotus; species Macrotus californicus. Next base: position 146,111 of record VMDR010000728.1, read on the forward strand.
AGCTCTGGAATTATGGAACCAACTGTCCTTCCTAGTTTCTGCACTTGAGATACTAAGTACCAGTCTAACACCTTGCCCTGCTGCTGATTTAGCATCTTACACATCTTTCCAGTCTGTCCATCAGTGCCAACTCCACTCTTGCACTGGACTCACAGCATCATGCATGGTCTGTACGTATGCTCTCTGGTCTATTCTCCTTCTTCAGCCAGAAAGATCTTTATAAAATGAAAATTTGATTGTCTCACCCCCCTTGCCTGCTTAACACCTTGCCATGGTATCCCTATATACTTTGGATATGAACGTGAACATGGCCTACAGGGCCCTGTGTGGACTGATCCCTGCCTTCCTCTGCCTGATCTCATACCTGACCCTGCCTGCGCTGCCACATCAGCTTTCTTCCTGCCTTTGCACTTGTGCTCACCGCGCTTCTCCAGTTATAGCTCCCTTGCTCCTCAGCTCTTCATCTCCCCAGCCTTCCCGTATTTTTAAATAACTTTATTGAGATATAATTCATATACCATCCAATTCACTCACTTAAAGTATAAAATTACACGTTTCTTGGTATATAGTATAAAATGAGTATACCTAATTTTAGAATATTTTCATCACCCCCAAAAGAAGTCTATATTTATTAGCAGTCATTTCTCATTCATACCCATTCACACTCTTCGCCCTACCCACCCTTACCTGTTTAGCCTGAGGCAACCACTAATCTTTCTATCTCTATAGGTTTTCCTGTTCTGGACATTTTGTATAAATAAAATCACACAACATGTAGTATTTTATGACTGGCTTCTTTTACTTAGCATAATGTTTTCAAAGTCCATCCATGTTGTAGTGTGGATCAGAACTTCATTCCTTCCTATAGCCAAATAATATTCTACTATGTGGACATAACATACTTTATTTCCCCACCCATTGGTCAATGGACACTTGGGTTGCCTTCAAATCTTGAATCAAGCATTCCTTCCTCAGAAAACTTCCTTGACGCCTAGCTAGGCCAGATCCTGCTAGCTGGGGTTTCATTGCACTGCCACTCTCTCCTTGGTACTATTTCTCCTAGCTGCAATTTTATTTTTGTTTGCATGATTCTTCATCTAATTTAAAGCTGGTCTTTTCCACTATAAGTGAACTAGAGGAGGACGGACCATCTCTTTCTGTCTCCCCATGGTATCCCATCACCTAACACAAGGTCATGCCACAGTAGGAGCACATTACTAGGTATTTGTTAAATGAGTGAGTCCTAATCCCATTCATTAAAACAAGATTGCTTCTGGCAGTCTGGATATTTGAACCATTTGTATGAATTTCCTTGGCATGGCCTCTCTTGTGCCTTAGATTAGAAGGGCCTTCCATAAACCATTCAGCTCTTCCTCTTGCCTCCAGCATGCCTTTACTCAATTGTATTTCTTAATGGAATTCCACATTTATTGTATGTATTTATTTGAATTAAGTTGCAAAAATATGGATGTGACTATGAGAGGCAAAAGCAGAGAGGCCTGCTGAAATTAACGCATTGCCAGCCTATTGCAGAGCTGGGAAGGTCTGGGTTGCCATCGGATTTGAAGAGAAATGGGATTCCTGGGGCAAGCTTCTGTAGGTATCTGGGGGGATTTTTTTTTTTTTAGTGTGTTTCTTCTTTGTCATTAAAGTATGAGAAATAGTTTATGGTTAACATTTTTGCTTGGACAGGTGGTTAGCTTGAATGACAGTGGCCGCCTTGCCTGGATTGCCTACTGTGGGTTACGCAGTGTGCTGTGGGCTTTAGGTGTGGAAGTTGATTTAATTCTCCCAGTGTTACTGTTACCATTTTAAGATGCGCAAACTGAGGTTTTGAGAAGAATGACTTGGCCTTTATACCATAGTTTTTCTGATTCCAAGTCTCACATTAACTAGAACAACTGTACGTGCTACCTCTTCATTTGGTCAGATCTCTAGAGAATTAAAGTGGAAAATTAAAAGCTAATCATGATTATGCCTGAATAAAATAATCTTTATTGTAACATAGCAGGAGAAGTGACTGAGGTGCTGGAGCTAGATGGATCTGGTTGTGACTCCAGCCTCTACCAGTTCTTAGTTAAGCATATTCCTTACTTTCCCTGAACGTCAGTTTCCAACTTTAAAAGTAGGAATAATGATATCAATCTCAGTGGTATAGTTAGGGATTGAATGAAATAAAACAACAAGCCAGTGCCTGATGCAAATTAGGTGCTGAAAAAAAATGCCACCTCCCTTGTCTTCTACTTCTATAGGAAAATGCAAATAAATGGCTTCAGTCTAAAGTTTCATCTAGCATTTCTGTTCCTAACTTTCCAGGCCAAGACTAGAAATCAATTAACTACGAAACATCTAAAATGTTTTTTTTTTTTTGAAACAGAAACTGGCATTTCTACCTTAAATATTCTTCTCTTAATTGCAGTGAATGTGAGTTCAACTAATACTATTCAAGCACAGGAATGAGGATGATAACAATAGCCCTTGGCCCACTGGGCTCATATTCCAACAGAAGAGACACAAACAAACAAGCTTTTTAATTCAACCAAATACCGTACAGCTCACTTACTATGACAACTGCTGTTGAAGCTGCAAGGGGAAATTCGACACCATTTTTGCAGGCCAAAGGCCTTCTGAGCTCGCCTCTGAGGCAGTTCAACTCAAAGGCGTTGTTCAGATTCCCTACCTCCCGTGGAATAAAAGGTCATCAGCCACAGGTGCTTCCTCTGTGTGGTTTTTAAGAGTATAAAGCAGGAATAGACTAAGGACAAAGTTGGTGGCCAACTGGAAAAGTCAGGTTCTATTGGTAAACATTTCTCATTGTTGTGACCCTAGTTACTTTGTTGAGAAATAGAAATTGTGAGGCCACCAAATGGCTTATTTTACTATTTACGAGGCGAGCATATTAAATATGACATAGACCAGCTGGAATTGTAGATGGTATTGCATGCAACAGTGTCAAATGCTGGGGGTAAGGGACACAAGGAGGTGAAGTATTCCTGATTTTCTTGGGAGTCGCTTTGCTCCTAAATACACGTATGCTAAAAGTTTGAACACGTTTTATGACTCCTTTGTGTAAAAAAGTGAATGGAATGGCTACCATTGTAATTTTGCTGCTTCTAGCAAGTCGCCAGCAGAATACGTCCTGAAATAGCATGTGTACAAAGCAGCGTGTGCTTTGGTGAATCTAATAATCTCGTGAACTCTTTCGGTGCTGGGCTGGTAATCTATATAGCTTTCATGGTGAACTTTATAAAATTGAGAGCCTCATGAATCAGAAGAGAAAAAACCAAAAGTGGACAGTTTTAACAATGATGGATGAATTGCTAGGGAGTAAAATTAAATGGTTGATAATAATTGTGGTAGCTCACAAAGACTGATGTTATTTACAAAAGCTCCATTTTGCATGTAATCAGATGTCTATTCCCATGAGCTGGGTCATAATTCATATTCCACTTTAATGTTCGTGGAAAATGTGCTTCTCTCTGTGTATGTATTATTTTTAGGATGTTATGTTTCCTTGGTGCATACACAATGAGCCTGAAATCCTTTAGGAATGTGTTTAATTTGAAAGTTTTATCCTCTGGGTCTGGTTAATTCAAATACACGGCTAGGAACATTACTGCGGGGCCTGAAAGAATGTAGGCATGGCAAATTACGTGCACAAAGGCAACCCCGACCCATGCCGCTGATGCTCGGTTGGTGAAAGGCAACCTCCTGGATCGCTGACACTCATTTAGTGAAAGGTGGCAGGGAACATTTTATTCCAAACTTTTTTTTCATCTACCCATTTCATATTTCTGCACTGATTCTGTATTTTAGTAAGCTTCTTTCACATGGAACCAAATTTCTCTACTATTAAATTCAGGACCGTCTCTGGGGTTCTTTTGAATTGAAGTGTTCAGCCCAGGGACCTTTTATAAACTTGTGCCTTTCACCCACTAGCTCCAGGGGGTCCCCTGGTCTCCTGTATGCTGTCTCTAATCCTTGGGCACAGAGATGGTCCAAGCTGTGTTTTCATCTCTAGAAGATGGGGGAAGTTCTAAGGGTCTGACTCCAGGATCACAGCTCTCAGATAGAAACCGGGTTCATCCTGCTGACACAGAGGACATGTTCCTGAGTCACGTCATTGAAGGACAGTAGGGTCCTGGGAATTTGGCCAGCAGCCCTTCCAGGGGATGAGTGGCTCTCTGGGAGCTGAAAGGTCTCTCAGGAGAGACATTTTCACAGGGCTCTGTGACACCCAGTCTGACGTGTGGACAGAAATGTGTCTTATGAATTGAGAAGTCTGAGGAGAAGTTAAATTTTGTCCCAATGGGTGGAGCTATGCCGAGGGAATGATTAGAACATTCCGGAGCATCCTGAGCCTGACAAAGTCTCACCATTTTTATACTTTATGTGGCTTTGGAGTCCCAGAGACTTGGGTATACGTCCTGGATGCTCAAATCCTTGTATGTGTGATCTGGGCCTGGACTGAGGCTTTGAAGATCTTACATATCGAAGGCAATCATGTTATGGGAAAAAAAAGTTAAACCTGAAAGAGAGTATAAGGAGATCTAGCACACTTCTGATTTTTTCCCATGATGAATGCTACATGAATGACTTTTTTAGAATATCAGATTACTTTCCCCCAAATTTTGCTTGTTCCCCTGCTAGGCTGGTGTCCTTAGTTTGGGTTTTATGGAAAAACCCAACACCTGGGATTACTACCTTCCTCTGTAGGGGTTGTGCACATTAAATAAACTTAAGTATGTCATGAACCTTGTACAGTTCCGAGCATGCACACAACATTGCTTAATTTTCTTTCTCATTCCTCATCTCCCTTTTTCCTGCATAGACTCTCTGAGACCAGTTTAATGGGCCCCCAGTGCAATGTAACTGGGCTGTCTCAACTGCATTTAGTCAAAGTAGGTAGGAAAGTACCATGGTTATATATACCAGTGTGTACACTTTGGATAGTTTCAGTTTTTTCTTGAGCCACTGGGAGTCACCTATTGATGAAGACAACATGTGATGAGATCTCTCATCTCACAGAAAATCATGACTGAGAAGAAGTCAGGTTTGTGATTATGATGAGAAAAGGCGCATCTTTTATAGCTTGTTCATCTGTCTTAGTGTCTGCCCACTTCAAGGGGATTTGCTTCAACATAAATATCCAAAGCTCTTAACAGGAACCCTGCGGGGACACCAACAGCGAGTTCGCTCTCTCGCAGGTTTGCAGCTGATCCTGAGACGCTCTCACCTCTTCGCTGCCCTGCAAAAGGTCAACATCTAGTTCTGTTCTTTCTTAAACATTGGTCACCACTAGGAGTACTGCTGTCTCTCTTCATCTCTTCCCTGAGGAGCCAAAAAGCAAACTGTAAACTTAGGCTTCGGGTCAACTCACCTCTTTCTCCTACCCTGTTTAAACAGCTGACAACAAATGTGGTTTAGAATGGAATCGACCACTTAACCCTCAGTTTGCCATGATGTGTCTTAGAGGGTCGTAGTGTTTACCCAGGTCTGAAAACACAAAATTACAGGAAGGTGTCAAGGCAGGGCTCTGAATATGACCCCCACCTTTCCATTCTGAACCCCATACATTTTACTGTGGCTCTTACAAAATATTTATTTTTACTTTTATTTTGTCACTGTGGAATTTGTAGGGCCTGTGAGCGGGATGCATTGCATGTGTTACGTGTTTATGCCTTACCGAGTCTGTAGCAGACGTCACAGCAATATGGTGTGCCTGTGTGGGCACCATTGACAAAGATGGTGCGTGGAAATTTGAGGTCTGTTCTTGAAAGCACTGGGAAGATGGTATTGACCTTCAGGTCAATCCCGGCGGCTACACTGCTGACCCAGACTTACTTTCTTGAAACATCTTAGCACATGACACCATTGCCACACACATTTCTGCTCATATACATTTGTTTACACAATGAATGAATGTGTGTGAATTAATGGTTGCCAACATTTTGAATGTTACTATGTCGAGCACTTTACAAGCATTAGAACACACAGTGGTTCCCACCCTTCTATAGGGTAAGTGCCTTTTTAAATTATGGTTTTACAGATAGGGAAACTGAGGCAACAAACTAATGAATTAAATTGTCCCGAGTTATAGATCCCACAAGTGGTTGACATGGTATCTGAATACAGGCAGTTTGATTGTAGAGCCTGTACCCCTACTCACTCCTCACAGCTACCACCCTATCATCCTTTGCCAACTCTACCCACCTTCCCAGGCTCCCTCAGGTCCATACATAGTTCATTGACCAGGGGCACTTCCGCTGAGCAGAGCAGCACATGCAGCATACCAGGGGATGCACATGCCATTCCCATCTAGTACCTGCCCACACAACCCTGTTGTGCAAGTGTAATATGATGTGACCTGTCTGCAAGCACCCTGCCGAAGGTTAGAGCCACAGGGAGAATGGTCCCATCCTGGTTTGTTGGGACACTATGTCCTTCTGATGTAGTTGCTAACTGATCACACTTTAGTTCACTCTCAAATATGTCCTACTTTGGGTGATATCATTGCCCTTGCCATACAAGTACCTCTGAAGATTTAAGGAAGAAAGGGATGCATCTGGCCCTCACACGTTATTCTTTATGTATCGTATCGTATTGTATTGAATAGTTAAGTTGTTCCTTGCAAGGCAGTGTTGTGTTGTGGCTTGAAGTGTAGGATTTGGAGTCGGCCTGCCTGTTTTAAACTTCTTTCAGCCTCAGTATCCTCACCTGTGAGGCCAGGATAGTAACATTCTTACCTCGGGGTTATTGTGAAGATTAAGAGCTAACACCCATAAAGCATTTGAAGCACCGCCTGCACTACAGCAAGTGCTTACTAAATATTAGCTATTGTTATTTAAGTAGACCCAGGCTTGAGAAGGAAGGATATTCTAGATGTTTCCGCCCAGGCTTTGGGGACATCTAGAATATCCTTTTTTAGGGAACTCTAATGGTTACTCACCATCATTCCCAAAGCTTCCTTCTCCCTTGCCAGTCTCCCACTATACAAAGTAAACAATTAATGTCACTTTCCCAGACTCCCTTGCAGCCATGGGACCCATTTAGGGCCAATGAGACAAGAGAGAGGGTGCTTTAAGGAGGATCTTTCCATGAAGGTTTCCCCTGCTTCCTACATTGAAATATAGGTGTGGGCCCTGGAGCATTGTCTTGTACACCAAAAGGTTGGGTGTTTGATTTTTGGTCAGGGCATATATCTGGGTTGTGGGTTCAATCCCCAGTCTGGGCAACCAATAGATGTTTCTCTCCCACATCAATATTTACCCCCACCTTGTGTCCCCCCCCATCAATAAACATATCTTAAAACAATTTTTAAAAAAATACAGGTATGCACTTGATGCTTAAAGCTGCTGTTGTATTTTCTTCTTGAGGAAAAGACCAAGAGAATCAATAACTGTGGCCCAGAGCTCTGCCCTTGTACAACCTCTGAAGCAAAGTACTAAGGCATCTGCCCTTAGACTTCATGTTGTGTGAGGGGAAAGTGCTTATGTCTTTAGGCCACTATCAATGCATTTCTGATACTTATAACTCAACTCATCATAACTGATAGGGAACAAGAAAGAATCTAATTTGGCACAAGGATCAGTTAACCATTTGGGAAATAGAAAAGATTAGTGAGGCAGGGCCAAAAATGTCCTAAGATACCATAGAGAGCCCTTGATGTTTCCTTAGCTTGGGTGTAATGTGACTTGAGTTATGCTTTAGGAAGGTAATTCTGGCTTCAAGGTCTATGATAGATTAGAAGAGAGTCTTTGAAATCTAATTGGGTACCAAGATTCCTGAGGAACTTTTCAAAATACAGTTTTAAGGGGACTTTTTTTGCATATTCTGAATCAAAATCTGTGAGGGTAAAGGTTTTGGGAATACCTGGATTAGAGGAAGGAAACAGTGGTCTTAACAATAGCCAGGCATTGTTATTTGCAGTAAGCCATAAGAAAGGAGCCTCGTTTATGTTTCACATTTGCAAAGAGGCGGCAATTCTGAATTGGAATCCCAGCCCATCTTTGCCCAGAGTGTGTTGGCTTTCCCCTGCAAGAAACATCTTGCAGATGTTTCACTTCTAGGAAAAGGGGGCTCTTTCATCCTGGCCTTTAGATGGCAGAATCTGAACATGAATGGTGGGAGAGAAGATGGAATGTAAGCAACAGGTGTGAGGAGCTTTGTGGAGGTGACACTTGGAAGCTGACTCAACCTGGGAGCCAAAAGAGGGGGCAACCAAAGGACATAAGGAAGGATTTCCCACTTGTAGAACTCTGGCATGGGTATCCCCCATGAGATTTGGAAGGAAGATGCAGCATTCAGAGCTGGTTTCACTGGTACTTCCCAAAGGGCCCTTCCATGGTGATGTCCAGCAGACACTCGGGAATGTGAATCTGGAGCTCCTGAGAGAAGTTAGCCATTCCTTTGATGGTTAATTCCGTAAGAGGCATAGTGAAGGGTATAGAGAGAAGAGACAGGGTCAGAGGTCAGTACATTGGCCGTGGGAGTATACTTGGAGCCAGAGCGGGGATCAGAAGATGTTTGGGAAGTGGGAAAGGAACCGGGAGTAGGCTCTGCTAAGGAAGTGAACAGAGGGCCTGAAGTGAGGGTGATTGGCACATCATTGGAGAGGGCAGTGAGGATGTGGTGGGGAAATTCATGAAGGGGTTATGTCATCATTAGTGAAGTGCAGAAGAGGCAAAGCAAGGCGCACAAAGTTAAGGAGGGGACTGTAAGGGACCTGAAGAAGCAGAATGGTTTATTCTTTTGGCAGGAGCACCTGAAAAGGTGGGGACAGGCTAGAAAAAAGAACTGCTCAGTTTCCAACTCTTCTCCAACCACTGCAGCCCAGAACTATCTGCTCTGTCTTCTGAGCATCAACAGCGGTTGTCATCTGAACCAAGCTATTGCATTAGCACTAAGACTAAATCTTCCATTGGCCTCTAATTGTTTGGGTGCAAATCTTGTCCCTTAAAATCTCACAGATTGTCATGTCATTAGTGGATAGTGGTGTTTACTATATACTTGACAAACAACCCCGGGAATTACCGCAGAAAACAGGAGGAACCCAGGTGGGGGTCGTTTTTCCTCTTTAAAGAGAGGGCATGATGAAGGACGGACATGGGGAATATATTACTTTAAAATGTGGAAAGCACAGCCAGAGAATAAATAGGGTCATCACGGTAATGTGGGAAATACGGGGCGAGTGATGGCAGCAATATCACATTCAGAAGCGCTGTGCTGTAGGGCATGTGATGTATTCTGCTGAGCATGTTCTGTGGAGCCAGGAAGCCAGTGCAATTCTGTGCCTCGCAGCAACAGGGTCCTTTTGTATTAGAAGGCTTTGGAGATGTCAAGAGCACCTGGGGACCTTAGCAGAACTAAAAAAGATCTTTCCTTTCAGAAGTTGTAGTAAACAAGATGGAAGAAAATTCAGAGGGGAATAGAGCCAGATAAGCTCTGCTTGCTTTAAGCCCTTGCTTTAGCCTGGACACAGGTCTAGATGTAGTCTTGGGCCATTTCGGGTACTCTCTCTATTGCAAAGGACACAGGTTAACTGGCTCAGATATACGCACATTTAAGGTATTGGCACATAGAGACATATATGTATGTGAGTACATATGAGCATATATGAATGAGCATATATGTATAATGAGGACATATATGAGTATACCATATACATATTATACATGCTTATATGGTTGAGGTTACTATATGCATATACTTATATGCATCTACTTATGTATGGGTACTTATACACATGATATGAGTTCAGTATACAGATATATGCAGATATATTTACACACATGAATATTCATGAATTCACATACAGAAATGCACATACCAGTGGTGTAGAATATATAGGTGCTCTACCTTGCACACACATCCCCTTACAATTTGGTGACCCATGGCACCTTACATTTATGAAGTATTTTAGGTTTTTTTCAGGTTGTTTTTGGCCTCCTTATCTCCCTCTTTTGATTCCTAAAGCAATCTTGGAATATTATGGGGGCTAGGGGAAGGAAGCCCCTTAAATCAAAGAGGGAATAAGTCCATTGAGGCTCTTGGCCTCTGAGTTGCCTGTGGGCATGGAGCAAGTGACAGCTGGAGCCAGGCAGAGGCCTCAGGAACTTGTAACTTTGAGCCCACTACACTTTGCTGAGGAATCAGGAGGTGAGGCTCCTCTAAGTTAGTGAAAAGACTGGATTATATTTACAAAGACTTTTCTAATATGTATATTGAAATATAGTGGCCTAACAAAGTATTCCATAGGAGAATTCTTTGGGGGACCCATTGTCATAAAGAGAAAGGCAGTTGAACAGTTTTACCAATATTCTATATAAACAGTGCTTCGAAATGCTTGAGACAGGCTCACTCCATCATGTAGGTTGAGTATGCATTGCTTTAGTACTCATTCTGATATTTATTTGCTTTGTCAACCTTTCACCCCTTAGATAACAGCAAAATGTGATCCACCCCTGTCAGGATTATCAACACGGGGAATTCGGGGAACTGAAATTTATATAAGTTTTATCTGTCCCAGCAATTAGGAAGGAATGCACATGTGTTTGTCTCTGGGACAGTTAGAAATGGAAATAAATGCAAAAATATGCTTTTCTGGCAAGTCATCATTTTTAATACGAAAACGGAAAGCACAAGACAGCTTTGTTTTGCCTTTTTTCGGGGTTGTGGTTGATTTTTTCTTGCTTCCTGGCTTTTGCTAGAAAGAAACTTGTTCGTTTCCCACCCACTTCACACCCCCTCTCCCACGTTGAAGTTTCTGTCCACGGTCATCCTTTCAAGTGCTCAGTCTTAGAGAAGGGAGAAGAAAAAGAACTGTGATTTAAAATATATATGTACATTTTTTTAAGCTTGCAAACTGGGATTTCTCGACTTAATTTGTGTTCTTGAGACATGGGAGTCAAGTTTATATATAGTTTTTGATGTAGGACCTAATTAGGCTCTCAGCATATCTTAATACTTTCTGCTACATCTGCATTAAAGATAACATTGCATACATTTGCATTTCATTTACATAAAAAGTTAGCCATGCTATATGTAACAATCACTTCAACCAAGTACCATTGACAGCAAATATTTTGAATGAGCATGTGAAAACCCCATGTCTACACAAAGCCTGTCCTGGATTTTGTCGCATCTCTCTCATTTGGAACTTGCTTATGTGAAGCACATTCCGACAGAGCCCTTGAGGTTAAGCCAACAAATAAGGACATAGGAATCAAGAGGGTCTGATGCATGCCATGCACTCAACTGGGGAAAGAAAGGCTCAGTTGATACTCATTTTGATGCTATTTATAATTTTAGCGATAATGATAATCGGTGGTAGTAATAATGGCATGATTTTTATGAGGTATTTTAAAACAGAGGGGATAACCTTGAAATAAAAGCATTCATTCATTTCTTTCTTCATTCATATGTCTCTGGATGAATGTATATGGGGCAGCCTTATTTCCAGGTCTCACTTAATGAATCTTGGGTTTATCTGGGCCATTTGACTTTAAAAGTCGGTTTTTACCAGGGGACTGCACCACAGTTTCCTCAGAATGAACTGCTTTTTGCTTCTTAGATCTTGCATCCAGCAGGCACATTCCCTACGTTTCAGCCTGCCCAGTGACCCACCTCCCAAGTTCGTACCCTCTTACGGGTCCTGAAACCTGCAGACAGACTCCAGAGTGCAGTCCATGGACATCAGGCATGGTGGCCAACACTCGCGGTGTGCAGGCCCTTCTGTAGTCAGGGCTCCCAAAGCTTGTCCTGTGGAACACACTCTTTCCAGGGAATGTTCTTTAGAAATGATTCTAAAACAAACATACCTTTGAATTGTTACTTAATTTTTACCTCTTCTTGGAAAGGCACAATGCCTAGAATAAAAATCTTGCTTAATTTTCTCTTAAGTTGATATTTCCCAAACCTTTAAGGACCATAGACACCTTCGTTGGCATGCCACCTATTTACTCGACAAGACCGGTTTTCTGCAGTGATTTTGGAAATCACTGTTGTAATTTAAGAACCTCAAGAACCACAAGAAGCACAAGAGCAACAATAATAATAGTGGCTAGAATTTGCTAAGAGCTTCCCTAGCGCCAGGTACTGGGATTCTTTACTTACATAACCTTAACTAATTCCCAAGGTTAAAGTGTCATATCCGTGTCATCTTAGAGCTGATAAGATTAAGACCTAAAGATGTTAAATAACTTGCTCCGCATGTTGCTGCTAGGAAAGAGAAAAAGGTGAGACTTGAAGTCAGGTTGATGCTCTTACTTACTGTTGTGTTGTTTGCCGTCTCTCACAAGGCCTGGCACTCTTCTGTTTCCAGGCTACCAAAGCATCTGCGTCAGTCATTTCTCAGGTGTCATGACTCAAGTCCCTTCACCCTTCCAGACACCTTCCCCCTGGTTCGTCCATGTACGATTTGTTGTGATGAACACAGTCCCCCAGATGGATGCTGAGGTCCAAGGAGTCGAGCAAAGCCATCACCTCCCTTGCCCTGCACCCTCTACTTCCATTAATGTAGCCTAAGATTGCAGCGACTGTTTTACAAGTATGTAACTATCTTGTATCATTTGGAGCATATTCTCTGAATTGTTCAGTCTTCTTTTCCCATGTATGCAGCTGATTTTTAAAAACTGAGATTTGTGATCTAGAGCAAATTTCCAGCCTCCTTAAGACTCAGTTCTGGGGAGTGATAATAGCACAGAACTCCCAGAGTTGTGGGGGCAGCAGGTGCGCATGTGCTGTTCTCAGTATAGTGGCTTGTACGTCGTAACTCTTCAGTAAATATTAACTGGTATAATTATTGTTGTTATGAGAAAGTTGGAAATTTCTGTTGAGCAAAAAGCCTATTTTCCAAACTACTTTTTGTGCATTTCAATGTAATTAATTTTTCTTTACTTTAAAAATTTTGGATTAATATCTCAATTTACAAGAGTAGTTTTGTCAGTGCACTTGAAATGATTCCCACACTGCTGATTTAGGCAGTTTACATTTTTATATGCATGTTTAGCTGGTTTTTAAAGTGGCAAGACTCTAAGGAAAGAAACTAATCCTTAGTTGGCAGGCAAGTCCCCTCCCTAAATCTTTGGATTAAAATAGAATCTGCCGCCAGGGTTTTTCTTGTCTTCTGTGATTGAGATCTGTCTCAGGGAGAGATGTCCCATACCTATGCACGGCAAGTGCATTCTTTAGAGAAAGAATTTGCAACTTTAATATTTGTCGATAGACATGCTAATTCTCTTGATGATGGTAATTAATAAGGTGCTTATAACTTCTTTTGCAGTAGTTCAATGAGCTTCAGGCTAGCAGGGAGATCTGGTGCTTACTGTAAATGCTAGAATCAAAGATGCTAGAGGAAAATGTGGAAAATGGAGTAGAAAGATTAAGGTTTTAGTAGATAAAATGACTGAGATTAAAACAATCTGAAAGCAACCCTTGGTACGGCAGCAAGGTTCAAACATCTGACAGCTTTCTGGGGAGAAAAGTCACATTTCTCGTTCTTTTCCCTCCAGCCATGCTGTTAATTTTGACTACCCATTTGTCTTTCTACCCCTTGGTCCGGTCTGCGTTAGTCAGCAATGTGAGGTGAAACATTGAGAGGAAAACATTTCACTTCCTAAGGCTTAGATAGTTACAAGCCAAAACATTTTGTCATATCAGGTTTTGAATAATTGGTCCAAATCTACACTTAATTTCGCCTTAGACAGCTAGCCTTGTAACCCTAGTTAACCTGTGTTTTCTCCTGTTCTTTCATCCTTTGGAAATGAGGTCCACAGAATACAAATTCAGAAAGGCAGAAATTCTAACTCCTCAGAAGACAGGAATAGAAGTCAAAGTGACCTCAATAAATCAAAAGCAACTTGAAGTTCAATGGGGACAAATGTAAGGCAGGATACTTATCTCCAATAAATGGACTCTCACAAATGTAATATTATCTGAGCGCTGTAGTGGCCGAGAGTGTCCTGATCAACAATATCAGAAAAACATCTGTGGCCTTGTCGTAGGACCTACTGTGTGCAGGGCATTCTGCCCGAGTCCTTATTTATGTCTTGTGCTAATTGCTACAATAACTCTCTAAGCTCTGGGTGGTCTGTTCTCTTATTTTATAGATGTGGAAGCTGAGGTTGAGAGAGGTTAAATAATTCGCTCAAGTGTTCACAGTTAGTAAATGATGTCGCTGGTTTTAGGCTGTGCTCTTTCGACTTGACCAGGAGCACGTCATTACAGAGCTGTTCTTTAACAAGCCAGCTCAGTTCTTGGCTGTATTAATTTGGATTTCACTGGAGAACCAGATAATAACCTTCCCAGTATATTATACATTAATTGAAATTTAAAAGAAAAATGAACAGCAGGAACTGGAGCAAGCCCAGAAATACCCCACCCAGTGATAAAGGCAGTGGAAGAAATTTAAAACTGAGCTAATAGAAAAAGGTGCAAGGCGTTTAGGATTGCTCAGCTGGGAAGAACACAGCTATGGGGTCAATGGCACATGAATTGCCTATAAACTTCGAAAAGACAGCAATAAAAATTTACATTTCATATAAATATTGCAGTTTACAAAGCGCGTCCAGATTGGTGATCTCACTGGTTTCTCACAGCAGTCTTCCAGAGCAGGAGCTGGCCGACTTTTTCTATGAAGGGTCAGATGGTTTAATATGTTCGGCTTTGAGGTCCATGTGATCTCTGTCACAGCTACTCAGCTCTGCTGTCTAATGTAGGAAAGTAGCCCTGGACAGTTCCTAGACAGATGTGAGTGACTGTGAACCAATAAAACTTTATTTACCAAGAGAGCTCGCAGGCTGGATTTGGCTCTGGGTCTGTAGTCACATGAATACATGTTACTGTTCTCCTGATACAGGTGAGGAAATTGAAGCTCACAAAAAACAAAGTGACTTGTCAAATGCAACGCAGCAAATAAACAAAGACTGTGGAACTAGAATTCATTTCCCCGGCTCATGGCTTCATGATCAATGCAATGAATGGAAGGCATGTCCCCAGAAAGATTTCAGGGATGTTTGTCATCCCACGGTACCATTTGCCTGTGATGGTGATTAAAGTTTGGAGCAGACTAATCTGGAAGTTAGGTGACCACCTAGTGTAGTGAAATAGTATTTGCCAAGCATTTGAGAAGGGGTCTCAGGTCAAAAAAACATTTCCCAGCTTGCCTGAAATTTCCATTATTAAAGCAATTAATGATCTTTCTGAGACGTGAATTTTACTTGAATTACAGCATTTCCTGTACCTGGGAGAAAAAAATGCGTTAGGTGACTTGCAGATTCATCTGTCTATAGTTGTCATACTGATAAAGGGGAGGACTGAGAGGGATAAGGCAGCGTACAGGTTAGCATTTGTGGGATTGGGGCGGGGTAGAAGATTGTCAGCAAAGATTACTATACCTGGTGTGGGTGTCCTGATATGAACAAATGGGGAAATCATTAATTTTATCTGCTAAATTTATTGGGTACTTAATACCATCCTCTAGCACATGTTCTGAGATCTGTACTTGAACAAATTCATTGAATCCCCCCAAACAATTCTGTGACATAGGTGCTGTTATTGTTTCCATTTTAGAGGTAGGGACACTGAGGCAGGCACAAAGGTCACATCAAACTCCTGGGCTGCTCTGGCGAAGGGAAGCTGGGGCACCACTGGGGAGCTTGGACTGCACACCCTCGCTTCCTGTGCAAGTGGCTGGACCAGGTGGTCTTCCAGCTCTTTATGTTTCTTTAATAGAGATGTAAATTGAGGGAAACTCTCGAGAAAACTGGGCATGTTCTCTGGGAGTTAATGCATCATGCCTGTTGAGGCTCCCTGGCACCGACTCCAGCTAAAGACTGTTCCCTGTTGTTTGCTGAGAGAAGTCTTAAGTGGGCTCTTGGAGCAAGCTTGGCTAAACATGCCCTGCTTGGGGTTAAACCCTCCTCAAGCAGGACAGCTCAAGTGACCCTGATAAATGCCAGATACCAAGCAATGCCTGGAGTAATTCAATATATTTCATACGTGTCAAGTAGCTAATACTTGTGTGTGTGTGTGTGTGTGTGTGTGTGCATGTGCGTGTGGGAAAGCTTTTGCAAATATACTTTCAGTGAGAGTGTTTTCCCAGTATCTCCCTTGAGAAAACAGAGGGGAATGCCACCTCTCTTGCCTCTTCAGATTACAATTTTTATTTCAAATCACTGTTCTCACATAAAATAGACAAGATTTCTGCATTTTAAAATAAACAACAAATGCAAAACCTTTTACCATTTTATTAGTCTTGGCATCATTAGTTTTAGGATATCATTATTATTACAGTTTCTTCCCAAATTTCCATTTTTTCCTAAGGAGTTAGGAACTTTAATACCTGTATAATGAGAAATAGATTGAGTAATGAGATAATGCATGCTTAATAAAGGAAGAGATAAAGAAAGAGAATGTGAAAGGTACAGGTGGTGGGAAGAGGAAGGAAGAAAAACGAAACGGAGTTAGCCAAGAAAGGGTAGGAAGCTAGGTGTGTGTGCGGTGGGGTGAGGAGGAAGGAATGCTGAGCATGAAATCGGGAGATCTGGGTTCAGTTCCCAGCTCTGCCCTTTTGCCTGCATGACCTTTGACTCATCACTTGGCCTTCATCACAGTGCTATTCTATCAAATTCTAATAAGCTTTAGAGAGTGTTTGAGTGACACAATGTGGGTCAAGCCATTTGGCTTTAATCAAGAAAGATGTGTGGCATCTAAGTCAGGGTCTTCAAATAACAGCAAAACAGAACCAAGGGGCCAGGATCGTGATGTAAGCTGGTGGGAAGGAAGCCCCTCAAGGAATTAATTCATTTGTGTGTTCTCAGCAAGAATGCTCGTCTCCAAGCTCGGAAAATTCATGGAACCTTCTCACTGTTTACTGTGCCTTACACAGCACCCCCTTATATCTAAGTCCTACTGTTACCAGGTTATTCACCAGAACTTTATAAGCCAGCAATTGGGTCTAGGTTGTTTACCATCTTATCCATGGACACGTAAAGGGGTAATTTTGGTACTACAAGGACCTTGTAGATGGGGCTCAAGGTGACTCTGCTTGACTATGATAGCATTAGACTCTGTTTCCAGCATGCCTTAAAGATTCTGTATAGAAAAGTACCCCAGACTCTATCAAGCGTAGGCTTTTCTTCCCCAAAGCTAGGGATTTTCATAAGCTAGATTTAAATTTAATTCTTCTCTCCCAGTGTCTTTTCTTTTTAACTCACCATCTGACAGGGAATAGTTAGTATATAACCCAAAGCATATGTGGTAAGCTTGTTCCTCTCTGCCTAAATATGAGTTTAATAAAAAATAGCAGTTAAACATATGTTAAAAATGAAGCAGTGCAGTTGGGGGCAAAGACTAAAAGGCGACACAACTGTTTATTAGTTGTGTTTCTCATTTTCATGTTCAGAGAATTTTAAAACCCGGATTTTTTTTCCCCCAAGCCTCGGCCAGATCTGCACAGTTACTTACTCTATTTTGGTCTTTATTTCCTACAGATAAACACTAGCTTGACAGTGTTGAAGTCCATGTCCAAAGCAATGAACGTCAATTATCGAGTAAATGAATTAGGATCCTTTTTCATGTCCGTTGTCCAGGTTAATGATGTCAGGGCTTATAATGTATTACCTCAAGAGAGAGCTTTGGCATTACATATAGAAATCAATTTAAGAAGTGTTAAGTGATCTTGGCTCTCAGGATTTCAAGATTGAGCTTTAAACGTGGGACAAATTAGATGGTTCTGTTTCTCATTGTCGTTTACAGCTTTAGGACAGCCCACCTGACTTAAAATCGGTGATTTGTCTTGACCTTGCAGGTGAAAATTCACTAGCCAATTTCTCTTCCCTGTGTCACAAGGATAAATCAAAGTAGAGACATCTTTCATTCTAGTGTAACTGTCTGCACCAGACCGTACTTGCTTTAAGAATAAGACTGTGCCCAGGGTCCTGGCTTTGTTTCATTGTAGTGAAGCCAAGGTGGCAGGCCTAACTTTTCATTGCGATGTGAATTCTCCCTATCATAAATTTTTGCTTTATGTGTTTGACATCTGTGGCAACTCTCTATATCCATCCTTCTACCCACATGGGCTGCTTTGTAAGGCAAGAGAGGCAGCATCAGAACAGAGAATGGAATGGAGGACACCAGAGTTCAGGTTCTTCTCACAAAGGTGTTGGCACAGAAAAGCTTTTAAGACTCAAAGTGATGAATCAGTAATGATGTATAATGTTCTTTGGGATTCAACATTAATTTGCTCCTTGCAGAAGTCTCATGAAGTAGAAGGCACGGCGCCTGGTTTGAATTCCATTTTAAAGGTAAGGAGACCAAGGTTCTGAGAGGCTAAGGAGTATTCAAGATGGCAAATGATAGGACCTGGTACTTTCTACACCCTTTGTCTTTCTAATCTTGTTGAATGGGTAACTTCCTGTTCTTGAAGTTGCCCCTGGTCAGAGTTGGCAGAGAGGAAGAAATGTGTCCCTGCAATTCTTCTGTGTCGTTTATTTTCAAGTCTTTTCCATTGTTTTGGTGTCGGTGTAACTGCGCACAACTTTCTAAATAACATAGTGTACCCAGTTGTGGAATTTTTGTCTAATGAAATCAAAGATAAAGCTTTACAGGGTGATAAATAGTAGGATATAGCTAAAAGAGAATTTCTCTTTTGTTTTCCGTAAGACTTCTTTCATTCTTGTAAATGATACATATAAATTACTAGACAATAGCTTTAAGTCACACCGGTGGGAAGTTTAGTTTTCCTTTGTTTTTGTGAGCTAGATCTCTTCCACCCCTCAGGGAAAGACCCCAACGTCAACATCGCCTTTGTCCCCGGAGCTGCCCCTCGCTCATCCCTGTTCAGGTGCTTCCAGCACCTGCTCCATGGGAGACCCAGCTGACACCTGGTCTGTGGCTGCAGGAGTGTGACCAGGTCTCTTGAAGGGACTAAATCAACTGTTTTCTGTAGCCCCATTAAACTCAGTAAAATCAATGTCATTTTCTTGGGTCTTATAAAGGAAAAGGAGTAGCCATAAAATGTAGTAGAAAGTGAATTCCATTTTTTTTTGGTCATTTAACCCTTACCCCCTCAAAAATTGGCAATTCTTTGTACCCCTTTGCACATGCTTATCTAAATTTTGACTTAAAACTTTTTTATCCTAAGTTTAAATAGTTGCAAAGGATATAAATTCCTGGCAAATTACACATGTTTACATTTTAAAATAAAGCTGATCACTTTTGAAAATGCACCCAGTGAAATCTAAGTACTATTTTGAGTGAATATTCACCATCCTTCATTTGTTTTTAAATACATGAACGAGCTGTTCTTTAACACTCAGAATTTTACATTATTTTTTCCTTTGAACTTGTATTTCTATTATATTTTTCTGTGGAATTTTATCCTTATGTTATATATTCTTGTGCTTAAAGGCCTTTTATTAATAATGCTATTATAATCCTTTGCGGTAAAAATAAGTATAAAATAAATTTTTATTTTAAAAGTTCTCTGATCATAAAGATCTAAGTAATTAAGTCTTCTAAATTGATTTATTATTACAATGATTCCAGTACAAAGTTGATTAAAACAACATAAATGTATTAAACATTTTGATAAGTAATTATTAAATGTAAAAAGTCAAAATTTATGTGCTGGCCAATGTAGCTCAGTGGATTGAGTGTGGGCCTGTGAACCAAAGGGTCGCCGGTTCAATTCCCAGTCAGGGCACATGCCTGGGTTGCGGGCCAGGTCCCCAGTTGGGGGCACATGAGAGGCAACCGCACATTGATGTTTCTCTCACTCTCTTTGTCCTTCCCTTATCCTCTCTCTAAAAATAAATAAAATCTTTTTAAAGAAGTAAAAATTTATTGGAAATGTATTTGTTAATGAGATGAATGGGCTTTATTGTCAATGATTTCAACCCAGAGATGAATATGTTTTATTATTAAGGGTTCAAGGCCGGCTCCATTCCTAGCTTTAGTTTTTATGATGTAAATGGTGAGGAATAATGTCTACATATCATGTGATGGGACAGATAGAGTTCTGTTAGAGCAATGTTGTGTCTGTCTTTGAACTTCTGAATAATAAGCCAAAACCAAAGCGCCACCAATAGCAATATTTATTGATCTCAGTAAATTTCCTAGGTCTTCCAGTGACTTTGTGAAAAGTAAAGACTTGGTGAGCAGCAAGCTTCAAAAAGCACGTGTTATACATTCATTAAAGTCGTCTACTTTCTTGATCTGTACCAAAAAGAATATCACAAGGCTTTACCAGGGTATTAAATGACTAAAAATTAGGTACTTTTTTTACTTAGTGATATGCTGCTTAACTTGATCTCCTTAGAAAGTGTTAGCAATTTAAAAATGTTGGTAACTTCAATACATCTTTACCTGCCAGACAATATTTTTTAAATCCTCACCCAAGAATGCATTTATTGGTTTTAGTGTGAGGGGAGGAAGAGAGATAGAGAATCATCAATCCATTGCCTCCCTTACACGCCCCAACTCAGGACCAAACCTGCAGCCTAGGTGTGTGCCCTGACCGGGAATCGCTCCGTGACCTTTGGCGTACAGGAGATGCTCTAACCAAGCAAGCTGCACCTGCCAGGGCCCAAACAATATTCTTAACATAACTATGGTAAAAATGCTTTGATCACGTTCTTTTAAGTCCCATCCTCATCCATCTTTGGATCTGAAATTTAGTCCATTTAGTGCATAGGTGACATACCCTAATTGTCCTTGTCATTCATTCAGCCAGCCAAATCAGATATAATTTGTGTCAGAAAAAGTCTCCCTTCCTTTTTCAGTGAATATATATAATATGCATCCCCCTGACAACCAGGTCACTTCTGAATTCAAATTTTAGCATAGAATTTGATTAAGACATAGGTCTAATGAGGACAGGGTTTATATATATGAGTGTGTGTGTGTGTGTGTGTGTGTATATATAGATATATAGATATTTAGAGGGGCAATTATTCAATGAGAGGGAGGGAGAGATGCTGACTGAGGAATGGAGATTTGGAACCAGGGCCATGTGGTCTGGATGTGGCAAGCCTGCACAGTAGTTCTCATTGACTCTTCATTCCAGTTATTGATTAAACCTCTTTAATCAATAAAAATAATTGAGGGGTAGAAGAGAAGAGATTGTGAAAACATAATTATTGTCATTCTTAACATCCCATTCCACCTGTCTGAATTCCCCAAATGGGTCAAAATATACTATTTTTCACTCTTTACAAAAGCCCTCACACCCTGGGACTTATTGCCCACTTTGATTACAGGTGGGTCACTTTTAACCTGTATGTAAATCAGACTGGGCTTTTCTGGGCCTCTCCAGTGCTGTTCAGTGCCCTGGACAGTGTGGCATAGCAGGTTTACGATGGTGAGAGTCATGTGTTTCTCCGGCTAGTAGGGGGATGATTGTAGGAGGGCAGGCAAGGGTACTAGAATGGACCTTGAACACAGATGCATTCTCAGACAAATTTAGGGAAGAATCTTAAGGGAATAAAAATTCTGGAAGTTAATTCCCTTAACACTGTCTGTGCCCATATATTTCTTGGAAGGATTTTTGTGACACTTCAGGTATGTATATACATTCCCTTGTTTTAAAGATCACAGTGATAGAGAAAGCGATAACTTTATAAAACCAAGTACTATCATTTAAAGAAGGCTAGAATTTGGGAGGGGTGGGGAGTCTAGCTGCATCTCACAGGCACTGGTAAAGCATCCTTCACACAGAATATATTTCTCTTTGATTTCGGGTCAGTAGTCCTCCCTAAGACAAAGAACACCGTGTATTAGAGCCCCGAGAACCCCTCCTGGAATTGGTGTGCTTCAGAAGACAGGTGAGAGAATGGGCAACAGCATTTATTGAACAGGTATTGTGTGGGGGTGGTTCCACATTTATTTCTCACTTTACATGACAGAGGCAACGTGACCTCTCCCTTGGCTTGGCCCAGAGTCAGTAAATGGTTGTGCTGGCTCCATAATCCATCCGGGGATAGAAGGTCTCTTCTTGAATCCTCCTGAGTCCCAAGGAGTCAGAATGTCATCGCTAAAGAAGAGCTAATTTTATTTTTTTCTTAGTTGTAAAAGAAACACATGTTCATTGTAGTAATCATTAAAAAAAAAACAAAAGACTAAGCAAGAAACAAAAATCACCTCTGAGCCTGTGGTTCAGATACGATTACAGATATTTTAGAGTGTATATATTCATAAGGAAGGACACAGGTACACAACCACACACACACTCATTCTCCCTGCTGTCATTCCACAACAGGGAGAAAGAGTGTGTGTGGTTTCGACCAGCACCCACCTGGGTTTAAACTTCCACACCTGCTCTTTCCAGTGTCTTTATCTGGCACAAGGTGATAATAGCATATACTTCATGGTGTTGTTGTGAGTGTTACATGAGGTGTGTAGGTAGGTAGGTAGGTAGGTAGTAGACAGATAGATAGGTAGCTTGCTTTTAGACTTCTTTTGGTTAGCAGCATTTTCTGAACATTTATCCATTTCATTCCTATGTATTGCTCTAAGCATGACTTTTAATCACATCCCTTGTGTGACTTAGCCAATTGTCCCACCATTGAACATGTTGTTTCCAACAATTTGCTTTCTTAAACAACGCTGTGATAAGCTGAAGGTGACGGATAAAATAGACTGCTAAAAGTGCAAGTTTAATGTAAGGCGTTTCCAACGTGTTGCTCAATTGAACTCCAGAAATCTAAGCTCTACTCATTCCTATTCCAGCTCTAAATAGACATGAGAGTGCCTGTTTGCATTAACCCTCTCCAACGGTGGTATTATCTTTCTTTTTCATCTTTGCTAATTGGATAAGATTTTAAAAGTGTAACACACTTTAGTTTGCATTTCTTTGATTATAAGTGAGGTTTGACATTCTTTTCTATTTCTCTAGCCTTACAGCAGTCTAACAATGAAAGTGCATGCAGGTGTTTGTTCTTCTTACAGTGCTTAGTGTTATTTACTCGCAGTCTGTATTCATCTCTTTTCTGTAGGAGGCATAAAATTAAAGTTAAGCTTTCCTGGAGCGGATGTGTATGCATAAGAGGTTTAATCAATAACTGACAGAGGAAGCGGGGGCTCAGAGTGCCCTCCCAGGGCTCTGTGGATTCTTTATCTTTGAATCTGGCTGCTGCTTCTCTGACAGGTGTACTTCTTAGCTCCGGGGACCTGGACCAGGCAGCCCTTAGCTCTCACTCTGCCCGATGTACCTTGGGACTCTGGACGGTGCAGAAATCCATATGGTCTGGAGAATACAAAAGGTCACAGGCTTATTTTTAGATGGGGAAAGTGAAACTCCGTTTTAAACAGAAAGAACCCCGTAACAGGGCTCATCTTCTTGCTGCGTTATTTGTCTTCTGACATCACCCGTTGCTGTCTGCGTGCCTCCGTCTCCACCCTCTCTCTTTCTGGCAAATTATACTTTTTCATGACAGGAAATGCTGTCCATAAAGAAAGCAAGTGCTCAACAAGGAATTTAAATAATAGAAGGAAATGTCCTAAACCTGGGAAAATCTTGTTGCAAACTGACAGGGTGAGAAGGAATTTTCTCACTTTGCAAAGAATGGAAACTTCATCTTGTCTGAGTTCTCTCCACTCAGAGATCTGAAACCTCCGACAGAACTGCCTGCTGCTTCAGCCCTTCCACATTGGGGTTTTGGTTCATTCCCCTAAAAGAAATTCTTTTCTGACCTCCACAAAAGATTTCTCATTGAAAGAGACAGAGAGAGACTGTGTGAGCGAGACAGAGAGAGATGGGGACGCAGCAGCCAGGGCCAGGCCCGCGCCTTTCTCCCACCGTTTCCCCGTTCGTTTGCTTCCCACCAGGCAGAGACGCCTGGCCTTGTTAGCCACTGCTGGAGTGAATTGGAACTATTATCCGTACCTTTTCTCACATTTCAGCATTTCTTTCTTCTTCTAAAAGCCATCTGGGATAAAGATAATTTCTTCCTAAAAGCGGGCTCTGTTCTCCCTGACCTCCCATGCCTGACCTTGTTTTGCATTTTGTAGTTAAAAGAACATGAAATAAACTTTAGAACTTGCTTGATTAAATAGATTAAATAAATATTCACAGCTCCACACAAGCCCACATGGTCAATATGACCACAGTAGGCATATGTAGACACCAAAGATAAATCTACTTTGTCTTTGAATTTCAAAAGTTGGCATCGCCCAGCTGGAATCCTCAAGTGGGCCTGCATTCATATATATTCAATACCAGCATAAACGGGATCCTAATTAATGAGTGTGTTAATTCTTCTTTGCCAGCTGGGGACAAAAACCATTGTTTGGTCTCTAGCCTTTGTGTGTATGTATATGTGTGTGAATTTGAAATCTCCAGATTTCAAATCACTAGATCAGCAGATTATATAGTCTTCTCTATCCCTGAAGATTTTAAAAAAGTGTCTACGTTCTTTTTTATAATAGTTAATAATCAGAACCAATCTTTTTTTTTGGCTGCATGATATATAGCTTAATGGATACATTGAGTAATAGATGTTAGATAGTTATATCCTTGTATTTTCAAGTGACTTACAGAAAATCAGTTTTATGACATCGGTAAGCTCAAGATATTTATATTCCCTGGCTGGGTGCATCCAATAACTCCTTTTCAAATTGGAGCATCAGCTCCAAGGATGAAAGGATCACTTCTCAGAGTTTAAACCCTAAAGCGGCATCATTCACAAGAATGATTTGCTTGCAGAGATTAGCTCTCTGACTAGATGATGCTTTGGATAAAGTCAGAAGTGGGCTGTCTAGTTCCTAAATTACAGGTAGACTGCATTCAGAAACTCTAAGGTATTTTTTCAATATGATAAAGCCCTTTAATCTCTCTGCATGGCATTGTTTTAGCATTGAGCAAGGCTCCTCAAAGCCCAAGATTAAATTAGGAGAACTCCCCCTGCTGCTTCTATTGAATTGAGTTAATATAATGAGTTTATTGTTAAATTAAACAAAATGAAACTTGCCATGTGGAAGAAATGCGGCTGAGATCGCAGTGGGACGTTGTTTTTCCCTTCCTACCTTGCGTCCCTGTTGCCTAGAGGTGGCTTCCTGACTCAGCGGCCGCACCTCCAGCACGCTGACAGCACTTTCCCTGGGAGATGAAAGCGGAGAGTTCAGGTTGGCACATAAAGCAGAAAGGAACCTTGGAACTTCCGGGGTAGTCAGGTGCGGTGCCCAGGCTGCCTAGGAGGAATTCCTTCTTTGTAGGTGCAGGTGCTAGTGTTACGTGGACATGGCTTCTGCTTCCCTCCCATTATTTCTATTAAAAGACAAGGATGAAACCAGCCAGCCAACCCATGCAACAGCCTGGCACAGAGAGGAGCTTGTTAGGAAGCAGTCAGCTTCCCAGCTGCCCCTCGTGTCCATCAGTTGCCTCTTCTGCTACTTCTGTTTGATGTTTGCTGTCTCCGCTGTACAAGCAGTGCCCTTCCCTCTGGCTCACTTGATCTGACTCTTGCCCAGATCTTCACATGGCTGGGTCCTTTTGTCATTTTGTTCTTGGTTTAAAAGTCACCTCTTCAGAGAGCTCTTTTTCCCTTTGCCACGTAGAAGTAGCCCCTCAGTCACTCTCTGTCATATTCCCTCGTTTTACTGCATTTTGCCATGTATGATGCATACTTTTTTGCCCAAATTTTTCTGGGGAAAATAAGGATGCACATTATACGTGGGTATAATGATTACACACCATGGGTATAATAATCCCGTGTATAATGCACACAAAAACATGGGTGTGCATTACACATGCCAAAATACAGATATTTTTGTCATATTTTATACTATCAAGTATTTCCGTACGTTTATAGCTTCTCATCCCTCCCCCCACTAGAAGGTAGGCTTTGTCAAGGCAGGTGCCGCGGAGGCTTCTCCCACTGTGTCCCTCAAAGTCTAGAACAGAGTGAGCACTCTGTAGGTGTTTGATGAAAGGGGCCTCCTCAGTCTGCTCGCATGACCTGGAGCAGGCTTCCTTACCTCTCTGAACTTTAGATCCTCACTTATAAGAAGATAATAAATGCCCTCCTCCTCGTGGCATGGTAAGACTAAAATCCACTATAAGCAAACTAAGCCAGAACAATGAATGACATATGCTAACATCCTTCCTTGGGCTCTGAAGTGTCAGCTTTGAATGCTTTCTCTGCCTCTTGGAGCCCATACCTTACTCAGCCAGCAAAAACACTTATGTGGTTGATGTTCCCAATGAAAAGCTGAGCTCTCAGTGAAGTTATTAATGACTTTTCTATGTCCCACTCTTCCCTGCCCACAAGGGTTTGTAATTCATTTTTAAAAAGCATCATTTCCCACAACAGATCATGCATTGGTTAACGTCATCTTTATCCCAGCAGTTCGGTGAAAAATCAGTGCAGGCCCTGGCTGGTGTGGCTCAGTGGATTGAGTACTGGCTTGAGAACCAAAGGGTCACTGGTTCAATTGCCAGTCAGGGCACATGCCTGGGTTGTGGGCCAGATCCCGAGTAGGGGACACATGAGAGGCAACCACACATGGGAAAAAAAAAATCCAGTGCAGAACCAGAATGTTGGGCAGGATGCTCAAGAAA
This sequence comes from Macrotus californicus, assembly GCA_007922815.1. Lineage (NCBI taxonomy): Eukaryota > Metazoa > Chordata > Mammalia > Chiroptera > Phyllostomidae > Macrotus > Macrotus californicus. The sequence continues at coordinate 172,668 of VMDR010000728.1, forward strand.
CCATTGGGTCAAACTTTTGTCTTTTATTAAGAAAATTAAAAATGCAGTGTCTACAACTTTACCTGATACTTCTCAGATAAAGATTATTAACCTTCTCATTTGAGAAAGGTTTTGTTTTTTTTTTTTAGTTGAGATTCTCTTGAGCAAGAATGTTAGAAATAATTTGTTGCAACCTTTTTACCTTACAGATGAGGAAATTGAGACCTACTTACCTAAGGTCCACCTCCTCACTTGTTAGTCACAAGCGAGTCCATCCAGGCCTCCTGATTCTCTGGCGGATCACTGCCCTCTTGCCTGATATTCTTCCCCAATTACCCACCTGAATTTCTCTTGCTTTCACTTAGTTTTTCTGAAGCCTCTTATAAAGATCAGTCATGAACTTGATAAGAGTAATCAAGTTGCTCTTTTTCTTTTCTTCTGAAGTTGAAACTGCCCTCTCCGCACTAATCTTTCCTCCGCAGATCTGCGTTCTGTCCAGTGAGCGGCCTGGGTTCCGTTGTGTACATCCTCTCTGTTTGCTTTGCTCCTACTTGGAGGGGAGTGGCGGGCATGGCCTCTCGCTCCGTCCCAAGCACTCACGCTGGGCAAGAGATCCTGAGATCCTGGGCTTCCCCTGACTGCAAAGTCCTCTCACCAGCATGATCAATTATCAATTCATTTCAATTGTGGAATGTTCACTTTGCATTTCTAACTTTGATGCCTTTCTTCTTTTACGTTAGTTGGCCGATCAGTATGACAATCTGTTCCCCAACTTTAGATTTGTATATTTAGTGTTGTAAAATGTCTAGTTAATCTTAGGAAAACCTGTATAAGCCTCATGTTAAGCTGATTAAAGTATGATTTAATGTAATGAACATTTTTATTTAGTATAATGAACATTTAAAAAATTCTTGCCATCATCATCAAGAAGTACTAAACATCAAATGTATTTTCCAAAAAGATCTTCTTTAGCTAATAATAAAAAAATCTAAATGCTAAGTATATCCTATAATTTTACATCTGTTAAGTGATTTGAACTATGAAATGTTCACACTAAAAACCAGTTTGCCTTTCCAGCTGTTGATTGGCTCTAAACACTGAGCATTACTGTGTAGCCAGCTTTCTTGCTCCCTTGAAGTAGTTCCTTTTGAGGGGGAATGAGGAGCAGATTAATTTGTCTGCAATTTAGCTGTTTTCATTTGTTTTAACATAGAAAGTCTGTTTAGAATTTGCGCCCAGAATCTGATGCATTTCTAAATGGCCATAACGTTTTCATGACTCAACCCTATTCAAAAAGGGCTGAGTCTGCTTTGAAGATAGCAGAAAAAAAAAGCAAGAACTCAGAGCAAAATTTCTTCCTTCCCTTCTCTTCCACATGCATGGCCAAAGGTGCCATGAGTTCTTCTGAAGGCTGAGTCCCCAGCATACACATGTATAGGAAGCCTTGATAAGTCTGAGCCTGTATAAGATTTAATTTCAAAAGAAATTCTGTGTTTTCTACCACACTTGATGATTTTTCAACTCCCTTCTAGCTCTGGGGTGTTGTCACTATAATAGAACCCATGGTGATTGGTCATCAGGTCTGGATCCCCCAAACCACCTCTGACTTTTGAGTGGGTTCACTTCTGCTTGTGGTCAGTAAGCCCCAGGTCTTCGGTGTGGTTGGCAGGGATGCGAACATTCCATTAACATCTTTACATTGTGGCTCATTCTCTACATGAACAGTGTGTTTCAGACATGAACAAGAGTATTGGTTTGCTTGTTTTTATTAAACAATCATTTCTTTCCTTGGGATTATGGCTTTTACCTTATCACTAGCAATTCTGAAAGCTACAAAGAGAAGGATAACTTGCCTAGTCACTGAAGCAAAGTTCAAGGAAGCATTAAGGACCAAATAGGAGAAAATGTGGGTGATAAAAATGCCTTTGAAAATCTTATATTCTAGGCATGGATATCAGCAAACATGCATTAGAGTTTTTAAAAGCTGTAACTATTAAAGAGAAGATAAACATGAGTAACTGAGTATAACACTAGACTATCTTAATTTTAAAAACACTTTATTTGAGCAACCATTTTCAGGGGAAGATTTTTTTTCTTAAGATGTTTTAAAATATTATTAGTAATAATATTACTTTGTAGAAAGTTGATGATAGATATAAATATCATAGTTGCTTTAAAATTTTAGTAGAGGATGGCATTTAAAACACGAATAACACAAAACTGGAAGGAGAAATAGATTTGAGAGCCCCAAGACCCACATCTGTGTGTTCTCAGACACATTGCTTTCCTTCCTGAACCTCAATTGTTTTATTGATTTAATGAGTTGAAGAGACCATATAATTCAATGCCTTTCCACCTCGGATGTTCTACCTGTCTCTTCCTGAATTGAACAAATGCTCTCACGTCATCTGCAAATCAGTATAGCTCAAGCAAACCAGTTCTGTTGTCCTTCTTCTAAACTCCCAGCCAGCACTCCCCACGGTAAGGCTTTTGAGACCAGCTAAGTCAAGCGCCCGACATACTTTATTTTCAGAGTATAAGAATAACAGTAACTAGTCAACTTGCACATAACTTAAAACAATATTAGCTCTCCTTCCAAAAATTTATTTTCTGACCACTCTGGATTATTACAAGCTCCTAAAATGTGTTTGAGGATAGTATAGGAATCATTTCCAGTTCTTTCGAGAACAGTCCATTATGTGAAGGGTAACTGATGAAGTGACACTGTGGATATTTTTCTTGTGCATTTTTATAGTAGAGAGCGCTTCAGTATGCTGGTACGGATGCATTTTGTAGACACAGTGAGTATTGCCAGAACATAAGTGCTTATATTTATTTAGATGTAAGTAGCATACAATAAAATGCCCAGAATCTTAAGTGTTCGGTTCAGTGAGTTCTGGCAATTGTATAGATCCATGTACCACCACTTAAAACAAGATGTAGAACATTTTTATCCCTTTCAAAACTTCCTTTGTGTAAGCACTTATTTTAGCACAGCAGGTCCTTGAGTAAGACCTTATTTCACTCAATGTTGTTTTGTTATAATGGTGATGAGATGCTCTAGGAACTCAACTCTTGTTTATGTCAATTAGCCTATGGCAAAATTGGTTTCTTTACACATTGTTTGGCTTAGTTGAAGATCCTATGGATGACATTAAGTGAGGACTTCCTTATCTTAGTTCCTCATTTCGTGTTCTTTATTTAATTATAATCCATAAATAAAAATAGGAACTTGTGCTGTTACATTACCTCGAACTCGATTCAAAGTATTAATTGCTTTGTCTGAACTGAATGGCCAGATGTGCCCTCCTTTTGTCGCGTTCATACTGTGTGTGGACATAATAGTGTGTAAATAAATGTATGTGGCATACTGTTTGGTGTTAGTGAGCACTTACAAAGACGCCTTCACTGACTTGTGGGGAAATGCCAGGGTGTTCTTGCAAGGGGTCCACAGACTCCGGTTCAGTGCAGCGATGTGAATGGAATAGGCATCAGGTGTTTTCTAGGGGCCTTGAGTTGGGCCATCAGATGTGCTCTCAGACACTTGGGGACAAGAGTCCTTTTGTGGCCCTGAGTGAGCAGGAGGAAATCCCCCCAGCTTGAAGGGATGAGAGAACTCGTCAGTTAGGAGGGTGTTGGGGAGGGGAAGAGGAGGAAGTAGAGGAAGATTCTTTTTCCAAGGTCACTTTTATCCAACCCTGAGGCAGAAGGGGATACTGGTAAGGACCTGGAGGCCAGGAGGACACACGCTGGCCCAAGCTCTCTCATCAATGGCTCCGGAAGACCTGCTGCCACACCTGAGGCAACCCCTCATCTCTCTGAGCCTCTGTGCCAGGACTGCTAACAACCAGCTCAAATTGGCTGATTTTTCCACGTTTGTCAGGGAGCCAGCTGCACTGGCTCAGCTGAGCATCTGCAGAAAGGGAAGCAGAGAACCAGAAAGGAAAAAAAGCTTTTAAGTCATTATTCTTATTCATTTCCCTATTCTCTGCCCCACCCCTCGCAGTCTCCACTGCCATGCCTCTTTCTTCTTCTTCTTTTTTTAAAAATCTTTTTATAACAATCTTTTCCTTTATGTGCCTAGAGCCCTTGGCATCCTTCCAGTGACCTGTCTGTAGAGAGATACTCCTCCCTTATAATTAGGCCTTTGTTACACTACTTCCTGATTTTCTTCTCTTTCTTTCCTTTTTAAAGCTTCTGGCCCTTGACACCCCAATGCCCCAATGGAATAACCACCCTTGTTAAAACAAAGGGTCTTGAAAGGGGTGATGAAGTTGGCTTCCTCAAGGAGGCCTGTGAGTTCATTCAGGCCTGTCGTTACAATGGGCCAGGGCATGGAAGGACCCAAAATAAGATGTATGTTGAGATGTCTTCATTGTGATCACAACCTCACCTACAGAGCTCTCCCCAGCATCCTAGTCCCTATGCTTGGGCCACTTCATTTCTGGATCACAATCTCTGTATTCCACCATTCCTGGGCTATAATCTTATTGGTTTCTGGGTAGGAGGATGGGAGTTTTGGTTTTCAGATACTCCTGAAAAGTCAAAAAGAGCTAAATCCTAAAGAGGTAAGGAGAGCCAGAGATGGAAGCAAGACATTCCAATGCATCTAAGACCTAGTTCTCTGGGGCCGGGGGAGGGGGGGGCACGAAATGGTGGTCAGGGGAGAAGGGGTACCCTTTGATTAGGCTCCAGAAAAGAGATATAGATCTGGTTATTTGCAGAAATACTTAGTTGCATTCCGTTCAGTTCTTTTAAAGACAGTGGATATCAGGATACCTACACTTAATAGTCACCACATTTGAGGGGACTCACGCGAAAGCCTGGGAGTCTTGCAGTCACTGAAGTCTTCAGAAAATAAAGAAGAAATTGTGAGAGATTTTAGTTCTCTCAATCCTGTCAGGATTGGTGACATTCCATTCTGTTCCCTTTGTGTTGAAACCTGAGATTCAACAGTAAATAAATGCCAAACAGTCTAGGTAACCACTCTTAGTGACCTCTTGTTCTCTCGGGTGACTTTTAGAAATAAACCTGTTAGTCTAGTTCAAATTTAGGCAAAATGCTAGATTTTCATTTGCCCTCAGATTGACTTTCTCATTAAACCAAAGCCGTACCAAATGGCTCTGATGATCTTAAACCACATGAGTGAAGCCAAGGTATTGTCTCCCTTTTTATGAGTTCTAGGATTTTTTTTGACAGATTATATTTCCTTTTGAAAATTATGTTGGGGGAGCATTAAAGGGAAAAATAACTTTAACCTTTTTTTTTTGTATGAGGTCTCTCCAGAAGGTATCCAGCAATGTAATATGAAAAATAGAGACATTTATTAAAGGAGATACAAGAAACAAAAACATTGTACATAGGACAATGTTGCCTCAGTCCCCTTCAAAGCAGGCACCTTGGGACCTCACACAGTTCTCCCGATTGCCATCAGCTGCCCTGTCGTATTTTCCTGAATCTCATCAATAGTCTGAAATCTCTCCTCTTTTAAAGGTGATTTTAGTTTGGGGAAAAGTCAGAAGTCACAGGGTGCCAAATCTGGGCTCTATGGGGGGCTGAGTCACCTGGGTGATCTGATGTTTCACCAAAAAAACTCTGCAGGAGACATGATGCCTGAGGGGACACATTGTGTTGAAGCCACCAATCACCAGTTGCCCATAGCGATGGCCTTCTGAATCATCCAAATAGTTTCTGTGGAATGGTCATGGTTAATGCAAAATTTGATACAGATTCGTTCCTCTACTCACTCAGTCATTTTAAATGCAATGGCCACACAGTACACATGCTCACTCATCAGCCTCTACCACCCCCACTGACAAGTATAGTGAAGTCGTCATCATTCATGCATGCGCATTCCTGTCCACTCTCCTTGGCTGCCAGGTTACATCAACGTCAGGCAAACTGTTCTTATTATATTAACAATGGCTGGACTTTTTCCAAACAGACCTCGTATACAGAGATTCCCCCTTAAATTGTCTTTATAACCACCCTACTAGTAGCACTATTTGTAGGTGCCTAGTTAAGAATACCAAATGTTCTTTCTGTTGGTTTAAAAGATTGAAGTTATGTCTCTTGGTAAGTTTTGACTGCGTTGAATGAAAATTAAATGAGGTATTGATTGTAAAGTCATGTCCAAAACTTTGAAGCCAGATCCCAGATCTGTAATGTGCTTTATAAGTAACTTAGCCAATCTGTAAAAGGGGGTTATTTATACCTTCCTCACCGAAATGCAGTGAAGATTAATGAAATCTTGTTTATGAATCACCTGATAGGATCCTTGGCATTTGTTATATGCTAGAAGAATGAACACACTAGCCATTTTTCCCAAAGACCTTTGCCTTTCAAGGTGTTTTCAACTTAGAAAGGTTACCAATATCCACATAGGAGCTGAGCTTGATATAATGAGAATGTTGTAGGTAACCAGCTGCTACCTAGGCTGTTAGGTAATCAGTGCAAAGTGTTGATAAGTGTTGCAGAAGAATTTAACTAGAATCTCATTCTCTCCTTTTCAAAATAGTCCATCAATTAAAGGGAAGGGGATAAGTGAGTGGAACACCTCCAACTTATGGATCAATTGCTTTGAGCTGAAGCACTTGAAAGTTTTTTTTGTTTGGTTCCAAGAAAGACTTTTCCTCTAAGGACAGAGGGGCAGTGTTCTAAGTATTGAGTACCCAAACCAACCCATAGTAGGCTTTTGAAACAAACAAACAAACAAAACACAAGTTGACTTTAGCTTAGTATCTATAGTATTGATTTCCAGACACGTATCATTCCCCAGCATCACCACATCCTGTGTAAGTGGCTCCCTGACAAGTTCCATGGTTGCAGACAAGGGATGACAACAGAGAGGCAGATGCTCATGGAGATAAACCTGTGTCCTCTCAACAGCTGAGGCAACGGCTGAGGGTGGTGGTGAAGCCATCCCACTGTAACTGTCTATCTGATCTAGGCTCATTCTCAACTCTCAGTGGCAAGACAAAGGGTTCCCACCTGCAGGGTTAGGAGAATCTAGTCTGGACTGTTCTTTGTTTCCATTCTTATACATGAATCATTCATAAGTTGAGAGTATATTGTGTCAGTTAGGACCCACCCTACAAGAGTTGTAATGGCAGATTTGTAATGCATAGTTTGTATAGATCTTTTGTCTTATGGCACATATAAGAAGTACAAATACCCAAATTTCCCTTCACAATTGAAAGGACTTCTTAGCATGAGGCCCCTACACTATCAGCATCAACATGTCCTGGGAACTTGTTAGAAATGCAGATTTTAGAGCTCTGCCCCAGACCTCCTAAACCAGCAACTGATAGGGCCCAGATCTGCAAGGCATTCTAGTGGATCCTAGAGTTTGAGGATTACTGGTTTAAGCACTAAACAGGATTCTTGTCTGCGCTGCAGTCTGTGAGGCAAGGGTTGCCTAGGGAAAGTGGAGTGAGGCAAGTTCCATGGGCAGGAGGGGCTTAGTGAACACTTCTGGCTTTTGGGGGGAATTTACTTTTGAAAGTAGGCTGCCAAGTAAAATATAAGATGCCTAGTTACATTTGAATTTTAGATTAAGAATCTTTGTTTAGACTAAGTATGTCCCATTTGATGTCCTATGTTTTTATTTGCTCAATCTGGCAACTCTGAATGTAAAGGTAGGTTGTGCAGAAATTTGGCAGACACCGCCTTAAACAAGTGATTAGGGTTAACTTCATCAGCGACAAGTCATGCTAATAATTAAGTGCCCCCTGATAAAATGTGAAGAGACGGGCACTTCACCTCTGAAGTATTTGTCTTGAAAATCATAACCATAGTCTAGTCATGAGGAAACATCAGACAAATCCAAATTGAGAAACTGTTTCAAAGTGTTGAGATCATTAAAAACAAGGAAACACTGTGAAATCACCCCTGATGGAAAAAAAATGAGGAGACATGAATGACTAAATGCAGTGTGGGGCTCTGGATGGGATCCTGGAAAGAAAGAAAAAAAGACATTAGTGGAAAATTGGAAAAAATCTGAATAAAGTCCAAAGCTTAGTTAATAGTAATGTGTTCTTATTAATTTCTTAGTTTTTAATAAATGCACTGTGGTTATATGTGATGTTAATATTAGGGCCAGCTGGATAAAGAGTATATGGGACCTCCGTACTGTCTTTGCAATTCTTCTGTAGTTCTAAAATTATTTAAGAATGAAAAGGTTTTTTTTTATTTTAATTGGACTGAGTATCCTTCAGCAGCTTTGCGAGTACCACCTTCCTTTGTTTTCTTATGGAAACAAAGAACTATACTGCTTGAATGCTGGACTGTGTGAGAACATTCAGATGAATTACGTGCACACGGGACATGACTCTTCTAACGTTACAGGGGCCAAACATGTTGCAGTGGTTCTAAATCTGCCATGGAGAAAAGTAGTCTTTTCCATGAGCATATAATGTGTTTTGCCTGGACGTTCATGGGACTCGTATTTACTATTATGGCGTACTCACTACCGAGCTGATCGCGGTGGCCTGTTGGGAAGGAGGAGAGGCCAGCAGCAGGGCGGCTGTCTGAAAGGAGGTTGCAAAAGGGTGGTAATCAGAGTGGTTCGGTTGTTGCAGGGAGATTCTGTTGTATTCCCCCAGTTTATGGTTTGATCTGCAGTTGGTCTCCGGGAGCCCACGAGCCGGGGGATGTGATAGTAGTGTTTCTGCCAGAAAGATTTTTCCACGGCACCAGTTTGTGGACGGTTGACCGATGTGTCCTGGAGTTAGTGTTTCAGATAAAAACACTTCTGGTAGCGCCTCTATTTGCAGGTATTTGGAATCAGGCTGCGATTTTAGTTTATTCCCCACCCTATCCTCAATCCCATTCAGTAGTTCCTGTATGTCCTTGTTTGGGGATGTGTATTAAATGATAAGTCCCCAAACCTAGGGACTGCGTGGGGTCTTCTTCCTAGAGGCTGAGATGCTGAGAGCCGTCCCCACAACAGAAGACCTAAGGACTGCAATTAGCATCTGTGTGGAGGCGCAAGTTAACTTCATCCCTGGCTGTTAGTTGGAACTCTCTGTTTCAGTCAAGTCTCTCCTCTCCTCCCCATCATTCCAAACCACGGGCCTTCTTGGTGCCATTTGCTCCAGCTGGAATCCAGTCTTCCCTTGTGAAACTCTTGTGTTCCTTGATGGAATAATCTTTAAAAGCATATTTGCTAATAATTTTAGATTTTTATACTGATCTTAACATTATTTCATATTGGCTTCTCCTTGGGTCCAAAGACTTGATTTTATTTATTCACTTATCATAATCTTCTTCTGATTTCTATCAGACAGTAATTTATTAATATTAAATGTTTACTGATATTTATTAATAACTTATTTCAATTGTTATTTCTTACTGTTAGTTGTTTCTAAACTTTTACCATTTAAGAAAACAACAAAGTTTATATTTTTAAATTATTACTTTTAACTTAATTTCATTTTTTGAGTCATTATTATCAGGAAAAATTCTTTGGTATGTATTACTGGGACACAAAAACTCTTACAACTTTAAGGACTTGTGACACGTATTGCCTGTGAATTTAATTTTGGCATGTCTAAAATGACCAGAAACAGCCTCCCTTGTTCCCTCTAATCCATGCTTATCACATCCTTAAAAACCAACATTAAAGCTTCCCTCATTCAGTCTGTAGTTTCCAAAAAATTCTGCCCACTTCTTTATCTTGTCTAGGGTGTTTCTTTCATTCATTCATTCGACATACAGTTCTACTTTTGTCCTTTGGCTAGCAGTTAACATACTACAGGAAGTTCTGCTGTCTTCCCATTTGCTTCTGAGAAGCATGAGAGGTTATCTTCTGGGTGTAATTGAGATCTTCTCAAAAGGGACTCGGTGTTCCTTTCATTTTATCATAGTGAACATCCAACAGGTTTGAATAAATGAAAATCAGTAAGATTTGGTTCTTTGTAATTTGCAAAACAGTTGTTTTCTGTTTTAAAAAAAATAGCATATAGATAAGGATTTTCTGGGATTTGGTGATGTAGATAATAATTTTACTTAGTTGTTGGTAACTCGCTTTAGCTAAGTAGATCTCAGGTTTATAATTTGATTTCTGCCTGCATTGTATTTTGAGATACCATTTATTTTTAACTTCTTTAGAACATCTAGTGCTTGGTAGCCTCAAGTATTGAGTGAGTGCCTGTTAAAGTAAATATTGGTCTAAGTATTTTTGTTTTGTTGGGAGCCTGGGAGACTTGCTCAGGTGTCAGTGGGTGTTTAGCTGCAGGTGGGTAAGTGTTTACGGAAAGGTTTGTGAAGAAGTAACTTGGTAGTATGCATTTATTTTATACATATTTTTCAGTGGGCTGTTGTCTCATTCAGACAACACAAATTCTCCCAGAAAT
>VMDR010000729.1:0-182695 GCA_007922815.1 Macrotus californicus
GAGGGTACATGCTTGCCTCTGCCAGGAGTCTTAGGAACTATAGACTTGGATCCCTCTAAATTGAATTCTTACCTTTTGGTATATTTCAGTGCACAAGCCTATATAGGGTTGGTCGGTGGCCTTGTACTTCCATGGGAAGCCTTTTTTCCCCTCCAGTGAATTGGTTCTGAATCACTGTTTCTTGTAGTCACCCTCTGATAGGCAGGATGTCTTCTACCTCACCAGTTTCTGAAGGTGTGCCCCCTTCAAGTCCTGGATTTATGCGACGTTTGGCTGCTCTAGATCTACATCACTCCTCAGGTCCAAGGCTGGTTCTCCTTTCCTACTCCCCCAACCCCCGCCCCAATCTGCTTCCTTATAAGGAAACTTTAGGTCACTGCTTTCTAAAAATGAACTCAAGTGGGGAAGTGCTTTTTGGTTTTTATTTACTTTCAAAGGCTGGTGTTCCTACTAATTTCTGAATCACGGGTGATCCTCTTGCTTTACCTTCTGGCAGATGGTTTCATTGCCATGAAAGAGATTGTGCACATGATTTTTTTTGTTTTGTTAGTTTTGTTTTGTTTTTTATCTAGGAGGTATCAGGATGTTCAAATTGTTTCCTTCTCTTCTTCAAATATTCTAATTTTCTTTACATTGGCTTGTCTTTGTTCATAATATCTATGTGTAAATTAAATTTTATTTTCATTGTGTATGCTGTTACAGAGGTTCCCACTTTTTCTTCCTTTCTCCACTTCTATCCGCTCTCCCCTGACCCCGTTTATAATATCTATTATCTTCCTTCTAATTGTATTAATCTCTTGGTATTTTTACTTTGCATTAATGTAATTATTATAATTTCCTCTTTTATGATAGCAATTTGATTCTGAGCCTTCTATTTCTCACTGCTTGTAATATTTTATTAGTTTTTGAATGGTGGTGTTTTTGTCCTCCATCTGTTTTCTTAATTCTGAAAGATCTATTTTAATTTCAGTCTACTGATTCATCAACTCACCTTTTAGTTACTATTTCATTGAATTTGTTAAATTCGTTAGGAGAAGCACTCATGTTCTGGTTTTTGAGTCACATGTTCTTTTAGGATATGTTCTTCAACCTTTAGAATATATTCTCTTGCATGCTTTGATTTTTTTCTTTTTGTTTATTATAGTTTGTCTCCATAGTTTCAGTGTGGACAGCTATGTTCACATGTATTCTGTGAGATATTTCCCTACAAGCATTTCCTTTTTTACCTTTTATTTTTATTATTGACACTATTGCATGTGTTTCCATGAACAGCCCCCCCCACCCCGTTTTTGCTCCCCTTCTCCAGCTACCCGCTCCTCAGGCCATCAGCACACGGTTGTCTGTGTCTGTGGGTTATACATATATGTTCTTTGGCTAATCCATTCACCTTCTTTTATCCAGTTCCCCCTCCCCTCCCCTCTGACAGCTGTCAGTCTGTTCCAGGTATCCAGCCTCTGCAAGTATTTCTTGTTTGTCTACCTTCTGTAACCTGAGATCAGGGGCAGAGGGACGATTGTTCTTATTTGACTGTTCTTATTCATGGTGGATTCCTGAGAAAGTATCTCCCTTCTCCCTCAGTGGATTTCTATTCTCTTATTCTACCTCCCATCCCCCATCCAAATAGAAGAGGGGAAAAATGTCCCTTGTCTCCAAAATAGGGCTATGAGTAAAATTCTCAGGATTCTGTTGACTCACCGCAGCTCCGTGTAGGAGGGTTTTGCACTCCATCCTGTTCTGTGTTTCCCCATCTTTGTCATCACTGCTTGAATTCTTACGTCATTAGATTTACACACCCTTATCTGGCTCCTACTGGTAATTTTTTTTAAATGTAGCTTTTACTGTTTTTGTCATTTCCTTAGACGTTAGAGGGGAAAGTTTCTGTGATTATATTTCATTTTGTCAACTCAAGCCAGTCTCATCTGTTTTCGAGCTTCCAGAATTCTCTCAAAATTTTTACTAGCTGTGGAAACTACCATTGTGGTTTTCCAGCACTTTTATAATTTCATTCCTTAAACACTCACACTCACACACAAACAGTCCAGAAAGTATCCAGCCGCATACTATGAAACACGGAGGCATTTATTGAAGAAGATATAAGATACAAGAAACATTGTACACAGGACAATGGCCCCTCAGTCCTCTTCAAAGTCGGCGCCTTGGGACCTCTCACAGTTCTCCCAGCATCTCTTCCACTGTTCAAAACACTTTGCAAAAATCCTTTGTTGGAATCACCATCAGCTTCCCTGTTGTATTTTCCTGAATCTCATCGACGGTCTGAAATCTCTTCCCTTTCAAAGGTGATTTTAGTTTTGGGAAAAGCCAGAAGTCTCAGGGTGCCAAATCTAAGCTGTAATCTAGAGCTGAGTCACCTGGGTGATTTGATGTTTCACCAAAAAACTCTGCAGGTGATGTGATGCCTGAGTGGATGTGTTGTTGTGAGAAGCTGCCAATCACCAGTTGCCCATAGCTGCAGCCTTCTGAATCATCTGAGTAGTTTCCGCAGAGGCATGTTTAAGCTTAATGCAAAATTTGATGCAGATTCATTGCTCTATTCACTCAGTCATTTTGAATGCGATGGCCACACAGTACACATGCTCACTCAACAGCGTATACTGCCCCCACTGACTAGTACAGTGAAGTCGTCATTGTTCACACATGGGCATTCCAGTCCACTTGCCTTGGCTGCCAGGTTACATTGATGTTGCAGAAACTGTTCTCATTATAAATAATGGCTGGACTTTTTCCGGACAGACCTCGTATGCTCTGCTTGGGGAGCAGCCACATATAAAGGACGTGTTTTGACTGAGATGCCCATTGCTTAGGGAGGCTCCCCAGCTTTTGGCTGACAGGGACTTTTACACACTCGCTTGGGTACAGTTTCCTGTGAACTAAGGCCCTACCCTCAGGTCAATTGCTATTCTTCTCTCCCACGCAACTAGCTTATGTCAAGTTGAGGAGTCAGAGTCAACAGGACTTCTGAGGCAGAGAAATGTCAGGGATCTCTCAGTACTGGTTACATGAAGACATTGTTCTGGGGACAGAGGCCTTAGCTTTAATCAGACAACCTCTCCAAGTCTCCGTTCCCTCCTCTGTGAAAGGAGGCTGATGTGGGTGACATGCAGAGGGTCGTTATGAGGGTTAAATAATGGAAGTCTTATTTGATCTTATTTACTCAAATAAAGCATTTGGCATAAGGTCTAGAAGGTAGTGAGTACTATACATGGCTTTTCCCCATGCCTGGGGGCTTCTCACAGTGTGGGAGCTGGGTTCCTAGGGGTGTATCCCAAGAGACCTAGTCATGCAAGCTTCAAGATTTCTTATGATCTAAGGAAGCAAATACTGGGAGATATGAATACTGAGAGTCTTGGCTCATTAATAGAGAGAGGGACATATTTTGGAAACCAGCTACCACATTTTCAGGTCTCTTCCAACCCTAATCGTCCACAATTACATTGTCATAAACTTCTCTCAGTGCCTGTTAATATACCAGATACCTTCCTCTATTTTCTCATTTCATCCTCATATTCCCCCTTTGAACTCCCATTTTAAAGATGAGGAAACAAAGCCACAGAGAGGGAAGCTAACTTGGCCAGGGTGCTGTAACTCCGAGTCCAGTGCTCCTCACCCCGGCGGTCTGTCGGTAAGAACTGGGCCGCTGCCATGTATGGAGACCCTGCCCACGTTCCTAGCATGAGCCTGGGTCCCCAGAAGAGGCTGAACATATATGCTTGTTAATGAAACAAAGGGCTTTTCTTTGATAACTCACTGAAAGAAGGAATTGCTGGAGTTCGTCTCCCGGGTGTGGTTCACGGGACTTGAGAAATGCAAACGTTTTTATTTACTGACTGGACACAAGGCCGGAAAACAATCTGTCCTTGAACAGTGGTCTCTGAGAAGTGTAAACCAAGGCATGCTGGGACAGCTTCCCAGCCGTGCCCCTTTCTGTCGACACGGCTCAGCACCCACGCTCTGCAGGGACTCAATGCACCTATGGCTGTGTGGTCACATAGGAGGGTCTTGACAGCCAAGCAGACCCAGAATTAATCTTTTCCATCATCAAATCGAGATCACCTCTAGCCTATCTTGTCTGAGCATGTAACTGTCCCCATCAAACAGGCAGCGTCAAGGAAACACCCCCCAAAACACCCCTAAAAACAGTATGGGAGAGGACATGCTGGAGGCTCTGAGTTTCCTCTTAGAGTACCCCCCTAACAACTGCTGCTCTGCCCAGCACTTTATAAAGCCCTTTCCCATAGCCCAGTCACATGACACTCATCCCCAGAGACCTTGAGAGCTGGCTGGGTATTACACGTATTTTACAGGAAAAGAAAAGCAGGTGAGAAGAGGGAGGGTGACTGACTCACAGGAATGTAGTTGGTAAAGGTCACAGCTAGAACCTGAGTGACTGTCTTTGGACCCTAAATGCCAGCCCCTTCACTCTCCTGCAGCCCCCAGGGACTGTGATGACACTGGGGACATTCCCTGCACTTTAGGACCCACCATGGCCCCTGAGGAACCCCTTGTGCTCACCCTGGTGTCTGCTGGCTGTGGGGGGGGGGACCCAACTGGAGAGCAGGAACCACCTCAGCCAGGACCCCCAGCTCCTGGGTGTTAGGTTCAGTGTGTTTCATTGTACAAGCCAGATTCCCAGTGGGTAACACACATTCCTCTTTGGAGTCCCTTACAATCCCATTCTGATACTCCCTTACCCATGGAATAAACTGTAAATGCAGGAGGGGAGAGGTAAGGGGGAAATAGCTGAACCACATGTGGTAGAAAGTGGGTAGATATTTCAGCTTCAGTTCCACTGACCACGTAGTCTTAGTTGGTGTCCATCCTTTGTTTACAACCTACTCCATGTTCCTGTTCCCTTTAGAAGCATCTCAGCAGGACAGAACTCTTGACCCAGTGGGGTTCCCAAAGCTGGTTTTTGAAAGATCTGAGTCCATGGTAGTCTTGCTTATGTGGGACTGTCAAAATCTTCCGTTTTCTTTCTTTCTTTCCTTCTTTCTCTCTCTCTCTCTCCCTTTCGTTCTTTCTTTCTTCCTTTCTCTCTCTCTTTCTCTTTCTCTTTCTCTCTCTTTCTTCCTTCCTCCCTCCCTCCTTCCCTCCCTCCCTCTCTCTTTCTTTCTAGAGAGGCGAAGGGAGGGAGAAAGAGAGAAAGAGAAACATTGATGTGAGAGAGAAACATCCATTGGTTGCTTGTCATACCCACCCTGACTGGGGACCAGACCCACAACCTAGGCATATGCCCTGACTGGGAATCGAACTGACAACCTTTCACTTTGTGGGATGATGCCCGGCCAATGGAGCCACACCACTCAAGGCCCCTTAACTTTGCTTTTTTTTAATACCAGCGTGGCATAACCTGGTGTTACCCTCCCCCTCATGTAGGCGGTGTTGCTCATGGCCCCTGTTCTTTATAAAACGTCACCTGTCACTGAAGCCTACTGCTAACCCCCTTTATGCCTGTCACCACATGGCATGAAGACACTGAGATGGGCAGGTGGCAGCCTCCGCCTTCCATCCAATAGAACCACTCTTTTGTTCCTCTCTTGGCTATTAGCCCACAGAGCCTGCAGAGCCGAGTGGCAGAAATACCATGTCAGCCAGGATGGCAGGAGGAAACTGAATTCAATTCATTGGATGTGAAGGAAGAGGCTTTGCTGATAGAGGGGAGCCCCCCAGAGACTGACAGGGAGCAGAGAGCAGTTACCGTCACTGGCCTTGAGGGGGTCTGAGGAGAAACAGAGTGACCTGAGCCTAGTGAGAGTGAAACTGGGGTGGGAACCAGCTGCCACATGATGGGAAAAAGTAGCCCCTGACAAAGGTGCACTGCCAAAGCTCAGAGAGAATGAAGGAAAGTGCTCGGTGCTCTCTGTCCTCTGGCTTCTACTTACCCGCGTGTGCTGCCCCTCGGCTGGTCCAGAGGCTGCCAGCACCGAAAGCCCAGAGGGACAGTCTGCAGGGCTGGAGCAGGGCAGAGGGGGAGAGATGGGCCTGGAGAATGAGCACAGAGTGACCAACAGAAATAGGAAATAAATGCACTTGCAAGTGGGTTGTTAGGTGTCACGGTGAAAGATGCCACCCCACCACCACCCCCTTGGTTTCCCGGAGCCAGGTCTTCTACCTCAGGGCCACCCAGCACCGTGTTCTGGCTTCTAGATCGACATGTAGACTCATTCAACAGGACAGCAGTTGACCTCACAAGGGGTTTTCTCTCAGCAAACACTGTTGCTGGGTCTTTTTTAACATTCTGATCTTGACAGGACCGGTGGTTGCCATGTTTTTCATCTCCCTTCCGCAGTACGTTTGCTTTAAAACAAATGCCCTGCCGATATGCAATGTGGGTGGGGTAACGCGACATTGGGTGCAAGCATCGGTAAGTCTGTGATGACGTTGCAGGAAGAAACATGGCAGCCATAGAAGGCAAACTCGAATCCTGGGGACAAATCATTGCTCCCTTCAAGATGGAAAGGGACCAGTGTGCACAACCTGCCAACAGGTATCTGGCTGTCCTGAATAGTTGCCATGTCAGATGGCCAGCAACGGTCTTGTTCTTGCTGCTGTCAAGCTGGGGACATGGTAGTGGCAGTCACCAGATCAGCTTGGCGAGGGAGGTCCCTGTTGTTGAGCTCGTGCATAATCCCTGTCTGTGCCACTCTAGCCGCTTGGTCGGAGAGCCCAGTGGGGTGTCAGGGGTGATTGAGATCCACGGTCAGACTGTCCATCTCAGTGTTGAAAGGCTACTTTTGTGATCATTCACACGGAACACAAATGATCACACTCTTTCACCCATTCTAAGAGCCCTGTTCTCCTACCACTTCCCCAAATTGTCTTGACACCAATCCTCCAGTGTTGTCCCTTCCAAATTTCTCATCAATTAGCCAAACCATTAGCCATAGTTGGTGAATTATAACAGACTCATTCTTCTGGCCATTTTTCCTTCCAGAAAGAATAGATAAGTCAAAGTTCTTCCCTCTGGGAGTTTTTCCCATCTTATTATCTTTCCATGCTAATGAATATGTAGAATTGCATCAAATAGAGGGTCATCTGTAAATACACTTGACCGTCTTTCCCCACAGTCAATGGTCTCAGGAACTCCTGACGAGACCACAAATGTGGATTCAAGGAGGGGCGGCAATTCAGCCACAGAAGGTACACCAGAGGATGTGAGCATCCTACTCACGCAGCTTGTCCATAGCTTCAGAACTGCTCACGCCTCATCTCAAACATGCCACTTCCCCCATGCCTGCTTTGATGGCTGGGCATTTCAGATAACATCCAGTTGTTCATGGGAAGTTCAGATGTCACGGTCACTTGGCATCCTTCTCTATCATGCATTGAATTTCCATGAAGGCTCAGAAGCAAGCCAAGAATTATTCCTCAAAAGGAATATAGTTATTTGTGAGGAAGATTTGGTTCTTCTCTTAAACTCTTGGGCTCACACTATAATTACCCTCTCAGAGCTGCTTTTTACTTTCTAAAGCATCCCAGTCCACCATACCCAGTGTGAGTAGTGCTGGGTCTTCTGGGTCATCAGCTGGAAGAGGTAGAACTTTTAGCCCTCCAGCCTGGAGTGGCTGGAGAGCTGGCGTTTACCCTGGGCCTTCTGAAAGCTGTTAGCCTTTCAGGTGGCTGGGGTAGTGAGTCGGAGCACCACATGCAATTGTAGCGTATAGTACACTTCCTCCTTAGTACAACGAAGCCCAGTGGGCATTGTACCCTTTCCTTAGTGTTGGTGCAACTCTTTGCCTTTCACATTGAAGGAGTTATGGCATCATGTCCCAGATGGCTGTGTCCCCAGAAACTTGACCCAGATGTGAGGACCTAGTGTTTTCACGAGACTCCTCTCCCACCTCTGGCAGGCAGGTGTCTCAGCAAGGCCTCTGGAACACTGTCTACCACCTGCTGTTTGGACTCCAGAAGCTTGCTATCACTGCAGTGGCATATGATGTCATGTGGGAGGGTGATGCGAGCAAGATCTTTGTGGCGTCAATGACACAGCCCTGAGGCGAAATGGTGAAGGTGGACCATTGTTCCTACCAACTGAAAACCGTCTGCTTCTAGTCTTTCTCAACTCATTAGGACGGAGGAAAAAAATTTCCAGATGAGTAGACTTTGTTCACTTGCTGAAGGAAGAATTCACATTTAAACAGTAGCTCCAGTCAGGGTCCTCTCCTAATGCAGCTGATAACAATGTGTTGTCAATTATCCAAGACCCCATAAATGGGGAATATGATCGAAATCAATACCCCTATGTCTTTCACATCTTTAAATATTTTCAATATTAATTTTAATTAATTTAACTAATGTTGGTATTTTTTTTTTTGTTTTGGTTTGTAATCATGGAATGAGAGAGAAGTTTTCGTGCCCCCTCAGGCCCCTTCCTACTATAACTGCCTTTAATACAGTCAAAGCATCCATGTAGCAGATTCTTCCTCTTGCTGAATGCGTTTCGTGCAACTGTTGCCTCAGGGACTGGGCAACTAGCCATGACCTGCTGGGACATAAGTGAAGGTGTAAGACACCGGGGGGCTGACGGAAGTGGGCTAGCACTTTTTGGTCTCCAAGGACTATAGGGGAGTCCTGGGTCCATTAGAGAGGACATCTGATTCTTATCAAGTGGTTCACTGATTTCCCTTCCCCCAGAACATGGTAACCATGGTCAGTGGCCATAGGTCCCTTTGGGAAAGAGGTGGCAGCAGGGGGTACGGGGATCTCAGAGAGACTCGGTTCCCCTAGAAAGTAACCTCAGTGGGTGTGGCATGCCAGGGTTACAGCAAGGCAGGGACAGCCTCTGCAAACAGGGAAGGACTGGGACACCGATGTCAAGAGCAGAGTGTCGGGGCTTGGTGCTGCTCCTGTTACTCTGTCCAGTGTAGCTGGAAGTGGTCAGTCTGTCCCCTCTGCCCTGGATGCCTCACACTTTTCAACCTGTTTGATCGCAGCTCCATTGTGTTCCCCTGAGCTTGGCCTTCAGTGTGTCCTTCATGGTGGCCCCAGGAAATAGCTGGATTCACTGCCTGCAAGATTCATGCCTTGGATTGCCGGGTCCCATTCCTTAATGCTAGCTGGCTCCTCAGTGCCATCCCTTCCAACTGGGTCACGTACCCAACCCACGGGTTTCAGTAGCTGGCAACAACTCCCGGTCCCAATTTCTGACCAAGTCGGGTGTCTGATGCTGAGGAGGTCACTCATCAGGAAATGCATTCATTGAAAACACATCATGTAGCCATGTCGGGACAGCTGGAGAATCATGCTTCAAGGCTGAGCCTCCAGAATCACACTGCAGAACTGACCTGAAGAGGACACCGCACCCCTGGGACTGAGGGATATCCACCCAAAGGAACACCCTCCCCCTTCTGGGAGGTGCCCTATCTCCCCCTCTAACCATGTGGTTTGATGGGACGGCCAAATATGAGCCCAGCTCCCTGACGAGAGCGATGGAGTTGGCCAGCAGACCCAGACTGGACCAGTCTGACACCTCATAGGTCTGTTGGAACTGGAGACAAAGTTGGAGTCCGTCTCTAGGGGTGTGGTTGGGAGATCCACCAACTGTCCCTCTTCACACACAGGGAGCAGTAGGTCTGAAGGAAGGCAGAGAGAGACCGAGGCCAAAGGTGGCAGGGAGAGGGCTGGCTGCTCTCACGTCATGCTTCTGTCTTGTCTGCTAATGCAAAGAAGGGCCTTGCCGGGGTCCAAGGTTATGACTACTGTATCCCCAGCATAATCGTGGTAAAGAGAATGTGACCTTTGCTGCCCAAATGGCTGCAAATGGCCACTCTCTTAGCCACCTGCGTGGCAGTAGCAGCTCAGATTAGAGTCTTCTTGGTTCCAGTTCACTGTGACACAGTGGCCAGTGTGTACCTGATGCCCACCTGTCCCCTTCAACTCCTCTTATTTATGATAATGTTGGCAGTGATCCCGTTGAACACCTGTTTTTCCTCCTCAGCTCTTTATTTTTTATTTTCTCCTTTCCCTCTTCCTTTATGTCTTGCCTCATCTTTGTAGGCTGGCCCGTGCTTTGTACATCCCTTGTAGTTATGAAGTGCATGGATTCTTTGGTGATAGGCTCTCAAGAAATTTCCACCAGAGAAGAACAAGACACTGAAAGTCGCCCCTCATCCCGGCAGCAAGCTGTTTACATGAGTTGAGCTGCAATCAGAAAGGACTAACCAGCCCAGACGAATGCCCCACACAGCTTCTGTGTGGGTGGGCAAGGCAATTAAAAGCTAGACATGCTCAAGTCTTTTAATGGATGTCAAGGTGACAAAAATGCTGCCAGCACATCCAAGGAGGACTCTGCCAGCTTTTGTTGAAAGAACACAAGCCTCGTGTTGGCAAAGGGAGCTCTCATCTCCTCATCAGGTCTCACATCAAACTACAGAGGAGTGTCCGTGGGAGCGGGGGAGAGGAGACAGAGCTGGGCGGCAGGCGGCTCCGTGTTGCAAGAACAGCCAGGGTCTACTCATTAAAATTGAGATCATGCTGCAGAACTTTAAAAAAAAAACCCTCTGAATTTCTAGACGGAAAGAGAGACAAGTTGCATCAGGATGTTGCTGAAGGCCTCCTTCGAGAAGTTTGAAGGACCCTTCGGTGCCCTCTGGGTCTGCAGCTTGGACTGGTCATTGTCGTTGCCATCGTGGTTTGCTTTCCCGTGCCAGGACTGAGGCTGTGAGCCTCCTCACTCACCGACCATGCACAGCCAGCCTGAGAGGTAGATGACCTATTATAATTAGTTTGTTTTATGAGTAAACTGAGACATGAGCTGGAACGGAGAGTGGGCGAGGAGGTGGCCAGTATGACACACTCGTAGTGGTGGAATGGGGACTTGAACCCGGGCAGTGTGGTTGCAGAATTTAGGCCCTGGACTAGTAGGCCAAGCTAACCTGACTTGAAATGCACAGAGCAGCTTCTCCGTGCCGGAGGCTTTGGGAAGGGTTTTCCAGAGAGGTGCTGGCTCGCTCCGCACCCTGGAAATGTGAGGAGCACGGGGAAGGTAGCCTAGCCTCATGCCTGGGAAGAAGGGGACATGGATCAGTGGCCGCGCTGGCTAGGCTGACTTCACAGCAGATGTCACTTTAGGCTCTTAGACCAGTGACTTGTGGAGGAGGGGTCGTTTGAGCTGGGGTGTCGCTGACCTCACCATGTGGCCCAGGTCCCACTTGGTCCTCTCCATTTTCTTGCAACACCCTTTGGGGGCAGACATGGCAAGCAAACGTGACCCAACCCTGTGACAGAAACGTTTGCTTAAATTGCCTTCTGCACTGACCCCTGTTCACCGTGTTCCCAGCCCTGCGCTCATCACTGGCTCCCCTGCCTGGCCCAGAGACTGAGGTCAGAGGTCCTGTGGTGTGGGCGCCACAGCGGCAGGGCTGATGGAGTGGACATGCTGCCGGGCCTCTTGGCGGGCAGCTCTCCTTCCAGAAAGTCTGAAAAGCCAGACCTTGAAGGCTCCTCCCTGCGCGGCAATCCTGCCTGTCCTCACGGTCGCTGCTCTGGAGAAGGGAAAGACGCCGAGCCGAACGTTCTTGTTCTGTGCGTTCCACCCTGATTCCCAAGATTCCCAAACACCCAGCCTGGAGGTGAAGGTGAGCTCCAGCTTCCAGATCAGTCTGCCTTGTGGAAGGAGCCAGAGAGTTGCTCATGGATAGGTGCTGCTTCTGAATGGAGGGTCCCTGGTGCAGACGGCAGCTGGTGCAGTGGGACCCTAGTTGGAAGAGGAACCTGTGACCTCCAAAGCAATTAAGGGATTTCTCAGGAGCTGGGGCCAGCTGTGTGAGCAGAGCCTGGGGCTACTGCAGGTAACAAGCAAATTTTTCTCTCCCACCGAAAGCCACCTCAGTGATCTTTAGACGGATTGATGTGCACACTTCCCAGGCCCAGAAAACCGGTCTCAGGAGAAGTAGGAAAAGTGACATTAGCCACCTGGATTTTTCAACGGAGGCTCTAATGAGGCCAGGCCGGGTGGCTAGGGAATAATCCTTCCAGCGATCAGGAAAGGCGCCTGGCCCAGCACAAGAAGGTGCCTCGGGACCACTGCTTTCCTAGGCGCAGGAACTGGGGGGCTAGGCTTGGTACCTCTACCCCCAGCCATGGCCCTGCGTTCAAAGGTGTCCCGAGGGGCTACTGCAGGGCGATAGGCTTGTCCCAGGTCATGGTTACATGATGCTGTGCATCTGTCCAGGGTTCGTTCCACTGTACGTAAATATTTCTGAATTTAAACAAATGTGGAACAGACACAGTGTCCCTTAGGCCTGCCCTGCTTACCCGACCTGATGAGGCCTCTGGGGCAGACATTAGCCCTGTGTCCTGGTGCCAACCCCTGAGTCTCCGGGTATAATCGTTCAAGGAGGGGAGGAGGGGAGAGACAGCAGCAGAGGGTCAGGAAAATAGAGAGATGGGTAAAGCGGTCTGCCCCCTTGGCCACCCTTAGCAACCCCTGGGGCCTCTGAAGAGCCCTGGCCCAGGTCACACCTACCCACCCAAGTCAGACACTGTGGGTGAGGACCCAGCCTCATGGTTTTCAGGTGCCCCCACCCCAGGCCTGCCCCCGAAAGCTCGGTGGTGACATGGAGAACCACGGCTCTGCTGTCAGGAGGGGTGGCCCTGCCCTCCGTCCTTCACCAGCACATCTTTGGAGCAGTGAGGCTGCAGAAGACAGCGCGAGGCTCTGTGCAGGCCCGCCCCTCAGGCCCCACCCCCACTCGTGCCAGTCACCTCAGAGGCCATCTGCCACTGTGGGGGATGCTCGAGGGGCTTGTCCCTCTCCCATCCAAAGATCAGTTCGGAACTTTGACCCTGTGATCCCATTGCCTCTGCCACCTGCCACTCCTCCCTCTGTCCCTGGGAATGTGCGGGCATGCCGTGTCCCTAGTGGAAGACCATGACCATTGGAACTGAACTATGGTGAGGTTCCCCGAGGGCTCTGGGCCGGGGCAAACCCCTCAGCCTCTTCGAGGCTCAGATTCCTCCTCGGCAAGAGGGGGGCAGTGGGTGAGAGGACGTAAGGATCCAGAGCCTAGGTGACATTTTGGGGCCTCCTGACCTTTGTCTCTGGGTTTCTAACAGGAGTCTGGGCAGTCTCCTCGCAGGAACGCTGATCGTCCCTTACCAAACCAATGATCATTAAAACTTGTTTCTGATGGGGAAGAGGACCATGCTATTTTCAGGCTGGTGGGTTAATGGGGAGTCAGTGCAGGCCTAGGTCACTGCTGCTAGTGCCTGCGGGTGGCTTTGGAAGTGGCCCAGATTTCCATATGCTCCTGTCTTAATGGAAAGGCTGCTATTGTGGCCAGGCCAGCCTGCCCACCTGCCCGCCTGCCCGCCAGGAGGGGGGTCGCTGAGCCCTGCTTCCCACGTGGTCTGTTCCCTTCTTGTGTGGCACTGACGGGCATGTGGCCGTCCCCTCTGGAGGGGACAACTGGGAGGCTCTGTGGGGAGTGGTGCTGTGTGTGTGTGTGTAATCCTCACCCCGGTACATGCTCAGTGGTTTTTAGAGAGAGGGGAATGGAGGGAGAGAGACAGAGAGGGGGAGAGAGACAGAGACAGAGAGAAAGGGAGAGAGAGAGAGAGTGAGAGAGAGAGAGAGATCGATGTGAGAGAGAAACATCGATCAGTTGCCTCTCGAATGTGCCCTCTTACGCGCCCTGACTGTGGATTGAACCTGAAACCTAGGCATGTGCCCTGACCTGGAAGTGAACCTGTGACCTTTTGCTGTACAGGATGATGCTCCAGCCAACTGAGCCACCCCGGCCAGGGCACAGTGTTTTGTTCTGAAGTGTTACCAGAATTGGTTGGTTGAGGGACATTTTTTAAAGGGTCCCTTCTGACTGTTGGCAAAGTGGCCAGATGGCCAGAAAAGGCAATGACAGGGACACCATCTTTCTGCCACCATTAGGCTTTCCCACCCTCTTCAGAGCCCCACCCCTGGGCACCACAGCTCCCACTGGAGGGCAGAGAGTCTGGGTGTGCTGCACTTGGCAGAGCGGGAGAGCCTGAAATGATGGAAATTCCTTGTCTCGCAGCTCCGGAGGCTGCACCAAGGCGGTCTGGAACCAGGCGGCCCCCACGCCCTCTGAGGTTCCAGGGAAGAGGATTCTTCCCAGCCTCTGGTGGTTGCTGGCAATCCTTGGTGTTCTTTGGCATTTTGCTCTCGGCCGGTCGTCACATGGCCTTTACCCTGTGTGCCTTTGCTTGTCTCTGTTAGAAGGACATCAGTCACTGGATTTAGAGCCCACCATAATCCAGTAGGACCTCAGCTTAACCGGTTATATCTAGGGAGACTGTTTCCAAACGAGGTCTGAGAGAGCCTGAAGTTGGTGGGGGGCACTGTGTAACCCGGGCACCATCCCTGGGGCTGGCCCACTCCAGGCCCACGAGCCTGCCCACTTCACCAACCCAGAATTTTCCTTAAACGTTATTTGACAGATGAAAGCATACTGATATCTAATTTTAGTTTTTATACCTGATTATTTAAGGAAGCTGAACGTAGTGCCGTATGTTCATTAGCCCTTGTGTGGTTTTTTTTTTTAATAGTTTAATTTCCTGCTGGTAGGGTCCTCTATCTGTGTTAAGAAGAGTAAGGCTGGCTGTGTATTGCCATGGCCATGTCCAACCCAGGTGACCCCCTCCTGTGGCCACAGTGACCCTGTGACAAACTCCAGGATGAAGCTCAGAGCTCCTCTTGTCCTTGCCTCCCCACTATCCCCCTCATTCCTCTGTTTCCACATGCTCCTTATGGGTCCAGGCCTGCTTGGATTTGCCTCTTGATTTTCCTTCAGCCCATCTGCAGGCAAGCTTTGCAATTTGCAGCAGCCTGATATGGAAAAGCCCCGCCCCCAGTCAGGTGCCTGGCTCTGCGGGTTGCCCCTCTGACAGCTGCAGAGGGTAGCAGCCGGGTGGATGGAGCGTGAGCTGCCTGCATCCACAGAGAGCCTCCTCCGGGCTTGCCTAATGCAAGAGGACGTCCACCCTGGGCAGATGCATCCTTGGGCGCCCCACCAGGCAGATATTTTATTTTTTTTAACTATTTTCAAATACAAGTTTATTCTGGAATTCAGATAAGAACTGACACTTATAGACAGCCGTGTAAAATAACGCAGTTATTTGGATTGCAAACACCAAGAAACATTTTTCCCTCAACACAGATTGATCTTAGTACTGCTCTATGAAAAAAAAAAAATTAAAGACCAGGCAGATATTTACAGAAATTCTTGAGTGGGAAATCTTTATAAAGTAAATGGAGATCTTCTGTTCTCAAAAACAGTCTGCGGAAAGAGCTGTTCCTCTCTGTTCCCAAAGCAGTTTCTCTAGACCTTTGCTGTGACTTGTTCATCTCCTCTGGCCAGGCTGTGAGTGCCGGGAAGTGGACATTTGTCCCATTTGTCTTAGAGCCCCAGCCCCTGGGGTGGGGGGCAGTGTCCATCACTTAGAGCCTACCGGAATGAATTGCTGGCTCTTTCTGTAAAAGGCTGCAACAGACATACAGACTCAAAGGGAGGAGCCAGAAACCCACCTCTTTCCAACCTCAGGCCCCTTTAGACGCTGGCACCCAGGAGCCCATGCCTGGGTGGTGGAGCAAAGCCCGAGGACTTCCCCGGGTCCCCTCAGCGACTCCCAGACTCTCATCTCTCAGTCGCCCTGAGTCACTTTCAGCTCTTCTTGTCCTGGATTAACTTTAACACGAACTCAATGGCAGAGAGCGAGAGAGAGCGGGCGAAGGTCTGAATGGGCCCTGGGCTGGGGGGTCCCGGGCCGTCCTCTGCACCAAGACGGGGGTGTGGATTTGAAGCTGCAGAGCTGCAGGCAGAGGGGCTTCAGAGAGGGCCCTGGGCTAGCCGGAACAATTTAGGGTAGCCTGTTTCCTTCCTTCCCCGCCCCACTACGTGATTTAAATCATCTAGGGCTCTCTGTACACTAAACATTTTAAAAAGAAAACAGCTGTGTTAGAAACCTGTCATGGACAAAGAACAAGACAGAAAATAGTCATTTATTCTCCAGTTGTCTCACTCCTGGCCCCAGGGTGGCAAGATGCCCTCGCTCTCCCTATCTGGGCACCCCCCCCCACACCCACACCCACACATACTCTCCCTAGTCCCAGGCTAAGAGCCCATCCCTCTAGTCCTCCAACCCTGGCCCTTGCCTTTGAAAATAGTATCTTTATTGCAGTTTCCACAAAGTATCTCATTTGATTTTGCTGCCTTGCACGGTCTGAACCCCAGTTCTGTCTGGAATTTCTCCACGAGCTGTTCACCATTTCAGAAACCCATGTCACAACAGCACAGCCACGGCGGGATTTGAGTGGTCGATTCAGCTCACCTCTCTCTGTCTGCCTCTCCGAGCAGCCGCATTTGCGTGTCAATGATGTGTCTGTCGGTGATGTTTTCCGGTGCAATGGTGCTCGAGCATGTACTGCTCGATGGAACACTATGTCACCACCCGAATCCGTTTGCCTCTTCCTTTTATCTCAGTGAGGGGCATCAGTCGCCATTGTTGTAATGTCCGTGTGTGGGTAGATTGTTACACTCAGGACCCAGAAAGGGATGTCACAGAGAAGAGCCACTGAGGCCGAAGCTGAACCTCTGCTCTCTCTAGACCCGTCCCCAGCCATCTCGGGCTCCCTCCCTCGAGACGCCAGGACTCACACCTCACCGGGCGACCATTGTACCAGCCACAGGCAAATGATGACAGTTGCCATTTGCGAACGTCTTCCGAGTGCTGTGCCTCACATGCCCCTTCTTTTGTGTTGTTCTCATTTGATGGGTTATTTGATGTGAGGTAATGGCGCCTTGGCCAAACAGTCCGTTTGGTTTTTTCCGTTAAATAAGACACATTTTTCTTCTTCACCACTAACTTTATTGACGTGGATATTTTGAGTAGGTCGGCTGTCTCCTGCGTGGTGTAACGTTGATTGTTCTCAACTAAGGTCTCGATTTGATTGCTATCAACTGCAATTGGTCTACCCCACCGTGGAGCAGCGGCCAGAGAGACACCTCCAGCACAAAACTCTGCAAACCACTCGTGACACGTTCGATCAGTCACAGCACCTTCTCCACACACGGCACAAATCTTTTCTTTTTGAGTTTCAGTTGCATTTTTACCTTTCTTGAAATAATAAAGCATGAATGCCAAAAATGTTGTTTATTTTCTTCCATCTTCAATATTAAAATGGCCGCACAAAAATGCACCAATTTTGATAAGTTTTCTTTACTGCACGCTAATTGACAGCTGTCACAACACGATCTAACAAAATTGTTTCCAATGACGTTAAAGCCAACTCAGCGCTACTAGAACCCTTGTACGGAAAAAAACAAACGGAGGTTTTGACCAACCCAATACCTACCCTCACTTCCCGTTGCAGCTATAATAAAAATCAGTATGTTAATAAAAAGCACTGAATTTGCATAATGGAAAAAATCTATAGATGTGTTATTAACAGCCCCTCCTGGATCAGGGCTTGGCTGTGCTAGGTCCCCAGCCCTAACTGATCAGCTTGTTCTTAAAGGAGACCCCACTGGGTTCAGGCAGCTTGTAGACCAGCCACGCCCTGCACCAGCCCCTCCCACCCCCCCCTACTCCTGTGGGTCAGAAGCAACGTCCCCTCTTGCAAAGCTGTCACATCAGAACTCTGTGCTTATTTTTGCATTACTAAATAATTTACACAGTAAGGCTCACCATTTGAAGCGTACAGTTTGATGAGTTTGGGTAATCGTAGGTAATCATGTAACCACCATCACAGCCCAGACTGGACCTCCCTTCCCATAACAAAGCCCTGGGCCCTGTGTGCTGCTCCCCTCCCCCCACCAGCCTCAAGCAACCACAGGTCTGCCTTCTCTTCTTGTAGATTTCTTTCTCTAGAATGTCACATCAATGCTCTCGTAGAATACATAGCGTCTTTTATAATGGACTTCTTTGACTTGATGTACCGGTTTTCGAGCTTCCTCTCTGTTGTTTCACAGGTTGCTACTTCGTTCCTTTGTTTGCTGAGTGGTACTCGATCGTATAATGTTCTGCTATGTGTTTGTGTCTCGCCAGCTGGTGGACATTTGGGTTGCTTCCGGTTTGGGGTGATGGAGAACACAGTTGCTGTGGACATTCATGTACACATCGTGTGGGCTTCTGCTTTCATCTCTGAGGCAAGTATCTCAGAGTGGAATGGCTGTGGCCTCGATCAAGTAAGCTTGTGTTTAGCTTTGAGAGACCCTGCCATACTGTTTTCCCCGGCGGCTACCCCGAGGCACACGCCCATGGCAGTGCCTGAGAGCGCCCGTTGCTTCTCATCCCTGTCAGCCTTCGTCAGCTTTCTGCTGTTGCTCTTCTGGGGTGTCTGTTTGTTTCGGCCTCCCTAGTGGTCGCGTTGTTGTGGCTTCCCTGGCATTTCTGTGATGATGGTGACGCAGCACTTCCTTGCGTGTGTTTATGGGCCATTTGTGCATCTTCCTTGGCAAAGCGTCTGCTCAGATGTTTTGCCAATTTTTGTATCGTGTTGTTTGTCTTCTCCAATGGTATGGTGCTCAGTGTTTAGCAGCAAAAATGTCCCTCCTCTGAGGAACGAAGGTCTGGGTTGTCTCAGCTGCTTCATCTCAGGGCGAGAAGCAGATTTAGGGATACTAAAGCTCAGAGTTTGTCTCTCTCCAAGTCACGCTGACTGTCGCACAGCTAAAACCGAGAAAGGGTTTGTGATCAGAGCCCTAAGCACGGTTAACAGGACTTTTACCTCCCTTTCCTCCTGAACATAAACATGTGACAACGTTTGTGTGGTAAAACGGCCACTCGGAAGTGGACGCCTGCTTTATCTTTCCTCGTGTTAACTAAAGGGAGGCAGTCACAAACAGCTCTGGGAGAAATCCGTTCCAGAGATGAGTCCCGTTGCTTCTCGGTGCTCTGATGACTCATAAGTAAGAAAATCCTGCCGTCAGAAAACTGATGCCTTGGCTCCCGTTTCTGAAGTTTCTGATTTTTATAGGAAGTTCTAAACATGCCAGGGGACCCTTATATGTAGTGCGTCCATGCTTCTGTGTGCCACCCAAGTCCCAGCCATGACGGGACCCAGAAAGATCCAATAAGTTTGATAACTTAATAATAGTTACATTTGTGGACTGCCTACTGCGTGCTTGGCCCTGGGGGCCTCGAGTCCGTCATCTCACTGAGTCCTCACATAAACCCTGAGAAACGGCGACCATTATGACCCCCACTTACGGTCGGGAAGCCAAGGGCTACAGCGGAGCAGCAGCTGAGGACCCAAGGCCTCCCAGCCAGCAGGGCTGGGCTCGAACGGCAGATCCCGTGCTGCTAACCACTCCGCCACACTCTCTCTCACTCTGTGTGACAAGATTGCGTTGTCCATCCAGCCAGAACGCAGTGGCACGTGCATGGTGGCCCCTGTGCTGGACACATGGGCAGGCTCACCCCCTCCATTGGACCTCACTCTGTTTGACAAATTGGAAAGCTAACATGGCATTTCTTAGACTCCTTGGCTGGGGAAGGGAGTGGGGGGAGTGAGGTTCTGGCCCTGAGACACCCCCAGGTTAGGAAGCGGGTTGGGTTACATTGAGTCCCCCCAAACGCATGCTGAGGTCCTAACCTCCGGTACCTGTGACTGCCCTTGTTTGGAAATGGCATCTTTGCAGATGGGGTCAAGTTAAGTTGAGGCCATTAGGGGAGGCCCCAATCCAATATGACAGGTGTTCTTGCAAGGGGGAAATGCCACATAAAGATAGAGACCCACGGGGAGAGCCCCAGGTAATGATGGAGGCAGAGATTGCAGTGATGCAGCTGTCAGCCAGGGGACACCAAGACTGACAGCCAACACTGGGAGCTAGGAGGAGGCAAGGAAGAACTCTGCCCAGATCTGCAGAAGGAGTACGGCCCTGATGACCCCTTGATTTCAGGCTTTTAGCCTTTCATCCTGCAAGAGAATAAATTTCTGTTTTCTGGCCACCCATTTAGTGGCCCTTTGTCATGGTGGCCTGAGATCACTAATCCTGGAAGATGGACACAGGCAGGGGTGGCTGGCAGGCAAGCTCAGGTGGACACTCCCTGTCCCCTGCTGTCACATCTGCATGGCCGGAGGCCATGTCCCACCTCTGGCTCTCCACTGTGAAGCTGGACCATGAAGTCTGTGGTTCAGGGAAGCCCCCCGCCTCAACTATACCTCTCCAGGCCTTCCAACAACGTCTGTAAGGGCTCAGTTCCCTGCAGGAAACCGCTTCTGCTCTATTGTCTGTACTGAACACCGACCGGCACACACCCCTAATGCTGCAAGCATTGGATAGCCTTAAAGAGGAGATGGTTCCCACACGGCACTCGGGGTGAGCTGTGATGGAATGCAGCCAGAGGGGTGGAGGACATCAAGCCTGCCCTGACCTGTGTCTGTCTCTCAGTCCCCAGATGAGGCATTTTCTGGTCCTCCAACAGCCTGCTTTTCTTTTGCGGAGTCGACATCCTGAGTGTATCTCACTCAGTTTCGCTGGCAGCCTGGGCTGGATTGCTCTGTTGCCAGCATGTTTAGTCTGGGGACTCTGTTTTCCAGAACCCCCTTGCTAATGCGGTTTGAGTTTGATTCGACCAAAACTGAGGTTCTGCAAGACCCAAGAGTCGGAAGCGGAGCAGCAAACCGGAAGGTCATCGTTGATGAGAGGCCCTGAGAGAAGGGCGGGGCCACGAGAGCTCCAGCTTGTCCACACCGCCCTTGCTCTGTTCCCTTTCCTGCTTCCATGGCCTGCTGACCAGCGACAGCCCAAGGTCACTGCCAGAGGCCTTGCCAGGGCATCCCAGGGGCAGTCGCCACTGCTGTGTGGTCAGGATGTAGGGCGGCTCATCTCTTCTTTGAAACTCCTGCTTTCCCTCTGTCCCAGGACTGGGGCACCCTCGGCTCAGGGTTCCTGCATTTCCCCTTTTTAAGGATCTTTCTCTTCCTTTTGGAATTCAAACGCAAAAGGGTCGATTTGGTTCCAAGCCCCCATCTATCTTCTGTTTGCTTCGTGTGATTAATGTAGCTCTGAGGCTTGCCCTGCTTTGAGGTTGGGTGCTGGGTGAGGGGAGGGCATGCAAGGGTTAAGGGTCATTGTTGGTGGCAGGATCCCCTGGGGACGGTTACAGGGCTGACCAGCACATGTTGTCCATGTCAGACTGCCAAAAACCACAGGCCAATTGGAGGGTTGAGAAAACTCCCAATAAGAAACATCACACTGCCCATTCTGTCTGTCCTGATAGCTGCCTTTTTGATGCAGAGATGAGGGTTGTCATGGTGATGGGAGAAGGCTGGGTGGGAAGGGCTGGGTTTTGCATGCGATTGTGGGGACCACTGTAAAAGTTTTCTCCTTTGACTCCAGCCCGTTCCCTTACCGCTGTGCACACTGCAAGGGCGGAGGAGGCGTTTTCTAGGATTCCTAGAGCCAGGTCAGGTCTTGCTGGCATTGTCCCCAAACCCACAGAGAGTCCACAGCTGCCAAAAAGGGCAGGGAACAGCCAGGGCAGGTGGCCCAGTGCCTGAGAATGGACTCGTTTTACTGGTCACGTTACTTCCTTTTTTAAAGGTTATTATTATTTAACTTTATTTACTTGCTTAAGATTTTATTTATTTATTTGTAGAGAGGGGAAGGGAGGGAGAAAGAAAGGAAGAGAATCATTGATGTGTGGTTGTCTCTCGCATGCCCCCTCCTGGGAACCCAGACTGCAACCCAGGCATGTGCCCTGACATGTGCCCTGAGTGGGAATCGAACCGGCAACCTTTTAGTCTGCAGGCTGGAGTTCAGTCCACTGAGCCACACCAGCCAGGGCAATTATTTAGCTTTATTTTCGAGGGTGAGGGAAGCGAGAAGGACTACTGCAGTGGAGAATGTTTAATGCCCACTATAGCTGGTTCCTTGGGGCTAGCTCAACATTGGTCATTTTTCCATCCACTTCTTCAGGCTCTAAAATTTGTACATGTTTAAAAATTGATTTGAGAGAGAAGGGAAAGGAGGGGAGAGAGAAAAGGACATAGATTTGTTGTTCCACTTAGTTATGCACTCACTGGTTGACTCCTACCTGTGCCCTGACCAGGGATCAAACCTACAACCTTGGCATATTGGGACAACGCTCTAACCAGCTGATCTACCTGGCCAGGGCTAAAGGTACGCGTTTTGGAGTGAAGTATGCAGCTGCATTTCTGAACGCGTCAGAACTCTTTGATGGCTACGGACTGCTTTCACTTGCAAAAAAGACAGAGAGCCTGACTGGGAAAAAAAATCACTTGTCAGACTTGGGTCCCCTGTCCTTGAGGAAGTTCCTGGACTGTGGAAATCCTTTTGTAAGAAGCCAGCCAACACTGCACTCACTCCCAGGAGCTACCACAATGCTCCTGCCTCCCCTGACCGCTCTGGGCCAGCCAGACCCTCTCTCCTTCCACTTCCGTGCCTCAGGGAAGCCATCTCGCTTCCACAGATTCCGGAGGACCCGGGCTTGACTCATGCCCACTGCCCTCCACTGCTGGCATCATCCCCGCAGACCGAGGCTGTAATTATACTAATCACTCTGCCAGATAGACCTTGAGTATCCCCATGATTAATGGAAGAGATTCACTCAAAACACAAGATGTTTCATTTTCTAGTTGGGTGTACAAGCAAAATATGGCAGAAATGTAACCTCTGCCACTCCAGCTGAAATGTCTCAGCGGGTTCCCTTTTATTGCCAGGCAACTGGAAGCAGCAGGGGTGTCTCCTGAGATTCCAAAATTACGTTCAGGATGGAGTGGGGTGAGGGGAGGAGGGCGTCGTTAGAGGTCGCAGGCAGGTGTGTGACAAGTCTTTGGAGGATGTGCTTTCAACAATCATTTTATTTAAGTTCCCTATTAAAAAGTTGGAAATCATAGAAAAATATATAAAAGAAACCACAAAGGCAGCCACAATCCCACCAGCCACAGATAATCCTTTTTGAATATCTATTCCCATCTGTTTTGGGCACATACATATAGTAGTAATCGCTCACACAAAATATTCTGCTTTTTAACTTTTTTCTTTATCATATAAAATTATTAAATACTGCCGGTCAACACACAGGGAGCCCTAGCTAGGTGCCAGGACTAGTCTTCCACTCTCTACTGGTATTATCTCCTTTAACCCTCCCAAGTACTAGAAGGAAAGGTCTTTTAGCTCTTCTACTTTACGGATGAGGAAATTGAGGCACAGAGCTGTTCAAATTATTAGCTCCGGGCCATTAGTTAACACACAGTGGAGTTGGGAGTCCACCCCTGGCAGCCTGGCCCCAAAGCCAGGCTCCCCCACCAGTGAGCCATTGGCCGTCAGTGAGTCCCTGGTCCCTCCCCTCACAGCCTGGGTAGGCCTGGCTCCAAAGCAGGCGGGGCCAACCTGTGCTGAGCACCTACTCTGGGTAAGATGCGGTGGCTGCAAATCCCACAAACACAGGGGCCTGTCCTCCAGAGTCCCAAACTGTAGTGAGGAGAGAGACGCTGTGGCAGAGTCCGGAGTTCACAGGAAAGCTTCCTGCTGACAACAGCGAGAGCAGGGGCCTGCTGTTGGGGTGAGCAGCTGGCCCGCTTTCAACCCTGGAAGGGGGGCTTGCTCGAAACAGCCGTGGGTCCTCCTTGGGTCACCCTGGCTGGGCAGGGGCAGTAGCGATACTTCGAGTCGGCAGTGGAAGAGCCCTGGTGCTGGGAGGCGCCCTGGTTGCCGTGCTTTCCAGAGACCAGTGGGGACCAGTGAGGAGGGAGCCTCTGTGCCTCCGTGCCCCCCCCCACCTCTCCGCTGGAAGACTCTTCTGGGGAGAGGGCACGCACAGGCAGAGTTCAGGGCCCAGTGCCAGCCCAGGACAACCAGGAGGGAACCACAGTTCTGCCCAAGACCTGGTCTCACACAGGTTGGGTTCTGGGAAGCCTGAGCTTTGAGTGACAAGGATGCTGAGGGTAGCTGATGCCACACGGCCAGCCTTAGCCAGGGCCATCTCCTCAGTGCTTGGGGCCGAGTGACACCTGGGACAGGCCGGGCTGCCTCTCCTGTGTTCCCCTGCTTCACCTGCCGGTCTGTGCGGATGAGAGATGCAGCAGCACTCTGCCCGAACAGTGGAAAGCAGCCGGGCCCGGCCAAGAGAAGAGGTCTGTAGGTGTGCTTTGCCTGCAGGAAAAGTAGGTCATCCTCATTAATGCATGTCACATGAAAACTGAGCCCGTCCCCTCTGGGTTGGTGCCTGGGCTGTGTCCCTCCCTTGTCAGAGAGGTATCAGCATCTGGGCAGCATCAGCTGGTGGTATTTTCCTGCTAATAATAGCTATGACCCTGTGGCCACAGGCATTCCCTCCTGGCAGGCCCTGGGCGGAGAGTGTTGGGTGCAGGGTCTCACTCCGCCCACACAGCAGGTCACTGGGGCCATGGGGCCTTCAAACGGCCTTGGGTTTTGCCTAGGTGAGCTGGGCCACCTTTGGAGATTCCTGACTCGTTTTTTTGACTTAGGTTTGAAAGAAATACTCTGGCTGCTGAATGGAGAACAGACATGGGGTCAGGAGCCAAAGGGGAGGCAGGCAAACCAGTCTGGACGCTGTTGGGCATCCAGTGGCTGGATTCTAGGGGCACTGTGAGGGACAAGCTGACGGGATTTCCTGACGCACTGGATGTGGGGTGTCTGAGGAAAAAGAAGGAACCCGATAATGCCAAAGTTGATTTTAGATAGGAACAATTTTCTAAGTGCTCCTGGGTGAACCACTACTCATCTTGGCCTAGCCCTGGGAGGTGGGCTGGGCTCTTTTCATGGACGGGGGCTCTGAGGCCCGGAGAGAGAAGGGGCTTGTCCCATATTGTAGGTGTTGCTTCCTAGGCCCGTTCATTAGCTGCAAGGGAGGTGTTTTGTTTCATTGCTTGTATTATGTTTTTTTTCTAATTCTCACCCAAGAATATATTTATTGATTTGAGAGAGAGAGAAATATCCACATGAGAGAGAAACATCCATCGGTTGCTTCCTATACATGCCCTGACCAGGGATAGAACCTGTGACCTAGGTATGTGCCCTTTCTGGGGATGCTCCAACCAACAGAGCCACCTGGCTGGGGCCTTGTGTTATGCTCTGAGAGAGCCCCAGATGAAGGGCTGTGCAGGGGACCTGGGCTGAGGCCAGCACGGAAGGCAGGGCAGGGCTGTGGTCCCAGCCATCTCTGTGACCCCGCCCTACCCAGCATGGTCCTTCGTCACCCACAGAATGACTGTGAATCAGCGTTGTCCTCCTCCTCTGGCACTGGACGGCAGGGTAGACCCTACTTGCTGTCACGTCACCCCAAGCAACTTCTCATGGTGGCCATGGTGTGATTACACATGACATACTGAGGTCCCCCAGCCTCAGAGCAATGGGGAAGCCCAGGCCCTTTGCGGTGATTCAGGGAGGGGATGGGAGACACTGATACCTGTGAGGGGCGTTCTATGCTGCAAAAAGACATCTTGTCACCCAGCTTACCAGTTGGGGTCCTGGCTGGGACAAAATCCAGCTATTGCAGAGACTTCGAGGAAGGTGGGGTGGTATTTATACACCCTGGGCAAGTTAAGGAAACCCAGAGACCACCCACAGTGCTACCCCTGAGCCTGGAGAGAAGAGAGGAAAGAAAAGCTATTCTCTGAGCCCTGTGAGCTAGAATGGGAAGGGGAGGGGCCCAACCCCAGCACAGGGTCATGGGGTCAAAGCATCGGGGTCAGGGCAGGGCCCAACAGAGAGGACATGCTCTGTCTCTCCTCCCTGACCGCCCCTCCAACCCGGCAGATCTCTGCCAGTGACTCCCATTGGCCAATCAAGCCAGTATCCAGAAGGAGAAGGTGCGGGCACAGTGGGCGATGCGGTCCTCAGGCCTGGGCTCCTGGTACACAGCGCAGGGCACGGAACCGGTGCTGTGTGAGCCAAAGACAGCAGACCCAGCATCAGCAGAGCTGCCTTAGCCCTGGGGGAGGGGTGTGCTTAACGCCCACATGGATTGTTCATCGTTGCTTTCTGTGGGCTCGTGCTGAAGCTGCCCCTGGAGAAAATCAAGCTCTCTGGAAAGAACATCTCGGTAGGAATAGTGATTTAGGTATTCACTAAAAACTAGGGACTGTAAAATCCAGACGCTGGAGCTTTCCAAAGCAGACGTCGTTGATCATTGGCTGTGGGTGTCGATGTTCCAGAAGGCAGAGGGGTGGATGTTAAAGCTTTGAAGTCGTTTCCAGCGGTGGCATTCACACAAGTGCAGTATTTTCCAAATTTTCGGTACAGTGGCACTACAAATCCTTTTCCCAGGTCAGTGATACACTGGAATATAGACGGGACTCCAGCCGCGCAGTCCTGTTTGGAGCAGACGCATCTTGATCATTGAAATGTTGTGGATGAGTCTCGAAGTCCTCATACATTCAAAATAATTAGAATACTTTGAAACCCAAAGGAATTCATTAAAAACCGTGACTAAATCCATTGCTGCTTAAGTGTAAAATACTATTTAAAAAAAAATTAGCACTTTGGTTATTCTTCCTTCTCCCCAACTAAAGTCTAAATTTCCTCAGGAGACTGGCTGGCCTTTTAATTTCAGCAGAATTTACAACTGATTATGATGTCAGAGATCAGGGCTTCACACGCACCAAGTCAGCCCGGAAATCTTTTTATTTCCTGAGATCGTATAGGCAGCTTTTCTGATAACATGCACTCACTCAGTGTTGGCATGGGAAAAGCACCCTAGAGTTGCTCCCCACCTCACGGCCACTCCCCCAAAAGGGCTGGGGGACAAAGCCTGGGCCACAAGTTCTGGGGCCACTATCTGTCCCGAGAGGGGTGAGACAGGGGTAGGCCCGCAGGGGGCCTCGGGACAGCCTAGGATGCTCAGTCCCTTAGCTCCCTGACTTCCTCGCCTTCTCTCTTTGGTGGCCTCTCAGAGCTTCCATCTTTCGCTCATTTTCCCCCTTTCTCCTCTCATGGGGATTTTCTGAGAAGGAATTTTAAATGATAAGCCTCTGCACATCCATTGCTTCTAAGGAGAAAGGATTTGGGATTGTGGGATCACGGTCCTTTGTTTTGCAGAATCCAGGAAAGGGGTAAGCAGGAAAGACGGAGACTTAGTGGTGGACAAACAGGTGAATAGATGGCTAACACAGAGGAGCCGGAGTGGTCAAACTGAGCTTTGTAATAAAGAGAGAAAAGAAGGAAGGGGCATGAGAGGCAGCTGGGAAAGGAAGACAGAAGGAGGGAGGGAAGAGGAGGGAGACAGACCAGACCCCACATGGCCTTGGTCCAAAGAAGAGGTCTTCGTTGCGAGGCAGCCTATTGGAAGGAATTTAGCAAGATGTTTGTCAGTTCTTTTCAACTGTCAACCTGTTATTTATTGAAATGCATCCTGTCTCACGTGGGAGATTCCATGGAGCTCTGGGTCTCTATGGTTTCATCCCCTCCCTATGTGGGGGAGGAGGTGGGGCTAGGCCTGGTCCTTTCCAACCTTTAAATTCCTTCTCCGCCCCCACCTCCTCTGAGACTTTGCTCTGTCGGTCACCCATTTCCAATCTGCATCCTCTCCTCCTCATTGAGTCACCTCCTCTGCCCATAAACATGCCCAGATCACCTGTCCTGAGAGGGCTACCCGCCTAGGCTTCTACCAGTCACTCCCCTTTCCACTTTGGATTCTTCTTTTTCTTACCCCAGATGGAGGTGGAGGGGAGCTCCATCACTGGTCTCTCCATAATCCGTTCTGGCCACAGGAGCCTTGAGAACGTTGAGTGGGACACTGATCTGTTTGTTTCCCCTCTCTCCCTGATTTCAGGGGCCCCGAGCCCCTCTCCTCCCAACTGCTTATCCCTGCCAGTTCCTGTTCTGCCCTCCTGCCCCCAGTTCCCTCTCTCCTGGCCCCACGCTGGCCCCACACCATTCCAAACACCGATTACAGAGGTCAGGCTCCAGGTCCCCATTTCCCCTCCCCACTCATCCCTGCCCCCTGACAGCTGCCTTTGGGCCCCTGGAACATTGTTCCTTCCAGCCCCCAGGCCCCCAGCTGTCAGACCCCACACCTTTCTCAGTCTCAGCCCTTTCTCTCTCTCTGGTCCTCCTGGACCTCTCTCACCGCTGGGAATCCTCTCTTCCCATGGTTTGCTTGTTGCTTCTTCAGCTCCTCTTCTCTCTTTGGAAGCTTCCTTTTGTCTCCCCTGATTATAAATACGTTCCAAGTCTCAGCACCCACCTCTCTGTTCTCGCTCCGCGGGTACCGCACCGACCTCAGTGGCTGGGGACAATGGGCCCCGAATAACCTTGGAGTAATTCTTCTAGAGGACAGAAGGCAGCATTCACTGACAGCACATACATCCTCCTGGGGCTGCGTTTGATTACTTGGAAATTTAAAAGGAAAAACCTACATCTCTAGATATATATATAGCTAAACAGCTGTGATTTCCGGTTTTTCTTCCTTTCCTTTTATCATGCCATTTCTTATAGTTCTATATAGCAAGACAAAAGACACCAAAAAATTCAAAGCCTATGTGAAGGCTTGTGCTATGAATTCAATGAAAGCATCTCTCTCACTCATTCATTCATTCATTCATATTAACAAGGGATACTTCTTGAGTATTCACCCGTGCCAAACTTTATGATAAGAAGTTCAGATGATTATTTCATTCAATTTATATAGTCTATGGGGCAGCTGATAATATTATCACTATTTCATACGTAAGACATTTTCAAGAAATGTTATTGAGCAGGCCCAATGCCACATGGGGAGGAACAGAAATAATGACATTGTCCCAGCATCAAGGACTTAAGGTGGTGGAGGCAGAGACAGACGCATAAACAAAGACATGCAAGAAGGTGTCCTGGGAGCCAGCCCGCGCAGCTAGCTGTTAGCATCCAGATGGGCGCAGAGAGGAGAGGGCCCCATATGCTCCATGCTGTTCAGCTGGCTGCAAGCCCTGGCTGGGGCTTTCCAAAGGGTTGGGAAAATTATGGACCTGAGACCAGCATCTCAACACAACGTTTTCTTTCTTTTCCTTTTTTTTTCAAGCAAAGTTCTCAGCCAACACTGTTTTCCTCGTTGCCTCTGCTTTTGGGTTACTCCTGCCCCCCATGATCCCCCCCCACCCCAGACCCTTGGGTCTGCTTACCCCAACCCTAGAGAGAAAAGCTTGGTACTTTTCATCACACGTGGTGGTGTAAAACGTATGTTCTCTAAACAGCGGGTGCCCTCAACCCGGTCAGGAAAGCCAGCAGGGTAAATGCCGTGATTAACTTCTCGAGGGCAGAGCAGGGAGGTTGGTTACACAGTAAGAACCCTTAAGTCACGGTTAGAAGGGAGACAGTAAAGGAATTCGCGGGGCTCCTGGGATGAAGGAGTGGAGAGAGACAAGGCAGAGAGAAGCCAGAGTCCCTGAGCGGGTCCCTCAGGGTGAGGGTCACAGACCACACAGCCCACCCTGGTGGCGGTGGCAGTGGTGAGTCACACAGTTTCTTCACGTCCCCACTGCCATCACTCCACATACGCACACTGTAGAGTGTCTACCACACTCAGTAACACCTTGGTGCCTTTGGTTAGTGAGCAAAGGGCGGAGCCTTGTGTGGGGGTGCATGCCCTGTGGCGTAGAGCCGGGGGCTAGATGCAGAAAAAATATATAAAAATATCAAACTTGGGCCTATTTTACAAAAACGTGACCATGTGAACATTTTGCTGGGTCCCCCACCAGTGAGTGGCTCTGGAGATGAAGATTCATCAGCTTTCTTATAAATCTTCCTTTGGGCAGATGTGACCCCACAAAGGCCAGACCTCGAGTAGAAACTGTGGAGGGACTTGGGGGTCCACAGGACGTGCAGTGGAGGGTTTGGGTCAAGCTGCTCTAGATTACAGATCTAATGTCCGAGGGGGAGGACCAGGGTGGAGGGGAGCCTCAGTCAGATCCTGGAAGGGCCAGTCCGAGGACTTGTGTTTGTGGCGGGGTGGGGGGAACATGACCACACACCTGCAGGGTGACAGGAACCTGCTCTTTGAAAGCTCTCATGACCTTATTGGAAAATTGCGATGCAGCGCTCCCTGCCCTCCCCTCCCCTGCCCCAGGGCACGTGACTACGCCCACTGCTGAGCTCAGAAAGAAGCTGCTCAGAGGCCTAGCATCGCACAAGCCACTTCGAGCGCAGTTTAGAATTCAGCGTGATGAAGGGAGCTGTCGGGTGTGCGGTTATAAAGCGGCACTCCACGGTAATCAAGGCTGAAGGGACCGGCTCTCTACATAGGGGTGGGCACGGGGCACAGCTCACCAGGCAGTCAACAGCGCCCACCTCTGCACACCAGCCAACAGGGAAAGCCAAGTTCACTGCGTTCCTACATGTCCAGCTGTGGCCACGTGTAACAGCTTCTGTAGTCAGAAGCCCGGGATGGGCCTCACCAGGCTGAAATGCGGGTGTCAGCTGGCCTATGTGCCCTTCTGGGGAGAATTCATTTCCTTGCCTTCCGAATTTCTAGAAACTGTACATTCTAGGCTCATGGCCACCCTCCACCTTCAAAGCCAGCGATGCCAGTGACATTGAGACATTTACTCTCCTGCCTCTCCCACATTTAAGGACTCTTGTGACATCGGGCCCACCTGGCTAATCCGGGATGATCTCTTTAAAGTCATCAGATTAACAACTTTACTTCCCTTTGCCATACAATGTAAAAATACAATGTAACATATAACATAAATACGATGTAACATATGCACGTGCTCTGGGGATTAGGGAATTAAGAAGTGGACATCTTTGGGGCCATTATTCTCTTTCCCATGATAAGTATATTTTCCAGGCAAGGAAAATGAGGCCCAGAGAAGTTGTGTGACTTGCCCAAGGTCACACAGCTGGTGAACAGTGATGTTGGCATTCACCCAGGCCATGTGATGCCAGAACCTGTATTTCCTTAACCTTTAAACTGTGCTTCTTCCATATGGGTCTGCTCTTTCATTCAGCCTGGTAGGGAAGGCCCGTGTTGAGAGAAACAGAAGGATCTGGGGTAAGGCAAAGGTAGCAAAGACCCGCAGAAAAAATGCAATGGTGGGGGACATGGTCAGGGATTACTGGTGCTGCGGATGTGCAGGGGCGGGAGAGGCACACTGTGCACCAGAACAGACCGAACTGGGCAACCTTCTGCCTGTGTCAGGTCATGAGAGACCTGTGTTCAAATCCCAGCTCTGCCACTTACGTCTGTGTGCCTTCCAGCCCGTTGCTTGATCTCCGGGTTCCTCATTCTGCAAAATGACCATGACAGAACCCGCCTTGGTCCTGGCTGGTGTGGTTCAGTGGATCAAGTACTGGCCTGTGAACCAAAGGGTCGCCAGTTCGATTCCCAGTCTAGGGGGTTTCGGGCCAGGTCCCCAGTGGGGAGCACGTGAGAGGCAACCACACATTGATGTTTCTCTCCCTTTCTTCTCTCTCCCGTCCCCTCTCTAAAAATTAAAAAAAAAATTAAGAAAAATAGAACCTGCCTTGTAGGTTTGTGGCACCAGCGATGGTGCCACCCCCAGCTATGCCTGGAGCACAGGCAGCATATTCTGTAAGTGCGGCCGCTGCTCCTGCTCTCTCCTCGGCCCCTCCCCCCACGGAAACAACTGCTCACGTGCAAACGTTAACAGAGGAAATGGAGGCTGAGATTTCTGGATTCTGAGGAAGCAGGTCCGGGGAAGCTGAAAGGAACAGGCAGGAGGACAGGGAGAGTCTCCTGGAGAGTCCACTTTAGGTTTAATTAGAGAAATGGCTCTGTGGCTAACACGGATTTTACAAACACGGGTGTCATCCTTTACTTTCATCTCCTTCTTCCTTTCTTCCTTCCTTTTTTTTAAAGAAAAGGTTGAAAGAGAGGAGAAATGAAATGTCTATTTGAGTTAGAACTCTTCAGTTGCCAGCAACAGAATCTGCCTGTAACTTAAATGAAGGATGGA
The DNA here is from genome assembly GCA_007922815.1 of Macrotus californicus. Classification (NCBI taxonomy): domain Eukaryota; kingdom Metazoa; phylum Chordata; class Mammalia; order Chiroptera; family Phyllostomidae; genus Macrotus; species Macrotus californicus. The sequence goes on from VMDR010000729.1 coordinate 31,880, forward strand.
GTTCAGGGGGAGGACATGGGACCGCACAGAGTGGAGACCGAGCTGAGTCCCTGGGTCTTGGGGGACGGGGCAGGGCAGCTGCGGGTCTGGCAGAGGAAGTGCTGGAGAGTCTCTTCAGGGCAGCGATGCCCTGGGCAGAGCCCTTCCCACCTGCTCCTGGGCTTGGCACTGGGCCCACTACCCACCTTCCTGGGAAGCAGGGTTGCTGGCCCCTTGTCCCAGCAGACGGGGCACCTTGACTGACTGTCCCTCCAGATCAGAGGGCTTAAAACAGGGGAAAAAAGGGAGAAAGAAAAGAGAAAGTCCTCCAATCTCTGATCTTACAGAACAAGGCAAATTTCTCATTTTGAGAGAATCAAAACCCAAATCCATCTTACCCAGAGACCAAAGGAAGAGACCAAGTTCAATAGATTTTTTTCTTAAATGTTGGATCTCATTTGAAAGGGAAAGAATATCTTTCACAGAGACAAGTGAAATGAGACTCCCTCGGCAGAGAGAATTCAGAGCCTGGTCTGCCCCCAGGCTGTTTCAGGGGGCAGTTGACAGGTCCTGGGAGCAGCAGGTGCGGAACTGGAGAGGGCTTGGATTTCCAGAACATTGGGGGTCTCCTGCTACCCAGGGACTCCCAAACCACGTCCTTTGGTTTCAGGGAGGGTGGAGCGGGGCGAGCAGCTCTAACCTGAGTTGGCTCTGGGGGCGCCTCCAAGTCCTACTTCCGGTCTCTGGGCCTGACTGTCTTGCCCTGAAGTAGCTGCAGTCTAAACCCAAACCCCTCCTTTTATCTCTATGATATTTCTAGTCTGTCTTTGCGCTCCAGGCTTTTCTTCACAAACGGGCTACTCGAGTTCAAAACAAAACAAAGCCACCCAAGACCAACCAGCAAAATGAAGCAAAACCAAGAACCTATTTCATCAGGAATAAAATACCCTGTGACGCATTTTTAAACCCAAACACACATTCCTTCTGGATCATGTATACCTCGCTTTTTCTTTCCGATACCTTTCACCATCAGCCTGGGGAGGTTTTCAGAGCATTGCCCAAACATCCTCTTATCTGAGAGGCTGGCCCCCTGCTATCCACCCCCAAATAGGACCTAGCTCTTGGCATATAGTAGGTGTTCAATAAACATTTGTTGAATGAATGAATGACAAATTCTTCCACTGGAATTTGTACCCAAATGCACCCTGAGCCAGCTGTGCTGATGCCCAAGGAGTGTGTGGGTCATTCCACAATATTCCTCGACTACCCCTGGGGTGGATGTAGAGGGCACAGTGTGGGAAGCGATCAAAGGAAATAGTACGCAGGCCATCCCCTCCCCCCAGAGGGCTGACTGTGTAGTTTGAGAAGACAATGTGTACGAATCGCTGCCACTACCTAATGACTAGGAGGTGCCACCAAGCAGGGCAGCCAGCAGAGAAGGAACCTGGGCCTCTGACATCCAATGCTAATTGTGTCACACCGGAGGTAGACGTCTTCTGCCTTTTGTGACGTGACCAATCAGATTGAATTGGGGCTTTTAACTTCATACAGGCCTTTTATTGCTGCCTCACCACTGTCTTATTTTACTGAGGACGAAATTCAGGCCCGGGGGAGAGCCAAGTGTACAAGTCTCAAAGCTGACTAATGGTTAAGCGAGATGAGACTTTCACCCCTTCTAACACAGACCTCATGCTATTGTACCACAGGTTCTAGAATCTTCTGTCATTGCCCACCCCCATCAGCACTCAGATGTGTCTAAGGAAGCTCATCTGATTTGAATCCAGCAGGCAATGTTCTATCTAATTAAGCAATTATGAGCAGGAAGGCCACATCTCCGGAGACTACCTGTTTCGTGATGAGTCTTTATAACCGCTCACTGGTGGTTGTGACGGATGCCAGCGGCTGCTGAGTCCTCCGGAAGTGGGGTCCTGCTGTGCCACTGAGGGGACCGTGGCAGTGTGTGCTTACAGAATGTGAAGTCTGCATTTGGAAAATTACCTCCATGTAATTGTCAGATCTGCATCTCCAGGGCCAGAAGGTCTGTTTGTTGTGGTGGTTGTTGTTTGTTTGTTTTTCTTCAGGGAAGAAGAACAAAACCCTTTGGAGATGCCCAGCAGGTGTGAACTTGGAAAGGGCCTGACTCTTAAAAGTTAGTGAGCCAGGGTGGGGGGCGGGGCCAGAGTGTGGCCTGTGGCCTGCCGAGCAAGTGTGCTTGTGGACCAGGGACAGAAACGCCTGGAAGAAAGTGTGTTGGTTCTCCTGCTTTTCTCACTTGCACACGTGTGCCCACATCCATGTGCATAGGGTGTGCAAATTGGCTCAGAAGCAGGCAGCAGTGGGCTTCTGGTACATGGCACCCTCTGTCACAGGCAGCTGTGACAACATTCACTCTGGCAAATTCAGAAAGAAGACAGCGTGGGAAAAGCTGGGTCTGAACAGAAGCTGCTTTTATCCTGGACTCCAGGGCGGTGCTGCTGTGCCCCGAGGGTCAGCCCCGCAGCTGAAATTCACGGGGGGCTGGTTCTCAGCGCCCAGACCAATACCCTTCTCTCGTAAGAGCCCCCAGAGAGACTGATGCGCTGCTGCAGGTGCCACCTGCCACACGCCTGCCACTGTGCCGGACGGGGCAGTGCTGACCCGGGGGTGGGAGGCATAAGAGGCACCTGAGAGCAGCTCCAGAACAGCGCCCCCCTCAGGCCCATGGAGGGAGGGTATGAGGTCCTCAGGCCAGTGCTCTGCGACCACATCTGGGGGGGCTGTGTGACTCTGTGGCCCTGTAGAGAGAGAGGTGCGTGTAGAGGGGGAGGGGCAGAGAGTGTGAGTGGTCTTGTGCCAGTGGGGTTGTGTGTGTGTGCGTGTGTGCATGGGTGTGTTCACACACAGGGACCTGTAGGGATTTGTGTGTCCCTGAATTTGGGAAATGTCTTCCCCTGGAAGGGAGAGTGCTGGACCAGGACTTGAGAATCACGGGAATAGAAATGTCTTGCGCACTAGATGCGTCACTTTAAATCTCCTAGTAGCTAAATTCATTTCAAAAATGTACTTTATTTAACCCACTGTGTCCAAAGTGATCTTTTCAATAAATAGTCAATAGAAAAATACGTAAACGAATTTCACATTCTTTCTTTCCCTCTTATGAAGCCGGCAGAAGCTGGGATGTACTTTCCATCTCGGTTTGGACCAGCCACACGTCAAGGGGTCAGTAGTGGTCCTGTGTGGCTCGTGGCTATGACAGTGGACAGTGTGGGCATCCGGGCTCGGGTTCTCTCCAGCCCTGTGGCCCTGAGAAAATAAGTCATCTGTCCCCAGCCTCCCTGTCCCACTCTGTGTGGTGCCGTCAACAATGGCCCATCTCATGGCTGGGGTTCAGGGAGTGCCCTGTGGGTTGGGGGTACCTACGGGGCCAGGTCAACGTTGTCAGCCTGGTGTGCATGTCGGGGGGGGGGTGTCAGAGCTGGGGTCACACTGGCTCCCAATGGCCAATTGTGAAACGTTCAGGAATTTTGGAAACCAATATTTAACCCTTGGTCTGTGTTTCTAGTTGCTTGACTTCTCCTGGCCTCAACTTCTTCCTCTCTAAAATGGGAGTGGCCATGTGGGTTGCTGCCTGGCTACCTCTGGGTGTTGTGACAGGGTGTCGGAAGACTCCAAGGGCCCAGATCTGGACAGGGTAACCTCAGGGTGGGGGTGGGGCGGTGCTGCAGGCACAGGTGGGCCCTGGGGGACTCTGCTCTGAAGCTGACATTTCACTGCCTGGGGAATCTGATTGCCCACCCCCTCTCTCTGCTCCATGAAGTGAGAGGAAGCCCAGAGAGCGCCCAGCGTGCTACCTCATCTCCGTCCCCTGGCTTCCTGGAATACCAGGACCGTCTGGAGGAATTCCCACGTCAATGAATGAAAAGCAAAAACAATATATCCCAGGGACCCTGGAGACGTTTTTAGAAAATACAGGCAGGAGAGAAATCTGTCACTTGTGTTTGACTGGAGTTGACACCCTCCAGTGTGTCACCTGCCAGAACCAGTCGTGAGAGGAAGGGCTATAACCCTCCAGCCAAGCCCAGAGGGTGCATCCCTGCTTGGCTGCCCTGCCCTGCTCCTGACCTTCTTTCTGCGGACCCTGTCCTGTTCCGACTCCAACACTTTCTGTCCTTCCCCAGCGATGTGATCTGGACGGCTCCTGCCCCGAGGAACCCACAGCGTGTCTCCCACCAGAATCCCTATCACCTCTCCCATTCCCCCGGGGACCTCAGCCCTAATCTTGGCCAATGATGGGGTGGGATGAGGAGACCCTCATAGGAGCTGAAGATCTTTCCCCAAAGAATGGCCTTGAAGTCTCCGAGGATGTTTAAATATGTCAATATTAATAGAGACTTTTTAAAAATTTGATTTTAGAGAGAAAGGAAGCAGGTGGGAGAGAGAGGTTATTATAGAGAGAGAAAAAAAGGGAAAAAATGTTTAAGTTTTACATTCTTGCTACCAGGAAGCAGGCAGCCAAGAGCTCAGTGGGTGTTTTAACCAAACAGACTTAAGGTTTTCGGTCAAGGATGGACTTCCCGCCTCCACTCGGGGTTGCCCTGACAACCTCATCCTTCTGGTACTGACATTATTGTAGAAAGAAGGAACTACAAGCAAATGAAGAAAACAGTCCTTAGAGGCGGAACCAGCTGTGGTCTGGCTTGCTCTGTCTTGGGGTGGTGGGTGGGGGGTCCTGGAGAAGCCCGGGAGAGGCAGAGGGCTCCAGGGCTGATGCTGCAGATGCCAGAGGACTGGAGGGGGAGGTGGGGTTTCCAGTACAGCAGTGGCCTTGAGCATACATGCTACAGACATCAGAAATTTGGATGAAGCTGTCCTGACCCATGTGGCTCCATTGGTTGGGCATTGCAAAAAGGTGCTGGTTCGATTCCCAGTCAGGGCACGTGCTCGGTTGCAGGTCTGGTCCCTGATCGGAGTGTGTGCAAGAGAGAGCTGATGGATGTTTCTCTCTCACATTGATGTTTCTCTCCCTTTCTTTCTCCCTCCCTTCCCTTCTCTCTAAAAATAGATAAAATATTTTTTTAAAAAGGAAGAAAAAAGAAATTTGGGTGAAGCCATTCAGTGTAAATGGAATCTCAGTGGCTGTATTCGTCCTTGACTCCCCTGCTCTTTCTGAATTTGTCAAGAATGCCTAGAAGGAAACCCCAGAACCTCAGGCTCAGGTGACGGTAGCTACTCCCTCTTCAGCAGGCTCAGAGTCACCACAACAGCTGGGGCTGAGACCCCTCTCTCCTCTTGCATCACCAGAAGGGTTGGGACCAGCAGAGGAGGGAGTGAGAATGGAAGAGGGCATCGACAGTGGGTTCTACTCTCTTCTCTTCCCAGGTAGGGAAAGAGAGGCTGAGACATTAAGTAACTCGCCTAAAGTCACAAAGCCAAGTGTCCAAGATTCAAACCCAGGACGAATCAAGTCAAAGTATTTGCTTGGTAATGGCCTCCCTCTAGGACACGGAGAGTGGTTCTCACACTCGGATGGCCCTGGAGGGCGTGTTGCCCAGGTTGCTGGGCCCCACCCTGGAGTTTCGGTTGGTGGCTCGGGGGTATGGCTAGGGAATTCACATCTCTAACAAGTTTCCAGATGGCATCGATGTTGCTGGTCCGAGGCCATACTTTGAGAAGGGCTTGCATAAAGCCAGCCATTTGGTCCTCGGGCCTCAAGTCCGGTCCTTGTAAAACAAGGACTGGGACTAGGTTTTCGGTCTTAAAATGTGTTCTAAGGACCTTACATGTTTTAGGGATAAGATTGAGGGAGTTCAGGTCCCCCATCCTCACTTCAAGCAAAGTGCTCCCCTCAGATCTCTTCACATAGTAGGGTTCCATGCGGATCTCTTTATATAGTAGGGTTCCACGTGAGATTTTATTGGGAAAGAGTTTTCTGCTATTAAACATAAAGCCAAGAATTATAAACTGCGGAACTCAAATGATGCTAAAATACTGTTCTTTCCTTTTATCTGTTGCTGTGGCTTAAAACAACTATTTTAAAATATGGTTTTGGGGGTCAGGAGTCTGGGCAGGGCTCAGCCGGGCATACCTGCTCCTCATGGTTTTTCAGCGTCACTTTGCTGGTGTCCAGGAAATGCTTCGCTCACGCGTCCGGAGCCTTGCTGGCGGTGGCCGGAAGGCTGCACTCAGCAGTAACTGTTGACTGGGACATTTGTCCCTGCCCTCTCCAACATGGTGGCCTCAGGGCTGTTGGACTTCATGGCGGCTCTGGGCCTACAATAAGTAATTATTCCAAGAGACAGAAAGTTGAAATCACTGGTTGCTCAAGGCCCAGGCCTGGAAACTGATATAGTGTTACTTTGTCATTTTCTGTTTGTCAGCATAGTTGACAGTGCTCCCTATCCCCAGATTCAAGGGAAGGGACGTACACCAACTTCTCAGTGAGCAGAATAAGTTGAGACTTTTGGGGACGAGTATATTTTGCATGTGCGAGAAATGTAAATAGTCTGAGTCCAGAGGGTGGGTTCTAATATGTCCCAGAACACCTGCTTTTGAATTTTGAAGTCCAGTCATCCTGCTGGAGGAAGCCCAGGCATCCTCACGGAAAGCCCCTGTGTCAAGAAACCTGGCCCCTCCACCTCCACCCCAACAGCCCAGCCGAGCTCCTAGCCCACAGCCAGCACTCACTTGCCAGCCATGTGAACGAGCCAGCTGGCAAGGACACCATATGGAGTGACGTGACACCGAACAAGGCCCTGAGATGCTTCATGTTCAACTTTGTGTCAACTTGTGCCCAGATATTTGGTCAAACAGTATTCCAGATGTTTCTGTGAAGGTTATTTGTGGATGAGATTAACATTAAAATCAGTAGACTTTGAGTAAAGCAGATTGCCCTCCAGAATGGGGGTGGGTCTCATCCAATCAGTTGAAGGCCTGAACAGATCGAAGACTCACCTCCCCCAGCAAGAAGGACTCTGCCAGTAGGCGGCCTCTGAAGTCGAATGGCAACTCTGAGCTCCTTGGAACTCTAGTTTTTGATGAATGTTAGTAAGTCCTCAGCTACTAAAACAAGTGGTTCCATAGTCAATAATGTTTGGAGAAGTGCTTGATCTAACGATGCTGATAAGGTCCCCGTGTTGCAGAACTTCTCGTAACTAAGCCATAAATCACTTTCTGTAGCACATGCAGAGCCTTGGAGAGGCTCCTCTGGGCTTATCGTGAGCTTCCTGACAGTGAATCTTTATTCTGTTTTGAAACAGGCCATCCTGATGGGTGTTCCTTTTTTCAGAGCCTCGTTTATGGGAGAAAAGGGGTCTCTTTCTTGGGTAACAGGGAAAGTGATGCGTTGCTTTGCCCTTTTCTGTCAGGGAGGCACGGTTGGCTGTGTGGGCCGGTAGGAAGACTCCAGCCTGAGAGCTGGAGATCCATCTTAGCCAGCCCTCCCCCAGCTTGCCCCTTCTACCAGGAAGTTTGGACCACTCTGTTAGACATTCAAGAGCAGGCCCAATGAATTATTTACGCCCTTTCTGCTGGCAAAGGATGCTAATGAGATGCGAATGCATATATTAGTATAATTTTAATGCGATTCCTGGAAGACTTCTTTTTCGCTCAGGGTCATTGCCACGCCATGGGAGGAAGGGGTGGCCCAGCAGCGGAGGAACTGAAGACTTCCTTCAGGACTGTGGGGAGGCCAGGGAACTGCAGAGGCTGCTCTTGTGGCTGCAGGCTACCCACCTTCCTAGATCAAGTTTTGGGAACTTGAAGAATGAACATCTGGAAGGCTGTTTTCCAACTACACAAGCAGGACAGCACTCAGCTCACCTCCTCCAGGAAGCCTTTCCTGACTTATCCCTACTCTCTGAGCCCTCTTCTTTCTCTCCAGGCTGAGAGCGGGTTGCTCCTCTGTGTTCTGCAGTCCCTGTGTTTACCACCAGCGTAGATGGTGGGAACGTTCAATCATCTCTCTCCCTCATCAGAGCCTGGGCTCCTGAGAACATGTGCTCAGCGTCTTCACTTTACCTCCAGGACCAAAGAGGGTACTTAGTCCACGCACAACGTTCAGATGTGGCTTGATGGGTTAAATTGAATTGTTCATATGTGGTTAGTTCCATTCAGAAGGAAACTTGGTTATTTTGATAGGGATTAGTCTTTGCCTTTGGATCTGCTAAGCAAATCTAATATGTAAACAAGACTCAGGTAAAGAGATGTTAAGCACTCTCAAAAAAAAAAAAATCATTTCCAAGCACCTTGGCAGCCTCCATTTGAGGAACAGTTGGGTAATTGCAAATTATTTAAGTGTATTTATTTATTCAAGTAAGTTCAATAGGACCGATCTCTATTTGGCAAAATTCTAATTCTTGTTGGCTTTTACTATATGGCCTTAGAAGTAATTCACTTCGTTTCTTCCCCTCCACCCCCGCCCCGCCTTCCTTTTCATTAAAGTTTTCGTATTCAAGCTTCCCACTCATTCGAACCGGCCCTTGAATTTGAGGTTACTTCTCTTGTCCTTATTTCCACAGGGCTCTCATGTTGCAATGACTCTGTCACACCAGAGCCGTCAGCTGGCTTTCAGCTCCTCACAGTGCGGTCCCGGGGCTGGCAGCATCGGCATCTCCAGGAACCTGTTAGAAAGGCAGACTCTCAGGTCCTCGCCAGACTTTCTGATCCCTGGGTGATTCATGTGCACGCACATGTTTGAGAAGCAGAGGGTTACCTACCCTTGACCATGTCCCTGTCCCATACCGTAGAGATGATGTGGGGGCAGAACCAGAGGACAGGTCCTGAATACATACCTCTTGGCAATTCCTCAGCACTCAGAAGCTGCCTCCTTCACTGGATTCACACACACGAGGTAGGTTTCCTTGCCCCTCCCCCACCTCTTGGAAGGGGCAGCCCCACATGCAATACTAAGAACTGCGTTTAAATTGTGCCGGGCATTGTGCCAACTGCTTCGCCCTTACAAGGAATCGCTTCGTCCTTACAAGGAATCTGGGAGCTAGGAACTGCTCCTGTGCCCTTTACAGATGAGGAGCCGAGGACTGGGGAGGTGAAGTGCTTTCATTGCTGCCACCCGGCCTGGCCTCTAACCGGGTTTCTGTGACTGAGGGCTGTTCTCCCTCCTCTTTCCGGGGACAGTCCAGTGGACTGATAAACTGCGCTCTGTGGTAGTCCCCTTCTGCTTTCAACCCGTGAGGACTCTAGAATGGCATTTCCCCAGCCTGGGCCTGGGGCCAGGACCAATGTCTCATTCCTGCCTCACCCTCGTTCTGTTCTACGTTCTTCTCATTCTACTTCTCTGTCTCTTCCTTCTGCCCCCTTTCCTCTTTCTTGTCTTTCTCTTCCTGTTGCGGTCGAGCACTTGAACCCAGCTCAGCTCCTTTTTCTTCCTTCCCCCTCCCTCCCTCCCTCCCTTCCTGCTGGGCTCCAGGTAGAGAATTTAGGTGGTGACATTGGTAGGAGTGATGGTGATGGGGACTTTGTCGTTGAGATTGTAAGTTTTGCCAGCTGGAATTTCCAGCCCTTTCTGCCCCTTTTTCCTTCTCTACCTGGGTGAGAAGGAAACCGGTCACCATCCAAATGGGAAGGTCTGCGGTGAAAGGCAGATGATATTAGGAAGAGACAGGCTGGCTTGTCTTACAGATTCAGAACCTCTGTGGGGTAGGGGGAGGGACCTGAAGGGTCATAAAGCTGGCAGGGACTGCAGAGGGAGGGGAGAGAGGAGACGAGAAAGAAGGGACTCCAGGGTGCTCCTGACACGGGTTCTGACGGTTCTGTAAGGTGACTGGTAGGAAAAGTGATGACATGTTTGGCACCATCCTCTCTACTTGGGGGTGGGGGGGGGGGGTGTCCGCAGCCACTGGGAAGCCACTGTCAGGTGAAGGACGTGCTGACAAATCCTAGCTGCAACAGGATATTGAGGGGCAGGGACATTATTGTTAGCATTTCTATGAATCTACCAGTTCCTAAGTCCCCTCCATGTGCCTGGCACTTGTTAAGTTCTGTCCACACACAGGCCCTATACCTCGCAAATTGGGCAGAGTAGGAGACTGAGGTCAATGCTCTCTGTCTGCTGTATAATTTGGGCTGGAAAACACTAAACTAAACTAGATCTTTGGGAGTGACACACGATTTTCTGTCCCCTGTATATAAAACTATAGTGCTCATCAATGACCAGAAGAGCATAATCATTGAATTCATTAATTTATTGTCTACTTGGGAAGAGAAAACACATGCACATACATTCAAGGGCTAATTAACTCTACAAGAATACAAGAGAGTCAATATGCGGTACGTCGAAATGCCAAGTTCACAGAGAGATGCAGGAACTACAGGACCTTATTAACATTTATGTATTAAAATTGCAGATGTCACCCGAAGATGGGCAAGGTACACTTCACACATTTGCAAGTAAGTATATGTTCCCTGGAGCCCTCCCTTAGACTACGAATTCTGTATATCTTCAGGTCAAATGTAACTTAAAAAGGTTTAATTCGTTCAGCATTTCTTCAAATAGGATTACCTTTTTTCTAGGAGCAATCACAAGGCCTAAGCAGATTGGCAACAATGGGAAGGATTTTTTTCTTTCCCGTAACAAACACGTTAAAAGCGTAATCCCAAGGTCTGCCTCTGCGCTGAGTAGAACTGTGGCGTCAGTCACTCCAGGAGGGTTTTTTCATGTACACTCAAGAACTGCGAGTCATCTGGGGGGAAAAAAACCCACATTTAAAGTCAACAGAAGAAGTCACTTTCAGAAGAGTTTGTACCCTGGAAGGGGTTCCCCAAAGGGGAACTTTTATATATCAAGCTCCTAGGGAAATCCTGATTTTACTCCAGGCCACTCAAGGCCAAGATTTCTTTGTGGCAACTTTCAGAATGGCATCTACTCCCATTTTCTTTGTAACTGACACTTTGGCCCATGCAAAGATCATCACGAGTCTTTGGCCCATCAATGCTAGGCTTAACTTTCAGGTCAGGAAGACTCATTAAACAGAAAAATTACCCGTGATATTTGTTAAAATAGTCACGCTGCCTCTTCTGTCTCAAGTCTCCCTGTGCCTCCCTCTTTTATAAGGACGCTTGAGACTGCATTTAGGGCCCACCAAGATAATCTCCTATCAAGATTCTTCACTTAATCACATCTGCAAAGCCTCTTTTGCCATATAAAGTGACATTCCCAGGTGCCAGGGTTTCCAGCCTAGATATCTTGGGGCTACACTATTCAGCCTACCACACAGACTAATAGCAAAAGGAACACAGAAACCTATCATAAAGAGAAGAAAGGCCCACAGAACCCCACGATCCCTAGAGATCATCGCAGGAAATAGTTTGGCAAATATTTTTCTAGATTTGTTTCCATGCATATAACAACACATGTATTTCTCTTATTTCCTTTCCTTTTAAAAATAAAAAATGAGATAACTTCCTACACAGCCCAGCAATTTGTCTCTTTCATTTAATAATGTAGCTTTGCAGTAAGCTCTTTAGGAGTGAAAGGGATTTACATTCATGTTGCTATCTTTGATGTAAAAATAGCAACTTTCCAGTAAAGCAAGTGACTTTTAAAAAAATCCCATTTGCAATCATCTCCTAGAAATGTCAGTGTTTTAATTCATAAGAGGAAAAGGATTTTGAACCAAAATAAAGGCAGTGGCTACCTGGAATTTAGTATTTTGGGGAGATTGGGGAAAGGGCCCTCTAGCTACCCATGGAAGCAGCATGACATACCTGAAGGTTAAATTACTGGAAGTGTGGTCACCTCATGTGAGAGTCAGTGCTTCCATGGTATCAGTTTAAATCAAGCATCTCTGTGACCTTAGGCAAGCTGTATCCCATCTCTGGGCCTCAGCATCCTCACCTTTGAAGTGTGAGTATTGGCCTGGAAGTTCTCTAAGCTCCTAACGATGTTCTGTTCTGCAGTTTTGGAAGGGTACTATTCTAGTAGGCTACAGACCCTGTTTTGAATACCAATTCTTTTACTAACTTGCTGTGACCTTGAGTTAGACAGCCAGTTCTGTAGGGCCTCAGTTTATTCATCTGTAAAATGAGCAGGCTGGACTAGAGGGTTCTCAAGATCCTTTCTAGTTCTCACATTCTAAGATGGTGAATCTCAAACTTTCCTTTGCCTAAGAATCTTCCTCCCCCACCGTGAGGATTTTCTTTGAGGATTTTCAGTTAAAATGTGGGGTCTGATTTGACAGGTCTGGGGTGGCATCTGAGATTCTACACTTCTAGCCAGTTGCCAGGTAAGACTGGTGCTGGGCTGGAGACTGCACTTTGAATAACAAAGTGTTTGGATTTTGAAATGTCAGGACACTGTTACAGACTTGGAAATTAGTGAAAGATGACCGTGCGTCTGGTGGTGGGCTGGTCTGGGATCGCCTGGTGCTACAGTGTGTGCACCTTTATTCACCTTTTATCCAGCTCTGTAAGAGTAGATGCGGAATATGAGCAGTAATGGGATGGATTTTGTTTCATAGAGGTGCAATTGATTTCAGCCCTGCAGAAGAAGATGGCTCCCAAACATTACTTTTGCTTGTCCTATAGGATATCAACCCCTTTGCACAATTAGCAAATTCACTTCAGTATTCCTGATTGGCCACATGCATGTGTTATTCAAAATCTCTTTGAAACAGGTTTTACCTTTTTGCAAATTATACGTTAACACCACTGGTCCTTTGTAATTCGTTCATGGATTCATTGATTTATTTATAGCAAGAAACACTTGCCAGAGTGGGGGAGGTTTCAGGGTGGGAAACAAACTCTTCTAGGAAAGTGGGTGCCGAGGTATCATGCTTTCCTGACTCCCAGCCCGCGGACCAGGTGAGGAAGTACACTTTACCTCCAATCAAGGCCACGTAATTCCCCTCCCCTGGCTAGAAGATCACGGAATGTGGCGGAAGAAGATGCTTTTATCATCAGGTGGCCAGAAAGTATCAAGAGACTGAGACCTGACCAAGCTCAAGTAGGAGACTGTAGCTGGGATTTGAACCTGACCTCAGGACTCTTCCAGCGCTCTTTGTACCTACCACCTGCCGCTTAGTTTATTCTGGGGCCACAAAACTGAGGGCTCTCACTCGTCTACTGCAATTGTTCATAACACCCCAAACCCCAAGTGTCCAGAATTTCGGCTAGGCGAGCCATGGGTACGACTGGGTCAAAGAGCAGGGCTTGGGGCGGTGGGGCGGTCCCTGTGTCCTGGGGGCGGAGCCTAGAGACGCCGCGGTGATAACCCCGCCCCATGGGCGGTGGGAAGTCAGAGACTAGGCGGAGCTCCGGCCCCGTCTGTCTGTGTCAGTGGCGGCCGCTATCGATAAAGTTGTTGTTGTGCCAACATGGCGGCGCCCACGGAGACAAGCTGGGCCATGTTCACCTAAGGTGGGAACCCAGGCGTTTAAGGAGCTGCAGGCCAGAGCCTGTGAGCAGGTAAACCCCTGACCGGGGCTCAGCGGGGCAAGAGACGAGGCCCGATCTCCTCTTCCCCGGATCGGGAGGTTCCGACTTGCTGGTAGCAGGAAGGGAAGGCGCTGACTGGGTTAGGTGGTCTCGCCCCTGTGCATTTTCCGAACTGGAAAAGTCTCCGAGATCCGGGTCTGCAGGCTCTTTGAGCCCCAGACCCCGTTGATAGCTCTGGACCCTTTCTGTGAAAAGCGCACGTGTGCACTGAGGTTTGTACTCAAGCTCCTTCACCGCTCCCCTACCCCAGTTGGTCCCTGGATTTTGCTTCCTGGGTCGGGGATTTGGAGTCAGTTAAAAGCCATCCAGTGCATCGCTGGCCCACACAGGTCATTGCCACAGCATGTTAGGGCTCGAAAGTCCTGAGAGGTCATTTGGGTTTACCTCTCATCTTAAGGAGAAGCTGAAGTTTCAGACAGGAAATAACTTGCCTGAGCTCATACAGGGAATTAGTAGTTGCAAAAGCTCAGATCTGTATTATTATTATTATTATTATTTCATCTGAAAACTTGGTTCTTTAAGATTCATTTTCCCGGGTCCATTCTCACACACTTTCTTTTCAGCACACCCAAATGCCTTCAAGTGCGTCCCCTATGTGTTATTTCTTGTCTTCTCGCTTCTCCCAGGTTTTCTGTCCATAAATGAGTGTCAATTTGAGTCCAGTTCTCAGGCCCCTCCCTGCTATGGTAACATGCCACTACCCCAACTGTTCTCCTAAAACTTAACCTAAAGCCCCACGTGAGGTTTATTTGAGGTCAGGGCCGACTCTACAAGAGGAATGGAGTAGTGAGGGTGGATGCTTTGGAAAGATCATGGAATGTGGTGGGAGAAGAGACAAGATTCCAAACACCTAGGCAAGGAACTGGGTAAGACAGAGATGAGGAAGGAAGAAAGCTGCCAAACTGATCATAAATACAAAACACAGGCCACACCTTTTACCTTTATCCTATGGGCATAGTCCTCTAGTAAAATGGCTGCTCCTGGTCAGGAAGAGGCAGTGCCCATCAGGGCTGTGGTGGTGGGGTGGCGGAGAGCGGGACCTGGGAGGGGAGCTGGGCTGAGTGCCAGGAAGTTCCACAGTACATCATAGCCCTGAGTACACTACATGTTGAGTCTCGGGGATGCTCCAACACAGAGTTTGAACTTTTCTTAGAGTCTTGATATACTTTTCCATATTGCTCCCCAGAGAGGTGGGATCAGTTTGCATTCCCACCAGTACTGTACAAAAATGCACACTTCTTTTGGTTTAACAGGCTTTTATCAACCTGGTAAGCAAATATTTCATTGTAGTTTTAATTTGCAGTTTTTGATTAGTTGTGAAGTTGATCTTTTTCATATCTTTATTAGCCATTTGTACTTTCTCTTTGTTCATTTTTAAAATTAGGTTTTTAATGTTTCTCATCTTATATGTGAGCTCTGTAGAGTAGGAAAAGCTTTTTTCCAGTTTCAGTTTTCTCTTGTCTTATTGTTCGCTTTCTCATTTTGTTCATGGTGTTTTTGACATACGGGTGTTTTAGATTTTAAGAGACATTATCAATATTTTCCTTCCTGAATTCTTCCATTGCTTTTATTCTCAGGACAGAGCATCCTGCAGCCTGTAAAAATTTACTAAGAACTCACCTATAGGGTGGACCAAAAGTAGGTTTACAGTTGTGAGTACACAAAGCACAGAGTTTATCCTTGTATTATTATTTATTAATCATTGCATTATTTTCCATATGAACAACTGTAAACCTACTTTTGCCCTACCCTGTATATTTTTGTCTTATTTTATGGTATTTAAAAAAAATTCTTTAATCCATATGGAATTTACTATGGTTTATGATTTGAGGTGGAGGGGGCTCTTACGTGAATGTTCCCACCATTCACTGAATAATTATCACTTTGTAATCTACTTGTTCTTTCTTCTTTATGAACTTTAAGTTCTTTTAAATACCCAGATCTGTTTCAGGATTCTCTGGTCTGTTGGTTTGTATCAAGGAAAGGTTATTGGAAATGATCAGTGAGCCAGGTATTATGTCAACATTTTTAAGAGGCTTGCTCTTGTTTAGACAGGGAATGTTGTTATGAGTGGTTTGTAATTTGCTTCATAATACAAGCAAGTTGCAGAGATGGGATTAGAATTTTAAGGGAGCACGTGACCTTCATATCGCTCATATCGGTTCTGTCTGCTTTCATTTGTCACAGTGGCTGACCAGCGTTCAAACCGAAAGCTGAGGAGACTACAGTTAAGGTCAGTTTGTATTTTCATAATTTGTTGCTTCCCATTGTTTCTCTTTGAGAGAGCAGTCCAGCACGTTCTTAGGGAATGCAGCCGTCTCTCTATCTGTGCGCCCTCCACTAAACTGGCATTCTTTGGATTGGAAAGATATGGAAAGGCTCTCTTAGCAAGCGCACCATAAAATCCATGAATCTTGTAGATCGTTCTGATTATGCAGAAACCCAGCCCCTAAAAATAAATGCCACTGCCTCAGCTGTACAAAGTGTCTGCACGTGAGGTTGGTCATGTGGAATTGCTGATGTTCAGCTGAGTTAAGACAGTTCACCAGCGTATCCATAGTCGCCTCTACTCACTCTAACATAGCCAGGCCCCATGGATAGGGGGTTGTTTTGTTGTTTATTTGTTTGTTTCAGTCTGTTTCTGGTTTCATCCCCAAAGGAGCAAGAGGTGTTAAATACAGTGAGAACTGCTATGTCAAGAACTTTGGCAGACCAACTTGCAAAATGCCAACACTGCGATGCCAGGTTATGTGGGTGTGAAATGTGTAAGCCTGTAATGAGCCTTGTTGGCAACATTCGTGACCCAGTACCTTTGTGAAACAGGGAAAATCCTAGTAGCTATGCAGAGAATCAAAGAATATCAGCTTAGAGTGCCAGGTCCTTCCTTCCTTCCTTCCTTCCTTCCTTCCTTCCTTCCTTCCTTCCTTCCTATCTATCTATCTATCCTGGTTTTGAAAAATCTGTCATGCAAACGCTGTAGCCAAAGATACAAAACCCCCTAGGAACCAATGGAGACCACTGCCTGGGCCAGCTCCTACCACAGCCTCAGCCTGCAGGGGAGGCAGCGGGGCCCCCTCCCTCCCTTCTCTTTAGGTCAGCCCAGGGTCAGTCCAGCAGGCTTCACTTCCTGTCGTCCAGGATTCAGAAGAACTCCACGCATATCTCAGTGTGGCCTCAGGCTCAGATGTCAGGGTTCTGGATGGCTCACCTGTGCTCTTTCCATCCTTCCTCAGGGCCTCCCACCTTCTGGAGATGGCTTGTGCATGGCAGAGACTGGGTTTCTATGTCTGTCTCCTGAAAAGGCAGCTCCGTGGCGGGCCAGATGTCCTCAGCTGGGGAAGGAGAGCGGTCCCAGGATGTACCCGGGGAATTTACAGTGCCACGGGACAGTGGCCGAGAGAGTATACGCTGCAGACCAGAAAGGAGGTCGAGAAATGGTGGCACCCGCAAATAAAAGACCAGGCCTCCAGAATTCCTGAAGCCGACGTGAGTACCGGAGAGATTCTGAGAGGGTAGAGAAGAGGGGTCAAGGGCTTGGACTCTGGGGTCAGACTGCCAGTTCAAATAAGTTATTAAGTATGTGACCTTGAGCCAAATGATTGAATCTCTCTGTGCTTCAGTTTTCTTATCTAAAATGGACAGCGATAACCATGGTGCCCGCTCGCTGCGCCGTAGGATGCTTGTGAGGGGTAAATGGAAGCAGAGAAGGAGAGCGCTTGGGAGTTTCGCTGTGGTGCATGTGCGTTCTGGAGCAGCATCCCGGGAAATTCGTGAGGACAAGACCCGTAGCAGGTGTCAGGTGCCCGTCCCTTGCTGGTCCGTTGCACAGTGGGGCAGCACACAGGGATGCGGTAGGGTCCCATATGAGAGACTCCAGGAGAGACACCTGGGCCCCTCAGCTGTGGAACTTCAAAGTTCCGAGATGTACCTGCCCCTCCTCGGCTATGGCCTTGGCCTCCACCCTGTTCTGTCACCTCAGCCCCATGGTTTGAAAGGTACCAGCCCTTCCTCCCCTGGTATGATGCGGGGCTGGGGGCTAGAGGGGCCCAGCGCTGCCGTAACAGCTGTCTGAGTTAGTGGATGCTGGGCATCTGGTCCGGGCGCACCAGCTCAGCGCTCTACCTGAGTTAATTGTCCTGAGCACTTGGCTGTAGCCCGTTTCCATGGAGCACGCTGCCGGAGGCAGCTCCATCTCTGGGAGGCCAGCCCTCAGGGGGACCAGGCTCGTCTGAGCCGATGCCTCTGGTGAGCAAATCTGGTGTTGAGAAAGACGTAGCGTATAAGAGGTGAAATGACAGGAGGGTTTGAATGTCACGTGCACAAGGAAAGCCTCACTTTCACTCGTTGCCGAGCGAGGAGCCTTCGTGGCGACAGGGTCAGACCAGTCTGACAAACTGCGTTTGGAAACAAACCTTAGGGAGCAGTTCAGTTCTGAATCAGGAGCTTAAAATGAGCTTCCTCTTCTTTTTTTTTCCGTTTGGTTCAGATGATCATTTAGTGACTCTCAAACGCTTTGAAGTTGTAGCTTATTGGTTTTGTGACATCTCATTCTTCTTAAGCGTTTTGTTTAAAAAAAACGAAGGAGTCGAAATGAACCGTGTTCTATAATTGGGTCAGTAGCTTTCGGGCTGCTGTGGGCGGCCCCCTGGCGCCCCCGTCAGGGTTGGCGTTGGGGAGGCCCACGGGGCTGTTATTACGGTGGAGAGCGTGCCTAATGCAGGGGTCTGGAGCCTGTGCAGTAAGGTGCTGGCTCCGCTCCCCAGGACTAGTGTGAATTTGGGGACATCATGTACCGCCTGGGTCCTCGCGTTGCTCACGTTGTGTGTCTCACAGAATTGTTTTGAAAATCAAATGAGGAAATGTGACCGAACACATTTTACAAACTGAAGTGTTATGTAAATGAACGGTGCAAGAGAGTAGAAATGTGTGGAGTGCCTGTGTCCGGGACTGAGAATCCGGCCCGGGGCTGGCAGATTCGGAAGCATCTGTACTCGACCTCACTGTAGCATTAGAGGCATTTGAAACCCACCCAAATGAGTTTCTAGAAGTAGAATATTTTGCCCTAATTATCCTAATCATCATCATCATAAAAAGAACTTCCATTTAATGAGCATATTACTATGCGTCAGGCACCATCTGTCCATTTATTTCCTCCTTTAATCCTGAAATAACCCCGAGGGAAGGTGTTATTACCCTGATTTGGGGGAGGCCCAGGGGAGAGTTGACAGTTGACGGGGATGCACGACTCACCTGTGGCAGAGCCAGGGCCCAGACCCAGACGCCTCTGCTCAGAGGTTGATTCCTGACCTCACGCTTTCAGCTTTCACCTGCAGCCTTCTTTTGCCTCACCTTTGATCTGTGGATTGTAAACTGAGTCCAGAAAGGTGGCAGAATTTGCCTGAGGCCTCACAGCCAGTGGCAGAGCAAGGACAAGTCCGGGCCCCAGGCTCCCCTTGAGTGCCTCTCCTCTCTGCGGGCCTCCCTGTCTGTGACAGCTCGGAGCTGGACCCGTAAAGAGGCCGCAGTTCTCTTTCTCCTGACGTCAGGGGCTGGCAGAAAGAATGGGGCCTATTTATAAAGACTATCTTTTTTTCCCATCGCTTACAATCTTAATTTCTTTTAAAAGCTTAAGTTCCTACACTTTTATGTAATTATGAAAATCTGCCTTTCAACCCGATTCCTGCTTGGTTATAACAAACCCCCATAATTCCTCTTCTTCCCACCCACGGAGGACAGAATGCGTTCCATCGTCACAGAGGACGGGGACTTAGTTCATGCGGAAAGCAAAAGGCAGGGGCAGGCAGTGAGCTGAATACCTTTTCTGCAGTAAAAATATTCATGAGTATTAGAGGCTTTACTAGCGATACTTGTCTACATGTCTTCTGGAAACTGTTTTGGTGTTTGCTTAGTGGCCGTAGAACGAATCCCTCTATTTTACATAAGTTTAAGCTTTGTTGGAAGACATCTAGAACGGAGGTGCTAATGAAGAAGTTATATGTAGCAAATATTTGGGGCAAAATTGCTCGTTAAATAAACATAATATAAAAAGCAAATAAAGTACTAGAATAAAAACCAGGTGACTCACCCGGTCCCAAAGGACACTGTAACAGCTCTTTTCCCCAGCCCCTGAAAATGAGCAGGGTGCATAGGTTTGCTTATTTCCGGTTCTGCACCAGCTGAAGGACTGAGGTCCCACACGGCTCAGGTCCCTCGCACTCGCTCAGGTCCCTCGCACTCTCCCGAGGTCTTCCTGAGAGTTACGGGTCCGCAGTTTCCACTGCAGAGCGTGATGCCTGTGCCTCGGCGCCTCTGTTTGTACGAACCAGCAGCACTTCCAGCTGCTCTTCCAGTCTGTGCGGGCCAGTTCCAGACCCCGCATTGACTCCCTGCCCCTGTCCCTGCCTTCAGGCAGCCTGACTTGACTGCTCGTCGGCCATTTCTGCCATTTCTCAGGGATGGGCAGGACAGAGAAAGTTCCACTCTAGTCTGTTCTGTCACAGGTTAGTGGCTCTGTTAAAAGTTTGACTTCTTTGCTGTAGGAAGTTGAAAGCAAGGGCTCAGATGAGATTTCTGTTTTTTTTCTAGTTTCTCATTTCTTCTGCTCCCCCAGTTACCGTTGGCTGTGTCGGTGCCAGTCACACACATATTAGCAAAAAACGTGACATCCCCCCAACACAGACACAAAACAGTGGATATTATGAATGTCCTGGTTTGCATTTGTTTTTATTCGTTTGGGAGAAGCAAAGCCTGAGAGAACTCTGGGAGAGCTCTAGGAAGGGAGTAAGGACAGAAAGGGAAAACCAGAAGGCAGAAATAGCTGGAATGGTTCCAACACCAGACGGTCCCACCCTTAGCGACTAGGCAGAAGCAGCTACCCACCTTTCTTCAGAGGAGCGCCTTCTCCCCCAGGGGCAGGGGGGCAGCCCTGCCACCTGGGCAGGATCTGTGGGATTTGCTGGGGAAAATGCGCAGTTTTCATTACGGGAACAGTTTTAGCAGAATAAATAACCTGCCTGCAGAGGCCCGTTGTCAGGCTTTCGGAGCACGGAGTCTGCAAACATTTATCCAGTGGTTGTTCAGCTTCGTGGGGGGTGGACAGGAGTGAGGGCAAGAGATGACTAAACACAGCCCTTGCCCTTGGATGACAGGTGCCCTCTGAGGGATCGGTTAAATGACCACCACCTTTCCTTTGGAGCCTCCTCTGCTTGTGCACACGAGCTCATGACAACACTCACCATTTACGGATAGAGGGACTGAGGTGCCCAAGTCAGCGTTCCAGCAAGGACTTCCTGCCCTGCGTTCATTCTCAAGGGGCACATGTACCTTTCCTGTGTTTCTTGCCATGCGGCTGCATGTTTGGAAGCTGGAGCGTTAGGAAGCCCTGGCCTGCAGCTGCCTGCAGATCCACCTCCGGGAAAGCACAGCCCTCCCCTTTCCTCAGCTAAGATTTTCTCCTTCCCCTTCCATTTCAATTTTTTCTGTTCGAAGATAAGCTCACAGCACAGTGGAGAAACCCAGGACCCAAAGCGGTGCCCTCGGGTACTGGTGTTACTGCTAAAGCCACGGCTGCGTGCAGCTCTGGGGACTTCGGAAGGGGCTCGTTTTCGGGGACATCACACGTGGGATTCACTGTCGCTTCCTTGAATTACGTGCATGTGTGCTAGCACTTCATTTGGAAAAACATCCAGTTCTCTAAGACCTAGATGGAAGCTGTCTTAGAGAGAAGCTTTTAAAAGAGGAAAAAAACAGATTAGAAATGTAGATGAGTAATTAGCACTTTGAGGGTGTTTGGCATATTTTGGACATTCTTTAGCTCAAGCCAGGGCTTTGAATTTGGATTCTGACATTTTTGTCAGCTCACAGTACAGGAACGGCGTTTTCAAAAGGAAACTTTTTACAGTGTTTTCCTTCAGGCAGGTTCCCCGTAAATGCTTAGTAAACACGCTCCTCCTTGTTTTCTGTCATTCCTCTAGAGGTCAAAGCCCAAGTTTTACGTGCTCTCCATGTTCCCCTACCCTTCTGGCAAGCTGCACATGGGCCACGTGCGCGTATACACCATCAGCGACACCATCGCCTGGTTCCAGAGGATGCGAGGGATGCAGGTAAGGCGGTGCGGCTGCCTGGCCCAGGACGACAGGGGCGCTGTGACGTGTGTTCAGGGCCCGTGGAGAAAACCACTTCCAGCCGAGATGAGATGAGCGGGTATGAGGGGACTAAATGGTAATGAAAAAAAAAGATGGGATTAGTTTTGAAGATAAACGTGAACAGCTCAGTGTTTCCTTTTGCGGATTGGAAGACGGTGTAATAAAGCATCTAGATTAATTGTGGGGGCAGCCACGTGTTGAGTGTTGTGCTAGGGATGGAGATGGGTGGGGCGGGGTAGCCACAATGTGGGTAACACACAGGGTCTCCCCAGGAGGGGTTCACAGTCTTGTAGGGGTGAAGCACAAATAGAGAATCACTGTTTAGGGGAAGAATCCAGTAGTATAAACGTGGATGGAAGGCTGTGACCAGGAGATGGGGCCACAGAGAAATGTTTCTCTTTGTACTTGATATTTTCTGTATTGTCTAATGAGGATGGAGTTATTTCATAATAGAACATGTAAAATTTTTGTAAGAAAAGAATATTTGGGGAGTAACAACTCTGGGGGAGTTGGGAAACGCTCCGGTGAAGAGGGATCATCTGACATAGCTCTGGGTGTGAGGTGAAATTTGCTTTTTTTTAAGGATTTATTTAGTTTTACAGAAAGAGGAAGGGAGGGAAAAAGAGGGAGAGAAACATCAGTGTGTGGTTGCCTCTCACGTGTCCCCCCACTGGGGGACCTGGCCTGCAACCCAGGCATGTGCCCTGACTGGGAATCAAACCTGCAACCTTTTGGTTTGTAGGCCAGCACTCAATCCACTGAGCCACAACCAGTGAGGGATACCCTTTACTCTTTAGCGACCTTCTTTAACTACACACAGAGAGGCAGGATCAAAGAGGGCCTGAGAGCATGAACCTTTGAACCAGATGGCCAGCGTTAGAGAGCCGTCTCTTAACACTTCCTGTGTGACCTTTGACTAGGTCCTTAACTTCTCTAAGACCTACTTTCTCTCCTGTGTAAAGTGGAGATCCAGTAGTACCTGCCCATCGGCCTGTTACAAGGATTCAGAGAGGATGCCTGTGAAGCACTCAGCACGTGGCAGCAACAGTCAATGTTAGCACAGCCGGTGCAGGGCTGGAACCTGCTCATACCAGCGCCCGAGAGCCCACTGCACACCTCTGTGCCTGATTTTGTGTTTATTAGTCCCCGTCGTGGCTTGAAATCCAACGTGTGGGGAGTCTCCGCACCGTGGAAACCACGGCTCGGGGTTTTTCCCTCCAGAGGGCCATTGTCAGACGTTAATGGGCTCTCCCGCCGGCTGGGTTGAACCGGTCAGGGACTGTGCAGACGATATCTGCCACCTCCCGTCCTCTGTAAATATATTCTTTTAGAAGGACTAGTGCATCCTTGTCACAGCAGGTTTGAAAATTTATGCCGAGCTGACACTGGCAGCAAGAAGTCTTCCTAAAAAGGAAGTCCAGATCTAGTGCCTCTTTGTCCCTGGAAGAGTTAACAACTTCAGACTGTCAGACGCAGAGATTTGTGTTCCACGTGAAGACGGCCCTCAGGTGTTTGTCTCCCTGGTTTATGCCAGATGTCACTTCCCCCAGACATCGCTTTCCATCTTTTCTGCTGTGTTTGTTAGAAAGAGGTGTTGTGGAATGAATTGGCTCTTTGCCTGAAGTATAATTCTTGGTCTAACTGTGATTCCTCAACTAGACTTTTCTTATTTTTTTACTGATCCGGCTTGTTTTAGACAATTTGCAAATGCAGGCAGATCGCTGAAGATTAAGCTTTTACAGAAAAACTGAACACTTACGGTAAAGAAGGGGAAGCCCGTTAGCAGATAGGTGGTTTGGGGATGGGTGTAGGTAGGCCTCTAGGACCCTTGGGTGGAGGAGGGATTACAGAGAAAGTTCAAGGCAGAGCCCCAGGCCCAGAGGGACCGGGACCCCTGTAGGCAGCTCAGGCCCAAAAGACAAAACATGGAGTCACCTGCAGTGACAGAGTCCTGGGTCGGGCTGGCTCCAGGAGTTGAACAACCTGGGTTTGAACCCCATGCCACTGCTTTCTAGCTGAGTGACCCTGCACACGTCACTTAATGTCTCAGAATCCCCCTCCTCTCACCTTTGCAGGAGGGACAGTAGTAATCCCTCCTTCGGGGGCGGTGCAGGTTCAGTGAGTCAGTGCCCGAGTGTGTCTCGCACACCACAGTCCTGAAAGCAGTGGGAGCTGTGACTCGTACTGACACCGATCTGATTTCCTCTGGGAAGTCACTGACCGCCGTTGAATAAGTGAACCCCCATTCACGAGCATGCTGCGTGATGTTTTTTTTTTTTTAAGGTTTTATTTATTTATTTTCAGAGAGAGGGAAGGGTGGGAGAAAGAAAGAGGGAGAGAAACATCGATGTAACAGAGAAATATTGATCATTGCCTCTTGGGGACTGAACCTGCAACCCAGGCATGTGCCCTGCCCAGGAATCGAACCGATAACCTTTCGCTTTGTAGGACGATGCCCAGCCCACTGAGCCACACTGGTCAGGGCCACAAGATGTATTTTTAATGTGCGTACTGCTGTATGCATTTGTTAATACCCCTGTGTGCATGAGAGATGCTGACGTGTACTTTTCCCGAGACATCTTTGTCTGATGTCAGGGTTGCCCGGGCCTCATAGAACAAGTCAGGAAGTGTCCCATTCTCTGACAGCGCTGTGTCTCACTTCTGTCTTTGCTGTTGAACGGCGCTCACCAGGGACGGTGCCTTGGCCTAGAGCGTCCTTCGTGGGGGGTGTTAAGATGACGGGCTCTGTTTCCGGAAGTGTTTGGGGCGGTTCAGCTCTTCTGATTCTTTGTATCAGTTTCAGCGTTTGTTTCTCGGTGAGTTTGTCCCACCTCCCATCCTGGTCTGGACCGCCTTCTTTTTTCCGTCCGTGCACTTT
The DNA here is from genome assembly GCA_007922815.1 of Macrotus californicus. Lineage (NCBI taxonomy): Eukaryota > Metazoa > Chordata > Mammalia > Chiroptera > Phyllostomidae > Macrotus > Macrotus californicus. Next base: position 56,309 of record VMDR010000729.1, read on the forward strand.
CTCTAGGTGGTCTCATCCATCTTCTGTAGTTTAAATGGGGTATTTTCTTAAAGATTATAAGCATTTCCAGCACGGAAGTACAGAGGACATTATCCAAGTACCTCACCTGGCCATCCCGGGGTGACAGAAGTTACCGGTTATTCACGTTCACCTCAGCTCCTTTTTTTTTTTTTTTAATGTTACAGGTACTTCTGTGCCTCTCCACCGTCGGACTTCAGTCCTTCGATGCAAAGTAACTTCTATCCCAAGTTAGTATGTGTCCTGGCCTTCTGCTCTCATGCTTTTGCTCTGTGTATTGTTTAAGGGTACACACACACACACACACACACACACACACACTTCTGTGCAGTAGTGTGTGTTTTTAATTTTATATCAAAGATATCTTATTTACTATTTTGCATATTTTTTCCACTCAGTATTTTGTTTCAGGATTTATCCTGTGTTTCTAGAGTTAGTTCATCCAGTATAAGAGCTGTATAATTATGACCGTAGTTTCTGATCCGTTTCCGCATCGGCAGAGTTTTGGGTCGTTTTGGATTATTGCCCCAGTGAGCGTCCTGTCCCCGACATGCTGCTGGGCACCTCGTCAAACTGCCCTCTCAAGTGTCGGTGCCGATGCATCCTCCCACCGGCCGCGAATGGCATTTCTTACTGCCTAATGTTTTTGACGTTGCTTATTAATGCTAGACTTTAACCTTTGCTAATTTGGTACACAGGTCATGGTATCCAATTGTGTTTTTAATTCTCGTTCTCCTGAGTACTGTCCTCGTGCCGCTGAGATATTTTCATGTCTGTTTAAGTTTCCTCTTCTCTGATTGGCTGGCTCATGTTATTTGCCAGTTTCCTCTTGGGATGTTTGTCTTTTTCCGTGTCGCTCTGCAAGACCTCTCTGTACAGTCTGGACTTTTGGTTCCTTGTTAGCGAGGCACGTGTCTGCTCCCAGTCTGTGGTTTGCCCTCCTGTTTTTTGAGCCTGAGCAGACCACAGATTGAAGGCTGAGCATGGGCGAGAGTGATGATTTGGAAAGCTCAGTGTGCTTTCACTTCGGTTTCCTCCTGTAGCAGCGAGTAAGTTGTGCGAAGGCGAGAAAGGAGACGGGAGCGTAAGGGGTCCTGGGGTCCCCGTGCTCTGGTTGCAGTTTCTAGAGATGTGCCTGAAAGCCCCGACCATGGCTGCTCTCTTAGGGAAAACTGAAGTCACAGCAGTTGACCAGACACACAAGTGGGTTCCACGTGGGCTTTCTAAGTGGACAGGTTGACAGTTTGGGGTGATGAATTGATCAGGAATCAGGGGCTTTCGTCAACAAGAGCAGCCTACCTGCCTCCCACCTCACAGTTCTGCTGCAAGGTTCATGTGAGATGATCCAGGAGAAACCCTTTAAAAACTTGGATGTGATTTCCTGTACGGCCCAGGGGACCATAACAACAATAAGGTAGAGCCGGGGTTGGGATGTTTAAGCAGCGGCTGCTTGAAGCCCGAGGTAAATGATCCCCTCTTGGGATATGGGAGAGGCCACGCTGCCGGCCGGTCCCCCCGTACACTTGTACAGTGTCTGATGACACCTTTAGAGCTTAGCACCATATGGTGATTTCCTTGTGTTTTCATCTGTTGTGTGCACAGATGGTTGGAAAATAAAATTACCCACCTCCCACCTTGGCTGGTCTCCCTAGCACCTTCTGGGCCAGAAGCAGGGGGATTAAGGCCTGCACGTGCCAAGTCCCCCTCACTGACTTGGGCTCATTTGCCTTAGCCAGAAAACCTCCGGGCACCGCCCGGTACAGCTGTCTGCTGGGGCCTTTTCGCCGTGCCCTGTGGAGGAAGGAGGACACGGGGGCTGTGTGGCCGCTGCGTGATCATAAGGTCGTCGCTGTGAATGTCAGGAAGCGAGAGCACTTCTTAGCAAGTGAGCCATCCTCATGTACTGTTCATCGCTTTCCCATTTGCCTGTCAACGAGCAAGCATTTATGAAGAGCCCGGAGTGCACAGCACGGCACTGAGTTCTCAAACTTCCAAATCGTGGCAGCGTCTGAAAGCAGAGGGTGCGATTCTGGAGCTTGTCGTCTCCACGTCACTTGAGGAAGAGAAGGAATTGGACAGTGGCCGATGTCTCTGCCTGTCGCATGCCTCCACATTGCCACGGGAGGCCTCCTGCTAGGGCCTGGGTGCTGTCACTGGGGTTTTTTGCCCTGAAGTGTTCCCTTGCCTTTGATCCCCAATCTGTAATCACAGTGGGTTAGAACACTTGTTAAACACAATTAAACGTTGGGTTTCTCATTTCTTGGAACATAAAGTGTTTGATCTACTCCAGAAAATTCATGGCACTCTCTGAAAATAGCAATGTTTTGAGAAGCAGTAACCATGGTTGCTGTCAATTAGAAGCTGGATTGGTTTCAGATGTAAAGCTTGTTTCCGGCTGAGAGGGAAATTGGCGGGCTCGCTGGCAGCACTGTGCGCCCCTCTGCCCTGGGAAGGCAGCTGAGCAGCTGCCCCGGCTTCCTGGCCTCTCCAGAGTCTTCTTAACTCCACGCGTTCCGTCTAACTTCCTGGGTTGGGGGAAGAACTGTACCTTTGCTTGTTCTTTATTTTTTTTCCTTTCTGAAAGAAAACTTTTAAAATTGAGCATAAAATTTCAAATTCCCCCTTTAGAATATATATGCCTTTGAAAGGCGGCAGCCCCTTCGGACCACCCCTGCCTCACCAGGCCTTGCTGGGCGGTCATCTGTGACATTTTCCTGGGTTTACCCCTGTGGAGCCTTGTCTGTGTGTCGTCACAGGTAGCTGTGCCCTCCTCTCTGGTGTCCCTTTGCCCAGCCTGCTGCCATCCATCCTGCCTGACAACCCTGAGAGGCCTATGGCTGTGCCTGGAGGGAGGTCCATGGTCAGGCGGCTGTGTCCGCACTAGAGGCTGGCCCAGACCCAGCTCCCAGGCCTGGCCTCTTGGTCTGCTCCGGTCGCTTTGCCAGGGCCCCGATCCCTGGGTTTGCCCCTGGTCAGCAGTGGTCCTGACTCCTCTTCGATGTCTCGAACCCTGGTAGGTGTTGCAGTGCTGCTGGTGTTCCTGGGCCGGGCCTTGGCCAGCTTGCTGTCAGCTCCATCCCCTGCTTTGCTGTGAATGGCAGAGGGGCAGACAGCTGCAGGCCACGTTTCCCAAGCTCTGGTGTCAGCTGGCTTCTGGCTGCTTTTGGCTAATACGAGATTCTGCCAGAATCAGAGGCAGGAGGCAAGGTGAAGCCGGGGAATTTCTCTCCGGCCTGGTTAGGTCCCGTTCATTACCTGGCCCCATCTGGGCAGACCTGCCTATTTCAGCTTCTGCACCTGATCTCAGCCTTTGAGCTCCGTCAGCTCTGCTCCCTCCCTCCGTGCCTCCCGTCCAGCAGTGGGCAGTGTCCTGTTCTTGTGAAGTCCTGGGTTGTTTTGCTGTCTGCTTGCCTTCTCACTCACTTTTCAAAGACTTAGATTATTTGTTAGAAGAAGCTCTGGAAATGATGATTTTTCGCATTCTGGAAGTTTGTTTTATAGATTTGCAGGTTACAGCTACTAGGACCTCCTCTTGATTCCGTTCTGCAGAATGCACTCACATCCAAGAAGAGGTTAAGTCCTAGGGAACTGAGAGGGCTCAGGTGGCCCTAGCATGTAAATCCAGATGCTGGGGAGGTTTTGATTTTTGTTTTAGAATAAATTGCCTAGTTGGCACATGTTACTTGTGGTGCAGTGAAAGGATTACGCCGCGGTACAGTGACAGGAAGAAAGGAGCAGGGATTTTGGAGCTAAAGAGCAGAGGTTACAGTTGTTGCGATGAGTGCTTTGGATAGGCTTGGCCACCCAGAAGTCACAGACCGGGCAGTGGGGACCACACTGAGAATGCAGGTCTTTGATCTGAACGCTGTGTGAGACCGAGACGTGGAAGAGACCAGCCAAGGGGGCGCCTGATGACAACGTGTCTTTCACGTCGATGAGCTGTAGCAATTGGCCCAGCAAGCAGAATGTGCTGCCCGGGGCGAGGGATGCACTGTGGTCCTTTGTGACCCTGGTCACAAACGGTGAACCGTCTCCTGGCACAGACTGCGTCCTGCACCAGTTGCTGCGACTGGAAAACCCAGGCAGAGGGAACCGTGGGGTCCTTCCCTGTGTCATACAGACGTGGCTCACAGAAACACTGATCCCCGTGATGCAGCCCACAGTGACAGCAACTATCCTGGCTTCAAGACATGGAAAGGCCTTCTCGCACCCGGTGTCCTAGGACAGACATTTGTTGTTTTGTTAATTTTCTGGTGGGAATATGAACTTGATATTAAGATGCTTTAAGATTCTTCTGACTTTATTTATTTAATCCTCACCTGAGGATATGTTTATTATTTTAGGGAAAGAGGAAGGGGCAGGGGGTAGGGGAGAGATGGAGAGAGAGAGAGAAAAATCGATTTCAGAGAGAAACATTGATCGATTGCCTTCCGTACGTTCTCTGACTGGGGATTGAACCCACAACCTAGGTATGTGCCCTGACTAGGAATTGAACCCCCAGCCTTTTGGTGTGTGGGATGACACACCAACCACCTGACCCACCCAGCTAGGGCTCTGACTTTATTTTCATAGACAGCTCAGGTAACCTGTGAGCTAACAATCCCTTTTTATGTTGATTTCATCGGACAACAAAAATAGGAATAAATGGGTGTATAGTGTCAATCCAGGCAGGTTTCTGTGACCGCCTTCTGTTGGCTGTGTTAGAAATGTGGGCGGCACAGTAGGTGTTAGTAGGTAGAAGCAGTGACCTCTTGCCATTCCGCAGCTCCGGCAAAGAAACTGAGTGGTGATTAAGGTCCCTCCTTTCTCGTGGTCATGCAGCAGTTCTGCCGATGTTCTGCCAATGAGGGGGTCCGGGGCCCCCAGGTTTAAAGCCCATCTGGGAGCTGCGCTGTCTGTGGAAGTATTGAAGAACTTTCTAGTAATCTAGCACGTCTCCCCTGCATGGGATTTTTTTTTTTTTTTTTTTAGCTCATGATAATTAAAAAGAAAAGAGAGGAAAAACTGTGACACTTAGGAGGAATGCTTGTCATCTCTGGGTTAAACAGTACTCAGGAGAAAGCTGTATCCTAGAGGGCGTCTGTTTTAGTTGGGATTCTTAGCTGCTCTAGACTAAAACCCAGCCCAGACCAGCTTAAGCAAAAAGGGAGGTTCTGTTGTTTCTCCAGACCGAGCGTAACTGCAGAGTCAAAGATGTTACAGGAACCAGGTCCTCTGGCTTGGGGGCCAGGCCCTTACAGGCGTGGGTCTCGTCTGCCTCTGTCACGTGCCAGCTTTGTTTTCTCAGACATCTGCACCAGGAGGAAGGCAGGGCCACCTGGAGCCCTGTCTCCTGTCCTTGTTTGTCCTGACAGAGGAGGAAAGAGAAGGGGGTGTGCCCTCGTCGTCCTGGTCTCTGTCCCACCAACTCCACGCTGCCCCCCACCCCAGAGCACAGGCAAGCTCGGAGAGGGAGCCAGAGGGATGGGTTTTGCAATGGGCGGCCCCCAGCAGGACTGAATGGAGTTGGGAGAGCAGCAATTTCCCAGAGGAAGGGGCGGATTCTGTGTGGGAGGACGGAATGGTTCGGGCCAGCCGTACTGAACGGGGAAAAGAGACCTCAGGCCCAAAGGGTCAGCTGGGTTGGGTGGCGTCCAGTCAGGTTCCTAAAACTGCGTACAGTAGAAACACCCAAGGAACGTTAGAATTTTTTAAAAAGACACAGACGGACACGCATGCATACATGTTTTGTACAGATGTCTATGACTTGTGAAACGGAAAGAAGAGGTCATAAGATAGTGCATCACAGGTTCTGTTTCCGTAAAAATAAGCCAGCAGGCTCCAGGGGGAGTGCGTCCGCGGTTGCACACCTGTGTTTGAGGGGGTCACAAAGGCGGCGGCTGCTGCTGCTGCTGCTGCTGCTGCTGCGTCAGGGGCTTGAGACCGGGGCTGGAGGCCGGGAGCAGACGATCAGCTTCGCTTTTGTAAATCAGGTACTGTGTCGTTTCCTTGTTGAAATAAGCCTGTGTTTCATTTGTAATTTGAGAAACATCCGATAAATAAAAGAGGAGAAGCCTGTTCAGACTGACCTCAGGCTGGGGCAGGCGCAGGGACTGGAGGGAGGTAGCTGTGGAGTCCTGTCATTTCAGGCTGCAAACCCAGAGCTCCCCAGACTCCCCAGGTTTGCTAGGCTGGGAAGCACCTAGGGCGTGGCAAACCAGCCTCTCTGGGAGTGACGGCGGGCTGGAGAGGTCACAGCATGGTCTGCTCACCAAGCCTTTGTATATCGCTTCCAGGAAGTAGATCCGAGTGGCTCCGCCTCACCACCAACCCAGTGTGGCCACATCTGCCTGGCAGTGCCTTCGTCCAAGGCAGTCAGAGGCGAGCCCCTTCCTGCCCAGCGCACAGATGGCTGCCATCCCATCGTGGGCTGTGCCTGGTCCAGGCGGCTGTGGCAAGAACAGCTGGGCTGTTTTCCAGCGAAGCCCCTGATGTGCACCATTAACATGTGGGAAAGGAGGACCCTGGGCCCCTTATTCAGACAAGAAGGCCAGGGAGCCTGCCAGCCTGTTGAGCCTTATGGTCTGTTCGATTTGGTTAAGAACTTCCAGACCAGACTGGTGTGGCTCAGTGGATTGAGCGTGGCCTGTGAATTAAAGGGTCACTGGTTCGATTCCCAGTCAGGGCACATGCCTGGGTTGTAGGCCAGATCCTCAGTAGGGGGCACTGGAGAGGCAACCACACATTGATATTTCTCTCCCTCTCTCCTTCTCTTCCCCTCTGTCTAAAAATGAATAAATAGAATCTTAAAAAAAAAAAAAAGAACTTCCAGTGCCTGGCGCCAGCTGCCGCAGAGGCTTGTTGTAGGTAACTTCCTCTTAGGAGTGTCCCTGGAAGAGGATGTGTGTGGGGTCAAGGTGTCTCCCTACCTCTTGTGGCCAGAGACATGGGCTGAAACCTGGACAAGGGAACGGGGGATGTGCACCCTGGACGAGGGGACCGCGGGGTGCTGAAGATCAGGGAAGCAGGTGGCAGCAGCTGTGACAATGGCCCGCGCTGCTGTTTGCTGGGCACCCCACAGTCATCGTGGCAAACACCTCTCAACTGTTCGAGGTGGCCGCGTTCAGGCGCACTTCCTAGCTGGGATGCGGAGTCAGCGTGTGCCTCAGGTCCCATTGCCAGGAAGTAGCAGGTTTGGGTTTGGGACCTGTCCCCTCTACCACATGTCCTGAGAGTGCGCCTTCGTTAGCCTGCGGAGTTAGAGCGGCTCTGAGATCAGATGCCGTCTTCGTTGCCTAGATGGGATTATTCCATCATCACCGAAACCCAATGACAAAATCTTGTGCATTGTGGAAGGGTGACTTTATGGCAAGTGGCTCCAGCCCCTGGGTGGGACATGCCTGTTCTCTTGCTGGCACCTGCTGAGAGGCACTAGGGAGGGCACAGATCTGGAAACTGGGATGGGAGGATGAGTCCAGTTTGGGACACTTTGACTGTGAGTCCTTAAGGACGTGGGATGTACAAGGCTTGTGCACCTTGCAGAGTCCTTCGGCCAAACAGAAAGGTGGAAGAACACTCTAGGTGAACAGTGAAAAAAATAGGGAAACGATACCCAATTTTTATTCATTTACCAAATTTAACAGGTTGTATACGGCTGTATGGTAGAATTACAGATGAGATTTATTTTCTTTTGAATATTTTTCTACGTACGAAGTTACCTGCAGTGAATGTTCATTACCTCAGTAATGGGGGACAGTTATTCATAAAGAAAACAAGGCCTGTCTACATCTTTAATGGAAAATGTCCCATTGTCATATGCATGGGTGAAGCGGGGGTGCCAGCAAGTACCTCTGCGGGTTTGTCACTATCCCAAGGAAATGTGTGTGGTTCCAAACCAGCCAACCCTCCAGGCAGCCAGCCAGCCCAGCTCATGGCTGTGGACAGACTGTGAACCTGCTAGAAAGGATGAGGGCATGCTGCAAGGGGCAGTTGCCTGGAAATAGCAGAGCTGCTGTGGGTCAGCCTCACTCACAGGCAAGCTTCAGAAACGTGGCTGGAAGGGCAGCAGCGTCTGTGCCTTTGTGTCTGAGATCAGTGGCACAGAGGGGAGGGACTGACTTGTCGAAGCAGGTGTCTCCTGACGGTGGGTAGAGAGCCCAGCTGTCTGAGGCTGGGTTCAGGCTGGTGTTCCTGTTCGTGGCATGTGGGCTAGGTTGACAGCACTGGCTGTGGAAGCTGCCAGCTGACCTGTCACTTGTCCATTGGCAAAAATGAAGCCTTACTGGCCTGTCCTGGCTTAAGGACATTGTTTCCAGTGTGACCTAGCTCAGCCTTTCTCTTGCTGGGCCGCAGTTTCGGAAACTGTCAGAAAAGGGGTGGGGGGTGGAGGGTATATCACAAAAACCTCTGAGCTCTGTGATCTTAGGGTCCTGGGTTCCCTGTTCTTTGAGGAATAGAAATATCTTAAGGAAGTAATTCCAAGTGGGTACTGCACGCTTGCAAGGTGGCTAGTGCAACAGAGGAACCGAGATTTTTATTGAACTTAAATTTATATATTTACCTGTAGCTCGTGGCTACTATATTGGATAGCACAGCCCCTTAATCAGAACGTAAGACAAACACAAGGTGACCATTTTGAGAGACAGTACATTTTTATGTGCATATATTTTTGAGATGGAATGAAACTTCTTTTACTGTAAGAAAAGCAGTTCAGGTTCATTGTAGACAATACAGACAGAAGAAGAAAACCAAAAGCAGTAAAGAAAACACCTGCTCAGAGACAACTGCTGTCGGTGTGTTGGCGTGTGACCTTCTAAATCCTCTCCTGTACATATGTCACACGGAGCTAGCTGGCTTTCCACAGCATACTTTGAAATCTCCCAGAAGGAGGTAGGCATGTTAGTAGGACAGAATGCCTGTTTATGGCCCACAAGAGAATGCTCACACAGGTCTTCGCAGTCTGCCGTGCCTGATGTTTCTTTCTGGGCGCTAGGTCATCAACCCCATGGGGTGGGACGCGTTCGGGCTGCCTGCCGAAAACGCCGCCATCGAGAGGAAGCTACATCCAGAGAGCTGGACGCAAAGGTATGTAGCACAGACATATTCAAACACCTACGTACAGAAACCTTAAGTTTTTTTAAATCCGTGCAGGAGAAATAGAAAGCAGAGCAAAGCAGATGTTGCAGTCTGCCAAGTGAGGAGCAGGACTGTATCCACCGGCGTCTGCCGCTCAGCGTTCGGATACTAAATCCCATTCATGAGGGCTCACCACGACCTGATCACCTCCCAAAGACCCCCACCCCCTAGCACCAGCACACTGGGGGTTAGGTTTCGAGGTGTCAGTTGTGGAGGACGCAAACGTTGAGTCTGTAGAAAGCACTTGTCTGCAAAAATGCTTAGCCCAAGTCCTGGAATAAAATAAGCGGCTGTTGGCTAATCGGAGATGGCCTAGAGTTTTTTCACAGCTTTTCCGATGTTCAGGCTGCTTGAACTCGAAGAGGAGGCAGGCTCAGTGAATTAGTCCTTTTTCTCTAAGGAAAAGAAAAAAGATGTTTCCTTATTTTATAGTAAAGCTGATTAATTCGCTTCTCTCTCTCTCTCCCGATGACTGGGGTTCTGATGCACAGAGCACTAGACCAGACTGCTTTAGGGTTGCCACGGTTCGCATGTTAAGGTTCTTTTCTCTTCAGCGGATTTTATACTTGTCAGTGTTTGGCCGATATCTGTGCAGAATACAGACATGCCTATGCGTGGGCAGAAGTGCATATTTCAAAGGAGCCGCCTGTCTGAGTGGCCAAAGGAAGGGCCCATTCCAGGGCCAAAGTCTGCTGTGGTTTCTAGTAGATTCTGTCTGATTTCCAGGAGGAGGTATCATCTCATATGCTGACATTTTAACTGATTCTTAGTGCTTAATTTATTTTGCCAGGGCAAAACAGCACTTAAAGCCCTTTGGAATAATCTAGACTTTCCTCATTTACCCTTCACATTTTCAAAGCTTGGCGTGTTTATGGGTCCCCCTCTAAAAACCAGACCTTCTCCCTCTGTTTCACAGCAACATAAAACACATGAGGAAGCAGCTGGATCAACTGGGCCTGTGCTTCAGCTGGGACAGGGTGAGTCCACCCTCTTTCGCGGAAGGTCTTCATTGTAACGAAGGTCCTGAACGCCTGGGGACCGTGACGGTCACCCCCGGGGCCTCCTCTTAGGGCTGGGGGGAGGAGAGGGAGGGAGGCGGCAAGCAGGTCTCTGCGAATGGCAAAGTGTCCACAGTGGGTGCTTTGCCTGCAGACAAGTGATGTTCTGTGAGGTGAAGCTGAGAGTATTGACTTCCCATCTGACTCCACAGCTGGCTGTGAGGCGCGTGTGGCAAAAGCTTCGCACCAGCACTTCCGCTCTTCTCAGCAGTAGTTTAAAAAGACGGCCGGCATCTATGTGGAGATGGAAAACTATCAACCCCTTTGGTCCTTTTAGGCGCTTAGCTGTCCAGTTGACTGGACGTTTATTTACCTTTAGCTCCAGGTTTGGAAGTGAGGCTTTAAGAGCCCACCCTGATTCTGTCACAAATGGCCCTTGGTGTGGGTCCTTCCACTGGAGTTTCACCTGATACTCGGGGACCGCCCTTGACCCGCCGTCGAGGGGCTTTCCTGGGGCAGAGACGGGCTCTCTGTCTCAGGAGCCCTGCCTGTGGGGGTGTGCGCCGCTCAGCACCCTCCGTTTTCACGGTTTTCTTGCGATTTTGGTCTCTCTCTGGGGAAGAACTTACCACATTTGCCTTAACATCCCAGAGTTTCTATAGAATCAGTGTTGCTTTGTGTGGTTTCTACTGCAAATACTAGTTTTGTTACTGTTTGAGATTTGTTATTTTTCCTTATCTCATTCAGTTCCCATTATCTTTATCAAGTCTCTTGGCCAGATGCTATTTTGTTTCCTTCTTACTTTGCTGTCCGATCTTTACAGACCCCATATGTTTGGAAATTTTCTTGAGAATACAAGGAGATGCTCCTGAAGATTGTTTTTGCTCCCTTTAAGAAATCTTTTCCATGAGTTTGGAATGCTGTGTTCTCCTTGTTTGTTTTGGAATCACTTCGTAGACGCCTCGTGGATTTTCCCCCCGGTTTCCTGAGTGGACTGTATCATTTCATCAGTATATCCATCAGTAGCGATGCAGCAGCCTGAAGGAGCAGAGTGCAAGCTCTGTTGTCTCTGCGTTGTTCAGTTCTCTCTGAGGCTGGGATCCACTGTTCCTCGTGCATCGATCTCTTCGGTCTGATCTTTACCCAGATGTGTGAGGTGTCATCGCCGACACGCCCTGACTGTGACAGCCTGGAGTACCGCTGAGCCACCACAGCCGAGGTGTCCACTTTGTGGGCTCTCTGTCTGCCCTAGAGTCCACTGTCCCCTCTGGACCTTGCCCTCTGGAGCCCTTTTTTTTAAGAACCCAACCTGTTCTTAGAAGGGGGAGATGCTATTTGGCTTACGGTGGTTCTATCTGGTCCTGTCTGCCAAAAGCCCTTGATGTTTCTGCCACGTTGATGGCACCTTCTGTGGTTTCCAGTGCGGGGGCAGCACCCGGGCCCCCCATCCTTCTGTCCTGGGGGTGCTTTAAGTGGGACGGATGGAAACAAGTGTAGACGGTGTGTTCTTGATGTCCATGCACCCAGGAGTGCACGGGTGCTTTTCGATGAGACCCTCACAGTCTGTGGGGCCTGTGGAGCAGCACGGTGAGGAGGTAGAGGAACCGTTATTTAATTGACATGGCGAGTCTCTGCCCTTCCCAAGGTAGCATTCTTAACGTCTCATCAAACCTGATCGTTCAGCAGATGGCTAGCTGACAATTAGCAGAATATTGAAAAAAAGACGGCTCAGAAATGTTACCTCCCTCCTCAGGCAGAGAAAGCCAGCGCCTTGGCCTCGTTCTTCCTGCCTTTCCCTGGGGGGGCTGGTCCCTGGAGGAATGGTCCAGCGCTTGAGCCCCGTTCTTACCTTTCAGAAAAGGCTTCATTCTCTGGATTAAGAACATTTACATTTCTGAGATGAATGCATTTCTGGGGAGCTAGGGTGGCCACGGAACAGCTTTCAGCCCAGACAGTGCTGCTCTGCTTTGTCAGATGTCGCTCCCCGAACAGCCTGTGTCGCTCTGGGAAGATGGAAAGTAAGAAGCGGAAAGCTGGGTTTGAATAGCGGAACGTCAACTGAGGGAAGACCAGGAAGGAAATAAAATCCCACACCGTGTGGTGAGAGAGCACTGTTTCTTTGTGTGACCTCTCCCAGCGCAGTAATCGGCAGCCTTGCGGAGGGCACATATGGGCTGCCTTTGACTCTCATGGGTCCAGCTTATGGCCTTGGTGACCTGAGCTGGTCCTAGGGAGGGGCCCGATGAGTTCCATGTGACAAATGACAGAGTGAGCTTCCCCCTGGCCGGGTGTGGTGCACTGAGGCAGGTGCATCTCTGATGTGGACCGCTGCTTCTCTCACCAGTGCCCTGGACCAGGTCTTGGTTGCGATAGCCTTTGGGGCTAATTTTTATCAGGAATCATCTGGGTGTTTGTTTTGGGAGCGGTCCCTAGGAGTTCCCTTCAAAAGTCAGACAAGTATAAGAAGAAAAAGAACGTCCGGACCAGACAGGATTTGACGTAATGCCTGGAACCTGCCAGAAGGAGGCTTTCCTAGTGGTCTGTGGTGCTTGCTGAGTGACCCCAGAGCCACACTCCAGTGTACAGTCAGCACAGAGCAGACTCGCTCCAGCGTGGGGCACGAATGGTGTTGGCGTTCATTCAGCTTCTCTTGTTCTCCCTCCCCGGCGTGAGCAGAGAGTTGACCATTTGCTGAGTCTCTTTATGGTGGAGCTCTTACGAGTTTTTATCTGTACTTCTTTTTATTGGATTTTAAATTCTCGTGTCTGATTTCCTTCTCGTGTTTTCACGTTTGGTCTCCTGTACATGTCGGTGCCCGGTAGCGACACTGACGACTTCGCCCGCGTCGGGGTCAGGGAAACCCAGCCTAGACGGCTGTGCACTAAAACCAACTCACACGGAACCCGCACGCTCTCCCCCACGGGCGCAGGGTCGGGCGCGGTTCCCCCAGGGCAGTGGGTGGAAGAGGCAGCGCAGAACGGCGCTCTCAGAACTCTCACCGGGACAGGCTTTGGGGGCTTGGAGCTCCTCCGGGCTTGGCCACCAGGGGGCAGGTGGCCGCTGAGGGGTTCCTGCCGCCCCCGCCGTCTGCACCGATCTCTTTGCTTCCGATGCTCCTGCTTTCTCTGCGTCTTCCTTCCTGCCCATCATCCTCTTCCTGTTCCTGGTTCTCTTTCATCCTTTTGCCGACTCGCCCGCTTTCCTTTCCCTCTGTTTCTTACTGTCTTCTTTCTCTCCTGCGCCTTCTTTTGAAATGCTTTTTTTATTTTGGAAAATTTCCAACTTATACTTAAAAAAGTGAGACTAATAGAGGGCGCCCCCAAACATTCATCACCTGGCTTCAGCAGTTGCTCTCACTCGGCCGGTCTTATTTCATCTGCACGCTCGACATCTGCACCCAAATAATTCGATTTTGCGGCAAGTCCCAGACATTCTATGAGGTCTGTCCAGAAAGTATCCAGCCATGTGCTATGAAAGATAGAGACATTTATTGAAGAAGGTACGAGATATCAGAAACATTGTACATAGGACAGTGACACCTCAGCCCCCTTCAAGGTAGGCACCTTGAGACCTCACACAGTTCTCCCAATTGCCACCATCTGCCCTGTCATATTTTCCTGAATTTTATTGACAGTCTGAAATCTCTTCCCTTTCAAAAGTGATTTTAGTTTCGGGAAAAGCCAGGAGTTGCAGGGCACCAAATCTGGGCTGTAGGGGGACTGAGTCACCTGGGTGATTGGATATTTCGCCAAAAACCTCTGCACGAGACGTGATGCATGAGTGGGTGCATCGTTGTGATGAAGCTGCCAATCACCAGTTGCCCATGGTTAAATCCTTCTGAATCATCCAAGTAGTTTCCATGGAGGAATGTTCAAGCTGAATGCAAAATTTGCCACAGATTTGTTACTCTAGTTGCTCAGTCATTTTGATTGCGACCCACAGTGCACATGCTCACTCAATGGCATCTACCGCCCCCACTGCCTAGCACAGTGAAGTTGTCATTGTTCACACAGGCGCATTCCAGTCCACTCTCCTTGGCTGCCAGGTTACATCGATGTCATGCAGACTGTTCTCGTTATATTAACAATGGTTGACGTTTTCGGGACAGGCCTAGTACAGCTTCATCCGTAAAGAGCTCAGTACATATGGCAATGATTTAGGCTTTTTTGCTCCTTTCTTTCCTTTTCCTTCCTTCCTTCGTCATAATCCATCCTTACAGCTAAAACAACTAATGGTAATACCATGTAGCATCACGGAATGGCAGTCATTTTGCACATTTCCCTGGATGTCTTTTAAGTATTTCTTAGCACCATGGGTGGTTTGCCTGCACTTCTGTGGGTCTTTGCTGAGCCTCTTTCTCCCCACCCCATGTCGTTACCATGGTTTGGGAGCTGTACTCTCTCTTTGTCCCAACACACAAGCTCTTCAGACCCTACCTGCACAAACTTACTTTCACGGTTTGTGCGATTGTCGTGCTTTGTATCATTAGAAAGTGAACATATCACTTCAAGGCCCTTACCTTGGCATTTTATTTACAGGGGCCTAGATATTTGGCAGTGAAGGGTTAAACTACAACAAATAATAAGGCTCCAGGACAGTAGAAATACCATATTTTGTTGTGTATAATGCACACTTTTTGCCCAAATTTTTGAGGGAAAAATAGGGATGCGCATTTTATATGGGTAGTGCTAATTAAAATTTCTTGTACCTTGTATCTGTTCTTGTGTTTCGTAATTATTTGTTACATAACATTTCTTTTGAAGATTTTATTTATTCATTTTTAGAGACAGGGAAAGGGAAGGAGAAAGAGAGAGAGAAACATCAGTGTGTGGTTGCCTCTTGTGGGCTACCTATTGGGGACCTGGCCCACAATCCAGGCAGATGCTATGACTCGGAATTGAACTGGCAACCCTTTGGTTCACAGGCTGGCACCCAATCCACTGAGCCACACCAGCCAGGGCTGTTACATAAAATGTCTTGTGCCATAATATATTAAGAAATAAATGCTAAAATTCCTTTATAATACAAAAGACAAGTATCTAAATATAAGTAAACAAAAACTTGAATTAAAAAATTAAAACAAAAGATATTTTTCCTGAAAGTTTCAGCCAAAAATGTGGGTGTGCATTATACAGGGGAGCTCGTTTATACACAGTAAAATCTGAGTATATTTTTTGATGTTTTTTAATTTTATTTTTAAAGATTTTATTTATTTTTAGAGAGTGGGAAGGAGGGAGAAAGAAAGGGAGAGAAACATGGATGTGTGGTTGCCTCTCATGTGCCCCATAATGGGGACCTGGCCCACAACCCAGGCACGTGCCCTGACTGGGAATCGAACCAGCAACCCTTTGGTTCACAGGCTGGTGCTCAGTCCACTGAGCCACACCTTCATCAGCCAGGGCTAATATTTTTTATTTGAAAAGAATTCAAAGAATGGCTTGAAACAAAAAGCACTGGGGGCAAGTGAGTGCCTGGAAAATGGTTGGGAAGACTGCCCTGGTGGGAGGCTGGAGCTGCCGTTGCCTTGGCAATGCCTAACAGGTGCGGTAGTGTTTGACTCTTGAGTCCCCTTTCAGGTCCTCACGGGGCGCAGCAGTTTGTCTGGCAGATTTCTGGCTCTGGATTACTTGTTCTCCCTTAGAATCAGAAAACTATCCTTTTTCCTGGAGGCTTTCCCTCGGTTGACAGAGAAAAGGGGAAGTCTTTGTTTTAGTTGAAGTGAACGGCAGGCTATCTGTGGGTGCTTCCCTGTCTTTGGGAAGGCTGGCGCTGTGGCCTGAGGTTCAGATATGAGAGCTGCAGGGCGCAGGTGCAGCCGACCCCAGGCAGCGCTGGGTCGCTCAGTACTCACCAGCCTAGACCGTGGGGCAGAAGGTTTTCGCTGCTCCAGCCAGGAAGGCGTTCTTAGTCTCTTCAGCGCTAACTAAAGAAGGGGGCCTCTTGGGGTTCCCCAGTAAATGTGGCTGTTTGAGGAAGTGGTTTATCTGCTGTCCCCTCTGGTGGTCATGAGCTTGGTTGGATTGTCCCTCCAAGGGCATGCATGCTGGCTGATGGGACCAGAATGTCCCGGTTCCTGCCTTTACCTGCCTGTGTGATTACATGGGGCTCACCTGGATAATTTAGGATAATCTTGTTTTAATTACATTGGCAAAATCCTTTTAGCCACTTAACTACCACATTCACAGGTTCAGAGGTTACGGTGTGGCCATTCTGCCTACAACACCCCACCCCCATCTTTTATTTGTTAATGATTGCTGTGGACTGAATGTGGTTCTCCCCCCCTCCTTCATATTTTGAATCTGTGTCTCCCAACGTGATGGCACTTGGAGGATCTTCAGGAGATAATTAGGGTTAGGTGAGGGCAGAGGAGTGGGGCCCTCGTGATGGCATTAGTGCCCTTATAAGAAGAGACACCAGAGAGCTTGCTGCCCCTCTCTGCGTGCGCACAAAGGGGAGGTCACGTGAGAACCCGGAAGTGGCAGTGGCCTGCGGGAAGGGAGCCCTCACCAGACCCCAGCCCTGCCGGCACCCTGATCCCCGACATCCAGCCTGCAGAGCCGGGAGAATGCACAAGTCGGCTGTTTACACCCCTGGTCATTGGGGTCTGTCCCAGCAGCCCGAGCTGATGAGTACAGCGACTTTGACTGTTGAAGGGTTCGGTGTGGTGGTTTTGCAGAATGTCCAAGGGCCAGGGTTTGTCTGACCAGTTTTCAGGTGTTGGTTCCAGTTGCTAAGGCTGCATGACAAGTGAATTGTTTGATTTGTTGTCTTAACTTTGTAAATTGACCCACAGCCTGGGGTGGTGTTTGTGAGCAGTGAGACTTAGAGTCGGGGAGGGGACGAGCCAGGGCCAAAGGGTGCTGTGAGGCTGAGTGGCCCTCCTAATGAGGGGTTTTCTGTGTTAGTTCTGGGATGATGTTTCTCCTGGGGTTTCACACTTGGGTTTCACAGACCTTCCTCAGAGGGTGGACTCACTTGAGAGATGTCTAATCACCTTGAAGGATGAGCCATTGCAGGATGAGGATTATTCATAGCATCTAATAGCCCTAAATTAACTCTCAAATAACCTTTCAAACTTACTGTCAAAACATCTCTTTTCTTTGAGAATTTATATGTAGAAGTCAATTTCAGGTGAGCCTGAAATTTAAAAACTTTTCTTCTGAGAAGATTTTGGAAGATCCAAGGGAAACTTTTGTCTGAGTTTATCGTTTTATTTTCTGGTCTGCAGCCCATGCGAGATCTTGCAGGCTGTGATGGGCTTCTGCTGCTCACTGCCCACGGGCCGGCAGGCAGGCAGCGGGACGGGACAGCTCATGCCCGCCCTGCAGTCTCCGCTTTGCGTCCGTGCAGTCGATGAGCTGGTGTTTGCTCTTCCTCTGGGTCCGTGCCCACGAGGACAGGTAGCCTTCACACTATTCAGGAAACCCGGAGAACATCTTTCCGGTGGCTCTGTCCTGTCCATCCCGAAATCTCCCACTACATTGTAGATAAAGTTAACGTTCTTTTCCCTCCAGAGAAATGCAGCAACTGTAGAGAGCGGGTTTGGCTTTGGTAGTTGACATACTGGCGACTAAGGAGACTGATCGCAAATTGCAACTCAGACCCATTAGTCTCAGCTGCAGTCTCACGGCAGGTTTCCTGTTTCCCTCCGTCTAGATAGAAAAGCCGTCTGTATTGCTAGACCGCCTGGATGGAATTCTCGTCAGCTGGGAAGGGATGATGATCGAGAAATTAAGCAAATTGTTGCGTCTCTGATGGCAGAGAGTTCCCAGAATCTTGTGCCAGCTTGTAGCAGGGGACAGCTTTTAGGTCACCATGAAAGCAGCAGCGCTCAGAACGTGAGGGCCGGACCAGACCGAGACCGTGGCTCCCCTTCTGTGAACACTCAGTCTCCAGACTGGCTTCAAGGGCAGGCAGGACACGAACCTTGCAGGTTACTTGAGAGTGTGGCTGTAGCCCCAGGTTTGAGGAACAAGACCTGTCCGAACACAATGCATGTTCTCTCTAAGCAAAGTGTCTAACATTTGTTATTTTCAATCGTCATTAAATGCTTATTTACAGTCTAAAGTTAGGTGCCGAGGCGAGGGAACATAATTACCTCAACGTGAATTCTGAGACAAATGTTAGGCTCATGATTAATTAATTGCCCTCACGTTAACACCTGTTCCTTCCACGCTGCATAAAGGAAGAGAACAGGGGAAAGAATAAAGGGGACCAGAGGCAGAAGGTTGGCAAGGATGGGAGTTAACAGATGGTTGAAGGAAGACAGAATGAGAGGAAGTGGCTGGTTAGGCTGAGGAAGCTGGGACTCGTGGGGACTAACAGCTTAGGAAGGAGGGAGAGGTGGCCGCGTGGTCTCGGACGGGGACCCTGACTGAGCCTGGAGATGAGCGCGTGTTGTGGGGCAGGCAAGGTGCAGATGAGAGGAAATAAAGCGGAAACTGGAGAGGCGGGGGGGGGGGGGGGGGTGGGTCCAGGGCCTTCCGCGGCGTGGTGGGTGGCCTTTCCTCCCTTGGGGATAAATGGGAACGCATAGGATGGGGCTGGCATGGTAGTTCAGAGCAACTTGCTTAGGAGAGGAGGGACTGCGGGAAGGCCTGCCGTAGACGGCCCTGCCCGTGTCAGTGCTGGAGGGGAGGCCGCCTGGCCCGGTGCCGGTATGTGGTGGGCACTCAGTAAGCACATGTGGGATAGTTCAGTGAGCAAATGAACAGACAGAACTGGAGAGGGTAGAAAAGCCTTCTTCCTGTTCTCAGCCCCTCCACTTCCTCTCTGTCACCCCAGCCGATTCCTGAGTCTCTTAGACTAGGGATTGGGTGTCAGACCCCAGTGAAGGCTTTGTCATGGGTGCAGTAATGGGAAGAAACGTGGAATTTGGAACCAGCCCTGTACCTGGGAGCTGAGAAACTGATCTCAGTTTCAAAAGGAGTCTCCTTCTACATTTGTTCTTTTTTAAAAAAAAAAAAGTTATTTCTTTATTTTTAGCGAGAGGGGAAAGGAAGGAGAAAGAGGGAGAGAAGCATCGATGTGCGAGGGATGCATATCAGGGCACCGCTCTGACCATTGGGCTGCCCGGCCGGTTTCTTAGAGCGCTCTGCGTGTGCACGGGGGCAGCCTGTCTCATGTGAACCCGTATTTCACATTTAGTATGAATAACCCAGATCATGCTTCCGAGAACTTTTTTAGAAAGCCTGTTAAGTTAAGGAAATTGGCAGGGGCTCTGTCCCAAGGCATTCCTTTGCTTTTAAATACAGACACTCAACTCCGTGAGTTTTGATGCATCATACATGCCAAGGTTGACCAGGGGCCTTGGAGGTGGCCGTGTGGCTGTGCCTTCATGGCAACCCCAGGACATCTGTTGTGTCGTTGGGTCCCTTAAGCCCCTCCGAGTGGGGCCTGAGGTGCACATGCCAGGTGTACTCGGAGACTTCTCCCCAGGGCGACTCTGCTGTCATTTCCTCCTTCCCCGGATGCTGCTCGGCTTTGCCGCGACGCTCTAGGTGAACTCCCCGAGTAAAGGGCAGTCACCGCACGAAATCAGTGATGTTCAGGCAGCCTTCAATAATGAGAAAAATACTCATGGTGAGTGTCACCCAGCGTTTGTTTACACTTTGGCATTTTCTTGCCTAGCGTTCTAGGTTCTGGAAAGAATTTGTTCCGTTCTGTGGAAAGTCAAGGGCAAGAGGTCAGCACCCCGCCTCTCATGAAGTGCTTGAGATGTACTTGGGAGGGGCCGCTTTGCACCCTGGCTGTGCATGAAATTCCTGGGGGTGCGGTGAGACCTGGGCACCAGTCACTTTTTTAAAAATGTAAATACTTTATTTGTTCATGCAATTACAGTTGTCCCAGTTTCCCCCCCTTTGGCCCCCTCCACCCAGCCAGGCACCAGGAACTTTTAAAGCTGCATTCCAAGGTGCAAGCAGAGTGACTGCTGAGTGTTCAAAGGGCCCAGTGTAGGGGGGGCCATACTGTCCCATCCGGCAGATTTTCCCATGAGCCTCCCTGCTCCTTCTTTCAACGCAGCCGGTGCACAGAGCCGGGCACCTGGAACCACCACCAGCAAGGAGCATCAGACGCAGACTGGATGTGTGTTTTTCTTCCCACGTTGCACAGTATAGGCTGGCTCCTCTGGCCTTGGAGCTGAGCTCTGCTTTGAGAATTAGAGAATCCAGACGGTATACAAAGCAAGGTCATTACCATACGTTTGCATTGCAATAAAGAGCAAATGGCAAAAATGCATGTTACAAAAGATCATTTTTTACAAAGGTGTGGGAGAGCCTGTCTACTCTGCTTCCAGGACTGGTGGGTGAGAAGGCAGGAGGCTGGTGGGGAGGCTGGGGAGCAGGAGAGGCGGGGCCTTGTCCCTGGGCACTGCTGCAGGGTGGGGCCTACCTCTCAAGGTGTGGGCCGCGGAATGACTGACTTGGTAAACGCGTTGCTTCAGGTTTTTATTTGTGTTGTTTTGTGAGACTCTGACAGCTAACCCGAGTAATGTGAGGTTGCCAGGCAAAGTCGATGTGCATGGCTTTGAGTGGCATCAGCTGTTCTGGGATCTGGTACCAAAGACTGTCTGAGGGGCAGTGGGGCCGAGAAGCGGAGACTTAGCCCAGTGTTGCCAGAGCAGAAGCCGAGGGCGGGAGGCAACTTAGCTGGCTGTCCCTGCGGTGCAGGGCCACCAGCAGTGACTGGGAGCAGCCTTGTGTGAAACTCTCCACCTGGGTCCTGTGTTTTGGTGTTTCTGTTGGAAGCACCATCACTTTTTAGTCTGGAAGTAGATGTCTGGTCAGGGATAGTGAGAGTAAGCCTGCTCTACCCCTGTCCTTTCCTCTCCCTCCTGCCTTGTCCCAGGAGCCTCCTAGGGGCCCCCGCCCCCCTCTTTGAGTGGCCTGGTGATGAAACCAACCTCAGTCACCCATAACACGCTCGAGTCAGGGGAATGGGCACCGTTGATCCCTCCTGAGTGCCCAGCACGTGCCTTACATACATTGTGACATGTGTCCACACAGTGGCCTTCTCAGGTGGGAGGCGAGGGTGGCGGGTCTCAAAGGCCGATGTGTTGAGCCTCACTTGTGTTCTGAGCTCACTCACCTTCTGTGTTGGGCTCTGTGCTTGGCTGTGAACATGCCACGTACTTCTCATCCTGGAAACCAGGTATTGTAGAAGGGAAATTGCAATGTGGGAGAGTGATTCTAGCTGAGGTCCCAGGTGTATAAATTTGACCTCCTGGCAGATAGGTTGCACTCTCTAGAGCTCTGGGGGACAGAAATGTTGACCCCTTTATATGGATCTCTGTGGGTGTGGCCAGACTGCAGTGGCTTTTGCAGTTGTGACTTTGAATTGCCTGACTTTTTCTTTGAAAGGGTGTGTAAATGTAGGCGTCAGCCTATCTGGAAACAAGGGAAGGGAAAGCGCAGGAATGAAGAGGGATTTGGAAACAGAGTAAACAGCCCGGCTTGACTCAGCATTCCTCCCACTGGCGCCGTCCCTCCACTTGGGCGCAGGACTCCCCACCACACAGACCTTGGACTCCCCTGGGGTGCAGGCAGGGCCGGGCCAGGATATTTGGGTGCTGTGGGCTGGATTACAGTGGATGATCGTTCAACACCTACGTGGTCAACAACCTTTTCGTGGAAGCAAGCGGGTACCACTGATGTTTTACCAAGACAAACGATATGCCTCTCTAACTTCAAAATGAGAAATTTATTACAGGTTTTCCAAGTCAGACAGCTGCTTGGAGGCATATTAAATGATTTAAAATTTAGAGAGTAAAAGCAATCACTCACTCCCAGGGAGTAGTATTGTGCATGCATAACCGAGTTGCAGAGCTGTGTCTGCCTGCGCCCGCTCACTTGCCGGGTCTCGCCTCCCGTTGGTCCCTGCTTTGGGAGAGGGGGTGAGCTCACCGGGAATGAGTGCCCAGCACCGTGTGCTCAACAGAAATGGGGCCATGCCGGCTGGAGAAATGAACCCCAAGCTAATTGGTTGGCATTTCCACTCTTCCCAAGGATGTTTTGTCCCCTTTTATGGAATGTCTACCAGAAAGCTGCTTGGTTCCTTAACTGACCTGAGGCTGCAGACTCAAGCTAAAAAGGTTGAAACCCACAGAGCAGAGTTCCCCCCCTTGGCGCTATTGAACTTGGATGACTCTGTTCTAGAGGTTGTCTGGTGCATTGTGGGGTGTTAGCAGCATCCCTGGCCTCTACTCACTGTGCCCGGCAACACCCTCCCACACACAGCTGTGACAAACAGAACAGTCTCCAGGTGTTACCCGATGTCCTTGAGGAGCAGAAGTTTTGGTCTTGAGAATCCTACTTTAGGAGAACAATGGAAGGACCGTTAGCATCTTTGTGGGTGTTGAAACCCCAGAACGCCCTTGTCTACAGGGCAGGGTTGTAGGTAAGTAGCTCCCAGTGAAAATGTGACAAGGGAGTCTCAATTTCTAGCCAGACAAGCTAAAGCTTTTAAGCATTCTAATTTCAGAAAGATTCATTGGTGATTTTTACTGAGGTGAAGCATTAGAAGACTAGAAATACCTTCTTTTTTTTTTTTTAAATCAGATCAAGGAAGGTTCTGGAAGTGTTCTCTGATATTTTCAGGAAATGTGTTTCTGAGCAGGGTCTGTCCCCACCACGTTTGTGGTTCCCATAAGGTTGGACACCTGGGGGGCCTTGCGGCACCCGGTCTGCCATTTCTTCACGGGGTGGACGACACCGAGGGTCCTGGCAGGGCCCCCAGTGCGGGGCAGTGGATGGAAATAAGCGGGCAGGAGCACTGCCAGCTTCCTCTGGGCAGGTGACAGCAGGTGCTTGCCGTGAAAATGCACAGAAGTAAAGCTATTGGCATTCGTACACACAGACCCAGGGAAAGCCCCTGGGCCTGGAAACCCGTGAGGGAGGGCGGGAAAGACTGAAGACAGAGGCCACCAGTCCCACTGGTCATTAATAGAGTTTATTAGGGAAACCCACATACGGGACATGCCTTGGGTGGCCACATGACGAAATAAATGGGTCCTTGGGCTGCTTGGTAGGCACCAAAGGTTGACATAGGGCAAAGGGGGGCCAGGCACAGGTACCTGTGCGTGAACGCTAGCGGGAAATTACTGCCCATGCTTGACCAGGTCGGGACAGAAGCCTGTTCCAGGAACCGACCCATTGCAGGAGGCGAGGGAGGGGTGCTGACTCATTGGAATGAGCATCCGTTTGAATGAGCATCCGTTTCCGGTCAGACAGCCTGTAGGGGTTGCAGGGAGCCCTTTCGCCTTCTGGCCCGGGCCCAGCTCTCAGGTCCAGCTGTAGTCACGCCGTGAACATTCTCTCCTCCACAGCTGGGGTTGGAATAATGGTCCCCGAGCACTGACTTTCAGGCTGTACTCGCAGCAGCTGATGTAACTTTCCTTCAAATGACACTCAGAAACCCAATGTAAAAGCACAGGTCAGATCCAAGTTTGAAGGCGGGTGGGGGGAGGGGCTGCAGTTGCCGCACTCAGCACACCCCAGAGACGATGCCCCCAGAGAGGCGCCCCGGCCTTCGTGGCGGCCTGAAAGTAGGCTAATGCTTGGCTGGATAGCCATCTCTTTTCTCCCTCTCTCTGGGTCTATCATTTTTCTTCTACTTTAGGTAAAAGTGATTTTCAAAACCATAAACCTAAGTGAAGATAATAATGCTCTTCCACTGCTGTGGAGTTTTTACTCAGTCTATGGAAGCAGACTCAGGGCTGAGAAAACATATACCTGCCTATGGTATGTACATGTATTATATATATATATATACTTATTTATTAGAAGTATTTTGATACTTTATTATGAAAAACTTAAATGTACGGAAAAATAGAGAAAACAGAACTGTCATCTCCTAAATTTAACAACTGTCTTTTTTTTCACATTTGCTTGATACATTTCGTTAAACTTCTAATGAATGAGAGTTTCAAAAAGCAAACATAGCCACAGTAACAAGGTCTGGGAACATTGTTACCAAAGTCGCGAATCCCCATCTTCGCTCATCTCAGGGACTTAGGATGCTCCCAGTTTAGTTTATGAAATTAGTTTAGTTTACGAAATCTGCAGGAGGGATACCCCTTGGATGCAACATGCAGAGTTCCTGCGTCTATTTCATTTATTCTTCACTCAACAGTAATTTTGGGTGCCTCGCTGTACCAGGACCTGGGCAGGCAGCAATGAACAAAATGAAACAGCAAGCATGGCTGCTGCCCTGGCCTTCTTTAGAAATGCAAGTTCTTCAGTTGCTTGTCTGGAATCTGAGGGAAACGAGTTGTGTGTATGACCTCGGAGGGGAGGGGGTGGCTGGTGAGGGAAAGATCAAGGGATGAGGATGAATTTGGAGGTTTCAGGGAGTTGGTCCAATTCTTGAGTTGGCTGAGCACTTTGTGCACGAAGCTGCTGCAAACTGGGTGTCTCCGTGTGGAGCCTGGGAGCTGGGACCGGCTGACGTGCACTGGGCTTGGCTTCCCGGCTTCCCGGCTTCCCGGCTCCGGCATTGCATGGGGCCGCTGCAGGGGACAGTGTGGGCAAAGCTGTTAGACAGACTGCTTGTTCTCTCTGCCTTGCAGTGTGGGAGGTGGGCTGTGGAGCTGACGATCAGAGTTCTTTATTTTCTAGGAGTTATTGCTCTGCTATTTTTATTGATCAGCCATCAGAGGACATAATACATAAGAATCTTCCATAAGAGAAATAGCCCACTGGGAGCCCCACGGGTTGAGCAGGCCCCTGGCTCAGCTCCTGCCAGACCTGCTTTCCCGGATGGGGGCAAGCTCTCTCCTCACTTAGTCGTCTGAGGAAAGGCTGCGTTGCTTGCATTTGTCACAGAAGTGGGACTTCTTTCAGTAGTCCTTAACAAATGGAGTCATTTGGGGTGTTCCCTGGCCTACATCCACTCCTCCATTAGCTGTTTTGTGAAGGAGAGAACTAGAAAAGCAGCAGTATGAGTTAGAGGTCCTTATGGTTATAGGACTTTTATCAGCTAAACCTTCCAGCGTGGGCCCTGGCTGGTGTGGCTCAGCTGGTTGGAGCATCATCCTGTAAACTGAAGGGCTGCGGGTTCCATCCCCGGTCGGGGCACATGCCTAGGTTGCTCGTTTGGTCCCTAGTAGGGGTGCAAACAGGAGGCAACCCATTAATGTTTCTCTCTCACATCGATGCTTATCTCTCTCTCTCTCTCCCCCCACCCACCTTTCTCTTTCTCTAAAAGTAATGAAAAAATGCCCTCAGGTGAGGATTAAAAAAAAATTTGTCTAGGGGGAGTGGTGGGGGGAAAATGGAGATGACTGTTCTTGAACAACAATAAAAAAAGAGAAAAAATTGTTTTTAAAAAAATTAGAGAGCAAGCTGACTGCTCTGGGGAGGTGCTGGGCGGGTAGAGGGATTGAGCAAAAAAGGAAAAAGAAAGAATTACAGACTCGGACAGCAGGGTGTGGTTGCGGGAGGTGGGGTGGAGGTGAGAGAGGGTATGGGGGGTAAATGGTTATGGAAAAGTGCAATAAAAATATATTTAAAAAATTAAAATTTTTTAAAAAATAAATAAAATAAACCTTGGAGGTTGGTTAATCAGTAATCTGTTGTAAAAGATTCTATAGCGAACATGTTTTTAGGACAGAGAGTAAATTTTGGGAAGCTTCGATTTAGGCTTGGGGATACACGCCCGGTGATTTCTCACCGACGAAGTGTGACATCTGATCCCGTTTTCAGTGGGTCTCCCTATGCTGCAGCAGCCTGATGCACGTGACTGAGTGAGTGGCGTGTTGGGAGTCTGAAGGGGCTCCCAGGCATGTTATACGGGGAAGCCCAGGCTTGGTTTTCAGATGAGGGTCCTAGGGCAGGAGGCAGATCTTCCTCTCGACTTCTGTGATTGTTTTCAAAATGAAGGACAGTCACGAGGTAGCTTCGTGGCCCCCAAAATAAGTTTGTGCTGACAGAAGGTGGCAATGCCCAGTTTTGTGCAGTGCGTTGCAATTCACCTTTAACTGCGTGGGTGGAGGGAGGTGGTGTGCGGAAGACTTCAGGTTGGTTCTCTCATCGTTCGACATGCCCTGGGATGGTGGCATTTCAGTGACACCTCTCTTCCCTCGCTTTACACAGAGGTGGGAAATAGTATGGGTTGGTCGAATGTCTGCGGTGTGATCGTGTTTCAAAAGCGGGTTGCATGGCTGATGCATGCGTCACGTGGGGGGACGTGTTTGCGGTGGCCAACAAGTGACTCTTCCCCTCTTTGGCAGGAGATCACTACATGTTTGCCAGATTACTATAGATGGACCCAGTACCTCTTCATTAAACTCTATGACGCTGGGCTGGCCTATCAGAAGGAGGTAAGTTCAAGTTAGCTGCATTCAGTAAATGCTGTCCATTTCCCCCTCTTCTTAGAGCACATCTTGTTAAATAAGGAACAAATAAGCCCTGTTTGCACAGGATCTGTGGACATGGACACCGCCTCCAGTTTGTGACACCGGTCCCCACTGACCCAGGCAGCATCTGCTGTGTGCAGCAAGCCCTCGGGGACAGGGCTTGGTTCCTCCACTCCTGAGTGCCCAGCCCGTCGCAGTGTCTGGTGCCTGCTCTGAGAGAGGGCAGGAGGCAGAGGAGGGATGCAGGCTTCCCAGGCCCTCGCTCAGCCGCCTCCCTCCGCTGTGTGCCGGCTGGGACACAGCCTCCAGGAGTTGCTGTGCTTTCTCTGCTGAGTGGGGTGGTGACATCATCCTTGCAGGGTCTGGGGAAGACAGAGGTGATACTGAAAGAATGACTGTCCCAGTGCCTGCACGTAGTGGCCTCCCAAGAACCGGAGGTGCTCGTGTGGCAGGAGCCCACTGACAGCAGGCATGCCTTAGACAGGGCGGCGGGTGGGGTGCGGGGTGGGGTCTGGAATCAGGGTGGCCTAGAACTGCACTGTCTAGTACTCGAGCCACTAATGCATGTGGTGTTGATTTAAAAAAAAGAGATTATATTAATTTTAAGGGAGAGGTGAAGGGAGGGAGAAAGAGAGGAGGGAAAACATCCACGTGCAAGAGGAACATCGATTTGCTGCCTCTCACACGCCCCCAGCCCAGGCATGTGCCCTGACTGGGATTCAAACCTGTGATCTTTCAATTTGCAGGGCAATGCTTAACCCACTGAGCCACATCAGTCAGGGCCATATTTAAGCTTAAAGTAATTAAGGTTAATTAATATTGAAGACTGAGGTCTTCAGTCATGTGCTGGTAGCTCATGTTGGACGTCACAGATCTAGAACATTGGCGTCATCACAGCACATTCGAGACAACACTGGTCTACAAAACTCACAAGTAACAAGTAGAAAAGACATTCTCCTTCGACTGGAGGGATTTAATGACATAGAATTACGTTTCCTCTTCACTGGGTCACATCACCCTGCCAGGTCTGACAGAGAATAGCTCTTACATAATCATTACGTTTTAAGTTTGCAATGTTTTGGATTCAATATAGAGACAAATGCAGAAGGCTCAACTTGAATTTCAGAATAAAAGAGAAGTGTTTTAAACCTTGACAACATAAAAATAATATAGCTAGCCCTGGCTGGCATGGCTCAGTGGATTGAGTGCCGGCCTGCATACTGAAAGGTCACCAGTTCGATTCCCAGTCAGGGCGCATGCCTGGGTTGTAGGCCAGGTCCCCAGTAGGGGGCGTGTTTCTCTCTCACATCAATGTTTTGCTCCCTCTCTTTTTCCCTCTCCTCCCCTTTCTCAAAAATAAATAAATAAATAATTGAAAATAATAGTATAGCTAGGTTTGCGGTGCTGCCTCGTCTCCAGGAGGCATACCAAAGGACACACTAGGCAGAGCAGCCTCTCCTACTCTGCCCCTCGCGGCTGCAGAAGCTGGTGGTAGTAGCCTTGGGAACTCTCCACCTTCCCTTGGACTCCATCCAAATTTAGGCCTATTCTGGATGGAACAGAGCAATATCGATTTTGAGAATTGCATCTTTTAATAAGATCTATGTGGTGTTCCTTAATTAAGCATGCTTTTGTCAAGAAAAAAGCTAATAGGCTTTGAGAAAATCAACCCCCTAAATCATATACTTTACCAGCCTTCTGTAACCTGAAGCTGCCTGACAGCGCACTCAGAAAAGGTCTCTGGTGGTAGCAGAGTAGAGCTTGAGGAGGAAGAAGTAAGGACAATGATGGAGAGGAGGCAAAGGCATGAGGAGCGATGCATTGACCAGGAGACAAAAGCATGCAATGGAAGGTGTGATCTAGAAGGGACTGGCATCCTGTGTAAAGGGTGAGGCCCGGGGAGGCCAGGGGGAAGAGGTGAGAAAGGGTGAGGTCTGGCACTGGGGCAGGGGTGCCACAGCTGCTGTGTCACCGGGAGGAGTGCGGGGAGCCTGGAGTCGGGATGGTGATGCCACGAGCGATGCCACGAGCACCGGCTGTGCAGCCTGTCCTCGCCTGTACCTCTGAGAGCCTAATGGTGTTATGGTCTGCATTTCCAAAGTGCTTTCTAAAAGCTTCCCTTACGTCACCCAGACAAAAAAAGGTTGCTCCTGATGTTTCACCCCTGATCAGTGGGGGGACATTCTCTTGTTTGGCTCGGCTCACTCTGTGATGTTGCAGGGTAGCTTTCGTGCGGGAGACAGGGGACTGAGTGGGCTGGAGCTCAGTGTGTCTGCAGGGGTTTTAATGGCTTCCATGTTGATTGCAGGCTGATTTCAAAATCTTACCAGTAAGGCTGTGTCTTACCAGTACAGCTAGTTAACTGCAAAGGAGCCTGAGGCAGGCTTCAGGTGGTGACAGAGAACACCCGTGGCAGCCGGGGACAGGACTGCAGGCAGTGAGGCTGTCCAGAAGCCTCCATGTGATCCATGTAGCAAGAACTGTGCTCGCTTGGAAACTAGGGTGTCCATCAGAGCCTCTGTTCACATGTGAAATCCCGGACTTTTGTGAAGGGAAGGCCTGCTTCAAGGGCAGCTGCATGGTAGAGACCATTGTATGAGAGAAGAGACAGGGAGAGGGGAGGGGGAGCAGCTCCGGGGCTTCGAGATGCTGCATGTGCTGTGCTCCCCGGGCCCCTGGGGACTCCTGCACCTTAGCCACTCCTGGGCTAACCCCTGCAGAAACCCTGAGCCCGGGCCCCGCGTGTCTGTGCTTGAGATGGATCCTCATGGGAAGAAACGAGAGTGGGTTCTCGCAGCTGACGCATCTTTGATCTGAAATGCTATTTCCTTTGGTGTTTTCCCTTTTCCCCTAAGACTTTCACTAGGGGAAAAATCGCTATTGTGTCTTGCTTTTATTTTTCTTTCATTCAACTCCAGAGATTTATTATAACATGTAAACCTCTTAGGAACACATCTTCCTCATTGCCGTTTGTAACCTAGAGCCGGAGAGATGCCAGGACATGTGGGAAATGTTGATAAGAAAATAAAGTCTTGTTTGTTTTTGCACTTTGCAGTATTGAGTGTTTGCCCCTCCCTTATCCTCTGAGGTTCGCAGGGGGCGGGAGCCACAGGTGGAGGCCTGTAGGGCTTTTATCCGCCTCTTTCCGTTTTGTACGGTTTTAGTTCTGTGTGGGTGTTTTTTGGGGGCGGGGGTGGGGGGGTGGGGGGGGAGGGTTGAGGGAGGGCTGCCTCTTGAAAGACCTTTCCACAATACTAAATGAGACTTGGCTCTTTTTACCTTATTTATTTTAAGTGGTATCCCTCCCAGCCCCTAAGATAAGCAATAGTAATAGATAAGGAAATTACCCTTGGTTTATTAGCCTAAAGTTTTTATGTCTAAGGTACTTTTGTTTATATGTGATTTCTATTTATGGACTCAAGGCTGTGGGGGCCTTAGAACGAGGGAGAAAATCATTCCCTGCACGTGTTTCCCACCCTGACTCCAGGCCTCACGGGCTTAAACTTTTCAGTGGATACTTTACTTTTCAGCTGTGAGGTCACAAGGCACGATGGCTTAGTGTGTCCTCCAGCCTGAGTGTTCATGTGATTTTTCCATGTGTCTCTGGAGCAGTCAGGGTCCCGGCAGGAAACAGAGGGCACAACGGAAAGGAGCCGGCTAACATAGGGCCTGCTTCTGTGCAGTTTCTAGAAACTCGCAGGGACGGTCAAGCACCTGTGGTGGGCAACAGAAGGCAGAGTTTGCTACCCCGGGTGAAGGGGTGCTGTTGGGGAACAGTTCCTAGAGCTGGGAGGGCGGGAGCTGTGGCAGAGAGGGGCCTGCCAGCAGGGGCGGTGCCTCCCATGTGCAGCCTCGCCCAGCCTGGAGGAAGCCGGGGCCACTTTCCGCTGAACCTGGCCAGAGGCCAAGGCACGCAGGTCAACTTCGGGGTGCAGACGAGGGCACAAAGAGGATTCAGGGGGCAAAGAGACAACATTCAGCACCATCCCTTATTATAATTGCTTATTAAAATTAAAAAAAAAAATCCAGTGTGTACCAAGCCAGGACATTTTAGCGCCCAAACAGGTCTCTGTGCTTGTTTCCTTCTCTGTACCAAGTTGTAACTAAATGCAGTGACGGAATGAGTGTCAGTAGTCGGGGGTTTTATTCTGAGGGAGAATGGAGTGAGTAGAACTCTGCGGGGAGAAGCCTCACAGCAGTTGCGACTCCAGGCTCTGTCAGCCAGACAGAGCAGTCTGGACAGACCTCAAAACATTGTTGCCTTTGGGGCAGGGGCTGACTGGGAGAAGATATAGCAGAAGCTTCTGGCATGGCAGGAATGTTCTGTATCTCGATTTGAGTGGTGGTAAAGGTTCATCCTGCTGCACGCCTGAGATTTATTCTCATTACTCTACGTGTGTTACACATTAATTTAAATAGAAGTTTTTGAAAATTGCAAACGGTGTTTACAGTTCCCAGAGACCTGAGTTCCGACCCTGTCTCCATCCCTTACTCACTGTGCGACCTTAGGCAGGTTACTTAATCTCTCTGTTCCTCAGTTTCCTCCTCTGCTGTATGGGGATAACAGTATTCTTCCCTTAAAAGGCTGTGGTGAGGATTGGAAACGCAGCATTAGGAAGGCGCTGAGCCCAGCCTGTAGCACATGATGATCACTCAGTAATGGTTAGCTGTTTATATTAAAATGAACATATTTGTTTCCCCTAAAATAACTGATTTCTGCTGAGTTCTGGGTACCACTGATTCTTCTTTCCCCCGTTTACTGAAGTTTCCAGCCCTGCAAGTTCATCCTTTCATGCAAGAACGTACCAACCCTGAGTCAGACACACGCTGTCAGGCTCCCGCCCCAAGCAGATGCGCCCTAATGAGGTGAAGGCACAGAGGTGGTTCCCTGTGCTCCTGTGCAGCTGCTAGTGGTTTCCTTGGCAAGCGACACTCCAAGGAGAGGCCCTCCAGTCTCCGAGCAGAGATGTTGTATTTGCAGGCCTCTCGTGTGTAAGAGCCTTGAAGTGATCCTTCAGCACACTCACCAGACTGCATCGCTTTGTTTCGTGAATGATAACAGGCCTTGGTTAACTGGGACCCGGTGGACCAAACCGTGCTTGCCAATGAGCAGGTGGACGAACACGGCCGTTCGTGGCGTTCTGGAGCACAGGTCGAACAGAAGCACCTCAGACAGTGGTTCATTAAGACAACGGCTTATGCGAAGGTGAGTGTCCGCCCGAGTCTCCCCGGTAACGCCCTTCGTGGTGGCCGGCCACACCAAGGCCCCCTGGGCACTGGGGAGCCTCAGGCTGGGGGGGCTCTGGGAAGGGCTCTTGGAGCCCTGGGTGCACAACCTGGAAGCACATGGTCCTCAGGGTCACTCAGCTCAGGGTGGCTTGTCATTGTTCACATTCAGCCATCGCTCTGCCCTGGAGGCCCAAACCAGACGCTTTATCCACAGTCATGTTAGC
Source organism: Macrotus californicus (assembly GCA_007922815.1). Taxonomy (NCBI): domain Eukaryota; kingdom Metazoa; phylum Chordata; class Mammalia; order Chiroptera; family Phyllostomidae; genus Macrotus; species Macrotus californicus. The sequence continues at coordinate 88,246 of VMDR010000729.1, forward strand.
AGTAAAGCTAGAATGGAGGTGAGTGTCTGCATCTGTGTGACTCTCGTGGGACCGAATGGCAAGACAGAATGGCATCGCAGAAGGCCCAGAGCAGACCACCCAAAAGGGGCAAAGGCAGGGCCAGGCTGCATGAGGGAACGGCCGAGTGAAAGCTCTGGGTGTTCATTCTTTGGGGTCACTGGTTAATGGTGTCAGCTGGCGTGAGTCCCTGGGCCTCAGTTTCCTCATCAGTAAAAGGAGAGGGTTAAGGTGCTTTCTGGTGTTCAGAGATCCAAGGCAAAGCCAACCACTGAAAGAGGGGGCTTGCTTAAAGTCACCAAGCACCCGGGCAGCATAACGTGTCCTGGGTGTGCCAGACCACCCTGTGCATGGTGTCCTTTGAGCTCCAAGTTCCAGGATCTAGAGTTGAGGGATCACTCCCTGAAACTCCAAAGAGATGACTAGATCAGATCGGGACCCTTCTCACAGCCGTCTGACAATCTCTGTGTCCGCTGGCCTGAGACTGGGCGAAAACAGGGCCTGGGGACGTCAGAGCATCCTGAAGGCAGCTGGCGACCCGCCGTGGCACTTCTCCCCTGCGGTGGTCACTGGAAGGATATCGGTAACCGTGGGCCCCGCTGTCGGAGTTAGGGCACTGACCGAAATGGACTTCGTTCGGGTCAGATCTAGTACTGTACTTGTATGCAGAGGAGCACAGAGTTATAAATAACCTCCGATCACTACGAAACTTCGCTGGGCTAGCACGGTAGCACACCAGCTCACAATACCAATGCCACAGGGATGTGTGACCCTCAATTTTCTCACTCAAAAGACACCTCTTACATGAGGCTTTTTTCCCATTATAGTCCCATCCAAAGCGGATGGATGTGGAAAACCACTCATTAGGACTTGTTAGTGACAGGGCCTTGTTAAGGACAGTGCCTGCTCCTTCCAGCATGCAGTAAGGTTGAGAGACCAGGAGAGAAGAACAAAGCTCAGGGCGCTGCTTTTCGGAACATCCCGGACAGCGGGAGGCCCTGCCTGCCGACAGCCGGGGTCCACCACAGGGAGGGACACGTGTCACCTCCGGCTCTGTCGGGTGGCTGTAACGGGCGTCGCGGTAAAGCCACCTAATTTGCTCTTTTGTTTTGACCTCTGCCTCCAGTTGGAAATGTAATAGCCTAACTGAGGGGCATTGTTCTTTAAATTGTCAGCTGTGAGTTTTCAGCTGTTCATCAGAAATGCTAGTTACCATGGTGACTTGCTTGGTTGTTGCTGAACTCTGTGCAGATTTATTGAAAAATCTGTCTTTGGAGGTCAACACTTGGTTTGCCCTGAAAATCAGGAAGAGGGAGTGGTGTGAGGGCTGGGGGGCGGGGGTGGGCAGGAATCTAGGTTCATTGCAGGTTCTTGGCTGAGGGCTGCACAGAGCAAGGCTCCAGGAGGCTGACTAGGAAATGACAGCCATGGGCCGGGAGGGGGACAGAGATACCAGAGTCCGCACAGCGCTCAGAGACCTTGGAGTTGTGGCCCAGCCATGAGTGGCAGGCGACACCCCAGAAGCCATACATCAGACACACAGACAGCACCCCTAGGACTGAGGACAAAAATCAAAACAGACCCCTCACTAAAGAAAATCAAGCCTGATGGCTTCCAAGGGGACTTTCAGGACAAAATTCAACACCTTTAAAGGAGGTGACGTAGTTCAGACTTCCTGCAAGGCTGGTTTCATCCGTGATGACCAACCTATAATAAAAAGCTACGAGACTTGCCGAGAATCAGGACATTGTGACCCATAGTCAAGAGAGAAAAAAAAAAAGGGCAGCTCAATAGAAATAGGTCCTGAGATGACCCAGAGTTTGGAATTAGGAAATAAAGCCAGAGTCACTTATTATAGAAATGATCTGGAGTGTAAAGGAATAGATGGTCATAATAAGTGAACAGATGGGGAGTCTCTGAAGAGAAATGGAAACTATTAAAAAGAAATACACTGGAAATCCAGAAGTGAAAATAATATCTGAAGTGGAAAATTCACTGTTTGGGAGGCAGAGAGATGAGTAAGGGTAAAGAAGGCTACAGGGGAGCCTCCCCCCCAAATAAGGAACAATCATGGGTGGTGGCCCTAAAGCAGAAATCTTTGTGACAGGTTTGAGAAGCTGAAAGAACATCAGTGTTGGGGAAACTGAGAGCCAAGAGAAGAGACATGTGATAGGCCTGGAGAAGCCAGAGCACTCGGGAGGGGCTGGATCAGGCAGAGCCTTTGAGTTCTTAAGGAGTTTGTACTTTATCGTGGGAGGCATGGGAAACTATTAAGGGATTCTAAGGGAGGCAATGGCATGGTCAGATAGGTGTTTTTATGAATTCCCTGTGGACAGGGGGAGTGTGGGTCCAAGAGACCAGGGTGGAGTCTGTCTCGGTGGTTCGGGTGCACGTAACTTAGACTCTGGAGGGAGTAATGGAGGGAACACGTAGGTTAGAAGAATACTCAGTGAAACCTGTAGCACATGGTAATCTACTGGATGAGCATGTGTAGGAGACGGTGTCAGCAAGAAAGACCCCAACCTAGGCACCCAGTGGATGATGAAGTGACTTACTAGGAGAGATGTAGTCCTGATGCGTGAGCCTGCAGTGGCCGTGAGGCATTTGAGTAGAGATGTGCAAGTAGTGGGCACTTGGATAAATGAGTCTGAAGCTTCAAAGAAGGTTAAATGAGATGGGACATCTACTTTAGAACCTGTTATTTAAACAAAAGTGTGGAATTACATATAATATCTATAATTATAGGCTGTACATGTGTAAAGATGAGATACTGAATCAGTTAGCAATGCTTTCAGCTACAAGTAACTGAAACCCAAGTTAAACAAATGAAAAGTTACTTTTCCCACACAAGAAGTTCCGGTTGTGGACTGAACTGGGATAGGGCTCTGAGTTGGCATTTCAGCAGTTGTATTGGCCTGTCCTTCCTGCCTCATGGTTGCGAAGTGGCTGCTGCGGCTCCAGACATCACAGTTCCGTTCAAGACGGAAAAAAGCAGCAGGGGCAGAGTGACTGCTTCTTTTACCTGGAAAGCAAGAACTTTCTTGGCAACCCCTAGCAGAAGTCCACTGTTATGTCAGGTAGCTATTCCCAGCTTCAAGGGAGACCAGGAAAGCAGGCTTGAGTTTTTTAACCTCTATAGTCAAGATGGCCTAGGGAAGAGGAAGGGGCATGGGTGCTGAGATGGCTGGTGAGCTGTGCCTCTGACACTTGTCTTTAGAGCTTTGTATTTGCATCTGTGAGGTTCGGCTGGTGGTCTCCTTGGGAGCAGGGCTGTGGAGAAGCCCTCTTTCATTCACTTAACTTCCAAATCATAAAGACGGTGCCTGATGTGAAAATTACAGGGAGCCCTGAAAGATAAAATCCCTTTATTAGGGCTGTTCTGTGATGTCTTTGATTTTTCTCCACCCCTCCCTCCGCCCCCTGCAGCGTTCCTAGGCTTGTTGGCTCTGCGTGCTTTCAGCCACGTGCTCTGTGAACAAGGAGGCTTACAGCGCGGTATCTGAGGAACACAAATTAGTCTCGGCAGAGGTGTGTGGGCGGAACCTCGTGGGCAGCCCTGGGAGGGGAGGCGGGGGATGGAAGACTCAGATGCAGAGTCTGCGGAGCCAGCGCCCAGTTTCTGACAGTAGGGTGACAATGGGAAGGTGAGACAGAGACAGCTTCCCATTTGAACTCTTTTAACAGACCCTGGTTTTGATTTCTGAGGCTGCCTCCGGTAGCCCACAGAGGCTGAGTCCTCGCAGGACCCCGGCTGCTGGGGCACGTACCTGGGCCCGTCTCAGTGTTGAGATGGACGTGACTACACCCTGAGGGCACTTGGTCACACCCCTGTTGGTGGTGATGGTTGCCAAGTTCCCAGGAACCCCTGGCAGAGCCCGTGGCCTCTTTCACTCCCTTCCTGTGAGCCCTGATCTGACCAGCACTCAGGCCTTTACTTCACCGTCTCACTTAACCTCACATTAGCCCTTTGAGGGCAGGTCCTCCTGTTCTCCCCATTTACGGATGAGGAAACTGAGGCACACACTAGAAAGAGGTAACAGCACTGGGATTTGAATCTGGGTGCTTGCGCTGTTAACCAGCAGAGGAGGTACGCTCCTCAGGTAGTCTGAATTCACTCGCTCTGTCCCCCGTGTCACCGAGTGCCTGGCCAGACCCCCCGGCTAGGGGCTAAGAACACAGGAGAAAAGCTGAGGACCCTGCCTTTACAGAGCGTAGAGGCTAACGTGGGAGACAGTGGCACTCGTGAGCATTCACAGCCCAGTGGGATCACCGTCACACTGTGGGAGAGTGCATGGGAGGTGACCAGGAGGAGCCCCAGGTCTGCCCAGGGATCGGGAGGCATCACCAAAGACAAGGTGGAAGACAGAGAGCGCAGTCTCCGTGAGGGAGCGTTCTGTTTCCTTCCAGACGGGCAGGAAACTCCATGCCTCACACGTATTTCCAAGTAGAAATCTGCTGGCGAAAAGCAGATGGGCAACCCTGAGCTGTCATGAAGTCGGGGGGGGGGGATGGGAAGTAATACCCCCTCTTTCTAGCCCCCCGTGCCTTCCTCCCTGATTTTACCTGAGGTCTTGCAGGTGAAGTAGAGGCACCTTCACGAGAATGCATTGATCTTGTGTGGGCCTGCAAAGAGTGAAAATGTGGGGCTGGAGAGGTGGTGAAAAAGGGGAATGATGTTCATGACGGCTCTTTGGGGAGGCGGAGAGGAGGCTGGGGCAGCAGGAGCTAGGGAGGAGCAGTGGTGTGGGGGCCAGCCTCCAGGCCGCGCCCCGGGAGCCCGAGAGTCCCCTGCACTCTGGAACTCGGACCCTTGGGCAGCCTTCTTCCAGTCCCGAGGCCTGGAGTTGCTCGTGCCAGCATCTGGCTGTCTCCTGGGAACTAGGCCTGTGCCCCAGGCCTCTCAGATCCTGGCTTGGCCCCAGAACAGAGGTGGGCTCTCAGGTGCCAGGAGAGGCCTCCCCATAACAGCAACCAAGTCACTCCTCCCCTTCCCGGAAAGCTTTGCAGAGGGATTGGTCAGCGAGGGGGGCGACTGTGCCCCACCCTGCCTCCTATCTCCAAGGAAGCCCCTTGGTCCTGTGCCTCTTCCTGCGTGCGCAGTGGAGGCCTGCACTTGGGTACTAGCAAGTGAGGTGCTGGCTGAGGAGGCAGAGTTTCTGAGACCCAAGCAGAGCAAGTGAGAATGGTTTATTAGCAAGTTGTCAGCTTGTCTGCAGGGCTGTTGGGTTAAACAGCTGTGAGGACTCGTGCCAGGGCCAGATTCATGGAGGTCATGCTTGACTTAACCTACCACCAGGGTTTCCTCCGAAAAGCCCGTGGCTTTAAAGCTATTACTGCCTTCATCTCCACCACGTCCCCCTGCGGTCCTTCGGGGCTAGGGGTGGCCTTATGCCTCCCCCTTGGTAGAAATATTTGATTAACTACTGAGCGGTAGGGAGCTCCTGCCTGCACAGCTCTGGGCCCCGGCTGGGACTCTCGGACCCGCACTCGGACGCACCCTTCGAGTGAGCTTCCTGCCAGAATCCCTGTCTCTTCTAGAAACAGCAGGCTGCTGCCGTCCCCACAAAGCTAATTAATCTGGTTTTGATTCTCTGTCACACAAAGCTAATTAATCCTTAGATTCTGCCCCTTCTTACATAATATCTTACCTACTGTCTTCTCTTTTGAACCTGCCTCTCCAGGATCTTTCCTCTGCTTAGCCTAGGGTTGAACTCAGTTCTCCACCTTCCATCTGCATCTGATCTCTCAGCCCTCCTCAGGGTGATCCAAAAGGCTCGGGGGAGGGGGGCCGTGCCCACCCCTCAAGTTGTGTGGGTGGGAGTGGACAGGAGTGGGAGGGGGCGGCGGCTAAAGGAAAGTAGGTGACTTGAGGTGACAGTTCCCAGCACTTCCCAGGCCAGCAGGAGGCTGTGGGAGGGCTCAGGGGCCTGGTGTCCGCAGCCCCAGCCCCAGCCCCAGCCCCAGCCAGCAGACATTCTCCCTGAGCGGGCCACAAAGGGAGCTTCTGCCTGGAGCAGTTCCCCGGAGCTGGTGCAGGGCTGGGCCTGGCTCTGGGATTTAGAAACCTCTGGGGCTTCTAGGTGACAGAGACGATTAGATTTCTTCTCCCTAAATGCAGGGCCTCCTGCCCGCCTGCGGAACGCACACACCAGAGCCTGCTCCCGTCTGTGTGCGGTCTGTGCGCCCGGGCCCCACCAGCAGAACAGGTGTTAGCACCTTGCTGGGGGAGGTGGGGGTCCCTGGGAGTTCTAGGGGGCGCTAGTGAGTGTCACCAATGAACCTCTAGCTTAGGGGCTCGTTTGAATTTTAAACCTAGAAGAAACTTGGGGGAACTTGAGCAGGACTCCCCACGATTAGCTCAGGGTCCCTCAGACATTTAAATCACTGCCTTTGCTGCTGCTTGAAGTTACAAAGTCAATCTGCTCTCTAAAAATAAAGTAAAGGGATAAGGCATTGCTTTATTTTAAGGTATACAACATGATCGTTTAATTTACATATATATTTCTAAATTATATTTTATTGATGATACTATTACAGTTGTCCTGACTCCCTCCCTTTTTAAATTTTTTTCCAGTTTTATTGAGAAATAATTGACATATATCACCGTATAAGTTTAACCCTTTCAGTATGAGCGCCGGATATATCCGGCGCCCATCTGATGACCTGTGTGGACGAGCGCTGGATATATCCGGCATCCATACAATGGCTCACAATGGCTCACCTCTTACAGCGGGAGTGTCTCGGCAGAAAGAGCGCTTGTATGGAAAGGGTTAAGGCATGATGATTTGATTTACATATTTTTTAAAAAATTAGTTGTTACTTTATTTTAAGCAGCACACGTCCTGTTCCCTTCCTGCTGCCTGGGACAGGGAGGCCAGTTGCCAGCCTGAGGGTTCCTTAACAAATGATGAACCCAGCCCACCCTTCGTTTTATAACGGAGACGCCCAAGCCTAGGAAGGCCAGGCCCAGATAGAGTCCTATCAGCCCCAGGCCTGCGTTCTTTCCACCTGCTCTTCCGGACTGGTTCCCAAGCAACCAGGCACTTTCGAGAATTGTGCAGAAGGCAGACAGTCTCGTGTGTCGCAGGAAGGCAGCATGTTAACAAGTTAGGGAGCGTGATAAGGACTGGGAGAGGGCACAAATGGCCAGGTACTGGAAGGTGCGGCAATGAGAGGTCTTCCAGTTTGTCCCTGATGGGATTGGCTTGCTGGCCTTTCGGGGCTAGAGCTGGGTCATGCTGTGCATCTTTATTCTCTACTCCAACGCCCCGCCCTTACCTTGGCCTTCCTAGCCCAGCTGCCCGGGGGTGGGGGGCAGGAGCCTGAGCCAGTCAGCGCCTGAGCTGCTGTTCAGGAAACAAAGGGTCCTTAGCAGATACATACATCTCCCTACCATGGCGTTTTGTTTTCAACACGTGTCTCTAACAGGAAGGGCCAGTTTTACACAGTATCTTCCCATTTCTCTGTATGTTTTGCTTACTATTCCAGGTAGCTAATTCTAAGTGTCAGGTTACCTTATAATAGAGATTTGATCCTTTCTAGGGCTGTGATGAGTTAGGAACCCTGGTAAAATGTAGACTCTAGTAAAAAAGAATACATTAACAGCATGACCTTAACAATGTAAAGACGTAGCCACAAGGACACACAGTCCTGCTGCATTTGATCAATTCTAACACCCCGTTGTTGTTTTTTTTTTCTTTTTTAAAAAATTTTTTCATTGATTTTTTTTTTTTTTTTTTTTTTTTTGAGAGAGAGAGGCATCACTTTGTTCTGCTTATTTATGCATTCATTGGTTGGTTTTTGTACATGCCCTGACCGGGGATCGAACCTGCAACCTTGGCATACACTACCAGGCCAGGGCCTAACACCATCGATTTTAAATGTTGTGCTCCACCGAGAAAGAAAAGTGCTGTCAGTCGAAGACCCCACTGCCTGGAAGACGCGTCCCAGTTTCAGAGTTTGTGGGAGAATGTGCGTCTTGGAACCAATGGAAGATGAGAGAAGTAGGAGAGAGGATACAGAGCAAAACATTAGCAGTGGTCTCCCTGGGTGCTTAGCTTGGTTTGCGTAATTGTCGTTTCCAGATTTTCCCAGATGATTCTTGTCATTTTGATAGTCACAAAACCACACAGCCTAATAGCAGGGTTACGTTGGCATTTATGAATGCGCCTTCCAACCTCAGAGTCTCAGAAAGGGATGGTTTTATATTCTCGCAAGTTTTAAATTTATAGGCAGGCTTCCAGCCTGGAGGTAATTGAGCAGAACGTCCCCTGGGACTGCTGTGTCCATTTTGTTCTTTCCCGGAACAAAACTGCCTTTTCAGGCAAAGGCCACTAGGGCTGCACGCTGGGCTGAGTATGATGTCCATGCTGTGGCCATTTCACTTCTCCCCCCCACCCCTTGTCGGGTACAGCCACAGCCTCTCTTTTGTCCTGTGGACCCAGGGGCAGGGAGATGATGTGGATGGCCTCTGGGACTCAGAGGCTGACTCGTTAGATGGGAGGCTCAGTCGTTAGGAGAGTTTGGCCTCTGTCGTCTGCATTGTTGGGAGGGTGGTAACCATCTCTTGGAAGTTAGTGGAATTAGAACAATTTTGCTGCTGAAGGGTGAGTTACCTGGGTCAGAGGGGGAAAGACTGACAGCCATCATCCGAACAGGGATATGTGGAGAAGGAGAGGTGAGCCTCCCCCCCGCACCCCCAACATCCTCTCCCTCAGTGCATGCCTGTGGGGCTGCTGTGATGGTCGTACCCAGAAAGCACTTCCTTCTTCCTGGTGACTGGGAAACAGCTGAATAGCATGTGTGCATGACTCTGAGATGCACAGCTGCCCTGTGTGGGGTCTGGTGCCACCCCTTCTCCTTTGGTCCCTGCTGTTCCATGAGTCCACGCCTCGTTGACTGGCCACCCCTCATTAGCAGGATGCCTCGCTCACGGGTGATCATTTCCCATCTGGGTAACAGCACTGTCACTGGAACCGGCCCCCTCGGACAGCACAAGCGTTGTAGATAAATGGCTTGCATGCAGGCACCACAGCGTATGGATGTTGTAGACACACATGGAATGTTCCAGAAAAGAGGCAAGCATGGGGCCATCGGAGGGAGGTGAGCATCCTGCCAGGTGAGATTTTTGATGTGTGAATCGCACGTAACTTCGTGCGGGAGAACAAGACTAGGATGAGAGAGGGTTGATTTCTCTGGAACATTCCGGAAGGACATCTAGATTTTTAAACACTTCCTTCAGAATGGATTTTCCTTGATTTGGACTCAAGCGTACACTGTCTTTGGGGCAATTGCACTGAAATGATTTTGTAAAGAAGAATAAAGAAGTGCTGGCAACAAGAAAAAGCTTTAGGAAAAAATATACAAATTATAATTAAAAAATAATTGCTAATCAAATCACAGTGATTTGGAGTAGGCTAAGTGTTAAGCTTTTTAAAGGATGACTGTTGTAATTAAGTCTTCTTATCGAATCTTGTCTCTTCTATCCTGTCTGATCTGAGTCCGGCTCTCAAGGGGCTTGGCTTCCCACCTGCCCCCCGGTAGCTAATGAGTCCACTTGTTCTAAAAGGTGTGGACTTCTCAGTTTGCCTACTTCTTCAACCAGGGTCTCCTAAAATGCACCATTTCTAAAAGCATATGTTCTTGATTATGCTATTACAGTTGTCCCGATTTTTCCCCTTTGCCCCCTCTATCTGGTACCCCCCTTTCCCTTCAGCCGGGAAACAGCATGGCGGTCCCAGAGCAGTCAGAAGGTCTGGACAATGCATGATATTGAGCCTGCTGTTGACTTGGTTGAGTGGGCCGTTTCTTCACTTATTAAATGAAGGGGTTGGACAAATTGGAGGTTTCCGCACTGTGTCCGAGCCCTGGGAGCTGCTGGAAGGGGCCCAGGAGAGAGCCGGGAATCTCCTAGAGTCACTCAGCTCCCCGCTCTTACGTATCGGGTTCCCTCAGACTTTTTTTGAAAAGGGATTTTATAGCCCTTTAAAAAGAGAGTCTCAAAACCTGCTGTCTCCCCAGGTTTCTGCTTTCTGTGAACCAGTAGTAAGATTTCCGTAAATCGAGGTTGACCAGGATGGGGAAGGGCGTCACCGTGGCCTAGTGTTTGCCAAATGTAAGGGCATGAAATGAGATGAACACCATGTACAATCACTGTAATTGCCAACACCAAAAAAAAAAAAAAAAGGAGGAAAGCTACAATCCCAGCAAAAGCCTCAAACAAACACACACACACAGCGCTTTGGACTGAACCAGGGCAGGGCTGGAAAGGCTCGCCTCGCTCCCGCTCCCTCGAGGACGGGCCAGCCCTGGATGAGCAACAGCTGTTCAGAGCTGCTGTTGCAGGTGTCCGTCAAAAATGAGCCCCGAATGATGTTCATTTCTCAGCAGGGACGAAAAAGGGCTTTCTGGGTTGTCCTCAAAATGTTGATTTCATTTGGTTTATTTTTAAATTGCTTTTGGTGTTTAAAAATATTCATAGATTTGCTAAGGTATTAAGCAGGAGGAGTTTTTCCCCCCCTTCGTAATTAGCATATCAAAATATTCATACTTCATGTTCTTAGAGTCTTTTGTCCTCACTGAGATCTGAATATTTTAAGCAAAGCACCTCCCCAAGAAGTATTCCAGCCTTGACGGCGCAGTCGAGAGAAGACTTCACTTAGAGGGCTTGTCAGCTGTGGCTCAGCGGTGCAGGGGTGGGGGGTGGGGCTGTCAGCATGGGGCCCTGCCTACGCCACGTTTTCCGGGGCAGGAAAGGATGGATCGGGAGATGGAGCTGATCTTCACGTCGTGTAATACGGGTTTTGCATGATGGAGAGGCACACATGGGTCTGCTGGGGAGTTAAATGCAAGTCGTTGATCCTATGGGTCACTTTCAGAGTTTATAAAATGCGCTGTTTACATGTTTGTACCCTAAACTGCTCTGTAAATTGAAAGGCTTTCTAGAATGAACAATTTTATTAGAAGATTAATGATTGATTTTGGACTGTACTATTCTATTAATATATAGTCATTATAGTTAAGATTTCACACTTTTGTTACAGTGGTATCAAGACAGTAGAGCTTCAGCTAGTACACACCTACATCAGGACACCGACTTCTTGAATTCGTTGGTGGTACTTAGGAAACTTGTTTGCAGACCACCTAAAGTTCCTCTGCTTCCCTTAAGACAGAAGGAATCGCCTGGAATAGGATTGGGTTGCTCCTGGCTGGATGGGAACTGGGCTCAGGCAGGAGCCCGGGAGAGCAGGGCATATGCTGCTCAGGTCTTGTCTCAGGAGTGGCCTGGCTAAGCCATCGCTGCCACTGGTGCCAGCGTGTCCAGCCTCTCGACGCTGATGCGGCATTTAACCCAGGTGGCCCTGTGCTTCTGGGTCACCCCATGGTGTCCCAGGAGTTACTGAGCCTACGGTCAGTTACACTGTTTAGCTTCGATGGGGAAGGAGAGTGGGGTGGGGACAGTAGCCCCTCTCAAGCTTCCACCGTTGGTGGTGGGGCGCTGCCACTCACCCATCTTGCAGTTCCCTCCCAGGAAGAAGGGACCTCAGGTGCCCGGCAGCCTTAACAACAGCGGTTCACTGTGCTGTCGGGGAGGGGAGTTATGAGGAAGTGCGAGGTAGCTCAGTGAGGGCTGAGTAATGAACTAAGAGGCCTCAGTTCTTGGCGTGGCTCCAGGGAGCTAAGTGCTCTTGAGCAGATGGCTGACCCTCTGGGGACCCGTGTCCGCATCCGTAAAGTGATGCTGAGAGTAATCGTTCACCTTGTCAGGTCTGTGCTGGCAGTAACAGAAACCGTCGTGTTTCTAATGGTTTTGAGAGTTCCTTGTTTGTTCTTTTCAGAGCCCATTTATTAAAGCTGGGACAGTGAAACAAGGAAGGGCTTAGGAAGGAAGAAGCAACAGGAGAGCCCGGGCGTGGCTGCTTTAGCTCAGAGAAAAGGGGGCCTTGGGGTCAGGTTCAGGGGGTTAGCCCGGGACGAGCTGCAGCTGCCCACTGCTCCCCTGGTTGCAAGTCTTGTGGGGACCCTTAGACCTTAGGGAGAAAAAAACACACGAGAAAGAAACGGGGAGGAAAAGCGTGGGCATGCTCTGGGGGGGCCTGCCTGCTTCGGAGTGTCCCTCGACTGTCCGACGTGTGTAGGGCTCTGTGCGTTCCTGTTCGGCTTGTGTCCGTCTGGAAGGGAAGACCCGGAGAAACTGTTCATCTGAAAGAGTTAGAACAGGCTTAAAAAGTTTTTTTTAAGTTAAATGTATTGAGGTGACATTGGTTAATGAAATTACATAGGATTCAAGTGTACAATTCTATAATACATCATCTGTACATTGTACTGTGCTTTTTTCTATCAAGTAAATATTTGAGTTAGCTGAGTGTGAGTATGTACCCTTTATATATGTGAGCAGTTAGTTTCCGAAGAATGCATGTCCAACTAAATACATATAAACCACATAATGGAATATAACTTTGTTTTGGTGAATCAAGATCTTATACTGCCTTAAAGCCACTACCGTAATTTTCGAACACCCCCAAATAAATCTGAGATCAACTATTTTGGGAATGGTGGAGAGGGGCTTTTATAACTTTCTCTTAAAGTGAAACTTCTCACACCTGCAGTCACGGGCTTGAGGCCCTTTGAGACCCCTGAGATGGAAGGGCAGGGAAGCCAGTGAAGCGGAAAGGCCACTAAGGGGCCCACTGAAGGGCCAGGCTCCTGTTGCCCGTGCCCCAGGGGGGAGGAGGCCACCTGCCGCTGTCAGCAGTGTGACCGCTGGGACAGGTCTGCTGAAGCCAGAGCCGTGGTGATTCTAGGCTTTTAGAGGCTGGCTTCCTCTTCATTATCAGGAGGGGAGGGAAGAGGGTTGGTTTCTACATTACCTTCGGGGGAGGCCCGTTCTCATTCTTTCATTTTTTTCACATATTCAAGGTGCCTGTTGTGTACCAGGAACTGTGGGTGCTGCATATACAGTGGGGAACACGGTCCCGGCTCCCAGGGGGCACGGGCCGTCAGCAAATGAGCAAGCAGACTGGAGATGAACCCTAGAGATGTGGAGAAGAGCAAGGAGCAGGAAAGGCACCGCTTTGGACAGGGCGGCCGGGGCGGGCCTCTCAGCTGCCGCCACAGAGGGCGCAGAAGTGGCGTTCCCGGGCAAGAACACAGCACGTGCCCAGGCTGTGGGGCAGGTGTGGCGTTTTTGAGAAACTGAAAGCTGGTCACTGTAGTGGAAGCATAACAGTCAGGACCCTGAGACAGGACGTCTGCCTCCTCCTCAGAAGTCGTTTTCCATCAGACAAGTAGAGAAACGTAATGGTCCTTCTGGGCAGCTGTCTTTATAACCACAACGGACTTAATGTGGGAAGCCCTCTCCGGCCACAGGAAGTTGGAACACTGTGTGACATGAGCACCCGCTGGTCTGCTCTGTTTCACCTAAAACCGCGACTGCAGGTGCCCTTGACCGTACCCTGGCAGACTGGGCGAGCGTCCCTGGTAGGACATAGCTCCGTTGTCCTAGAGTGAGTAAGTGCAGGCCGTGCTGAGCTGCCACGTTTTAAAGCTGACCCCTAATCGCCAGCAAGGTAGTCGGGTCTCCTCCGCCTTCAGGATGGCGCCGCATGTCACATCGTGGGGTTCCCTGGCAGTGGAAAGGAAAGGGACCTCCCTTCATTAGGCCTTGGCATGATGTTGTGTTGAAGGGACACCCTGACCTCCTCACCGCGCTTTCCAGCGCCGTCCTTTCCCTCGTTTGCACACACGTGTCTGATTCCTATTTTAACGTCGGTGCAGCCTGCTCCCGCTTTCCTTTGCCTGTCACTCAAAGTCGGTGGCCGGGCTGCGGGAAGGCTCTCCCTGCTCTGGGCTGGGCGGCATTACGCCCGGTGCTTCTGAGCGCGGCTGCTGGTCATCACACCCGACGGCGGGCACACACTCCAGCTGCTCGGGCACCGCCCGCGGGGTACTTGCCTCCGCAGTTTTCATTCCCTCGCCCATACCATTTCTCCGTTACCTGCCTTGCTTCTGTTCTTAAATTCTCCTTTTTCTTTCATTTCTTTTTGGAGCTTTTACTCCTCACCCACTCAGCCCTTGTGACTTTCTGCCTCCTCTGGGGCCGCCCCACCCAGCTCTCTGCCCCTCCCTTCCCACCGGCTTCTCTCTTTCCTTGACTCATCCCCACAACCTGGGTCCCATCTGCCTCTGATGCAAATAGCGTTTGGCATTGAATTTTGATCAGTTACCCAGCAGTGGCAGCAGGTGTCATTTGTGGGTTCCAGAGGTCCCCACCCCCACCCCCAACTCTGTCCAGTTTCACTTTCCACAGTCTGTGCTCATGGTCAAAGATGGTCGAAAAATGTTAAGTGGAAAAGTCCAGAAATAAGCGATTCCTAAGTTTCCAATGGCGTGCTGTTCTGAGTAGCATGAGGGGATCTTACTCGGTCCTGCTCCGTCTCGCCCGGGATGCGAGTCATCCCTTTGTCCAGCACTGTGTGCACTGCCTGCCTGCTGGTCTCTTGGTGGCCGTCTCAGTTATCAGAGAGCCCACATTCACACAACTTTTATCACAGTGTATTGTTATTACTGTTGTTCATCTCTTGCTGTGCCTAATTTATAAATTAACCTTTACAGGAAAAATACGGTAGGTACGGGGTTCGGGACCATCGGGGTTTCAGGCATCCACTGGCGGTCTTGGAACATACCCCCATGGATAAGCGGGGCTAGTGCATGTAGACTTCATGTTAGGGACTCTGGCATATCCTGCTCTGGGTGTGCCCAGGCCCTGAGTGCTTAGTCCTAGCGAGGTCCCGTGTGGAGGGGACAGAGTGCTGGTCACCTTGATGTGCTCATTATCCACAGTTTCTGCCTCCAAAGAAATTTCCAGATCTTGAAGCTTTCAGACTGTCCTGATGCAAATGGATTGGGAGCTAGATGACAGGCACAGAAAGTGCTCTGTGCTGTTCGTCACACGACCACGCAAGAGTCTCTGCACCCATGAGGACAGGATGCGGGCGGTGCGTCTGGCGTGGGCACCGGCTCCTCCTTTCCTGCAGCCTCGCCTGAGAAAGGGTCTGCAGGCGAGCTGCCTCGCTGAATGGGGGGAGGAGACGGGTGTGAAAGCACTTTATGAATTACAAAGCACAGACAAATACAGCATCATTATGGTGCCCGTCTTAATCATAATCCAATTAGGAATTTTAAATTGGACTCTTCACATTGCAAATACATGATTTACTTTTAAATCTGTCTGTTGGAGGAATGTGTCTCCTCATCAAATGATAAGGGCTGGCGAGTGCTTGAGGCCACAGGGAATAAGGCATTGAAACAATGCCTCCGTTTTATGTAGGATTAGATTTAGGGTTAGAAGTAGACAGATAACAATGAAAATAAATATGCATTTCTAATAGCAAGTGTTTATGTAAATCAGTGTGGCGGTTTCCCTCCCATTAATTTTTGTTTTTCAAACGCAAAGCTGTAATATGTTTCATACAGGGTACAGCCGAGCTGTATGCACCCTCACTTGTCGTAGAGTTGGGATTCATAAGCTTGAACTTCTTTTGTGTAGTTCCCAGCCTGTGGGAGAGGACGCACTCACCACATTCACCGAAGACATGAATTATGGTCTTTCCTTGCTCCGTTTCTTCCTTCGGGGAAACCGTGGACCACTCAGAATAGAGAAATCGGTCAAACCCATCTCACGGAATCAAGCCATGCTGAGCGCACGTGTCTCTCACCTTTGCTGGGCCCCTCTGATCGGCAGTGAACGAGAAGAGACCTAATCCCGAGCCTCCCCCGTGTCCCCGGCTGCCCTTCCTTAGCAAGCCAGCCCTGCATCATATGCTCTCTCCAGCCCCATGCATCTCCCGCCTTGTTCTCTTTCATTCCTACAGGCCATGCGGGACGGGTTGGCGGACCTTCCGGAATGGTATGGAATAAAAGGCATGCAGGCCCACTGGATCGGGGACTGCGTGGGCTGCCATCTGGACTTCATGTTAAAGGTGACCAAGCAGTAGCCTTTCCCACAGTTAGTGCTCACAAGGCCCCTTCCGCCTTGTCGCAGCTCACTGACGAGCCTGGCGGTGTGGGCTCTGCCACAGCGCCGTCCGGTAGGAAGGGGGCGGCAGGTCACCTGTGGAATTTCAAATTGTCCAGTTGCCACAACTTTAGAGGTCCAAAGAAACAGGTGACATTAGTTTTAATAACATATTTTATTCAACCCATTATATTAAAAATGTTACTGTTTCAGGATGTGTTCAATAAAAAATGATGAAGGAGATAGTTAACCCTCCTGTTTTAGTACAGAGCCTTCAAAATCTGCTCTATTTTACACTTCACGGCACATACATTTCAAGTGCCTGTGGCCACACGCTGCTCTGGCTCCCATGTGTGACTGCGGAGCTACAGACAGCCTTGTGGGGGTCCATGAACTCCCCAAAGTGACGGGCAGGATGTCTGTGGCCGTTTTCCAGAGCGGCGGGTCCTCAGCACTCACTGATCCTCAGAGGGGGTCGTGTTCTACAACCGGAAGCCGAGGCTACCTGGAAAGCAGTGACCAGACAGGTGTACAGCTGTTCAGGCCTGCGCTCAGGCAGCGTCCCCAGGTGGGGCCCGCCGCACAAACAGTGCTGCAGGTCACTGCAGAGAGCCCACCTGCTCTGGAAAGCCCCCAAACTTGCCTCTTTGTCTGCCCCGACCACAAGATGGTTCTGTTGCTGTTTCTCACCTGGGTGTTCTTTCTTATCCTTCTCATCACTCCCCCTCCAGTCAAGACCTGAGTTCCCTGTTCACTTAGCCCCAAACCCTTCCCTCCCCAGAGTCCCATTACAACTGGAGGAGGGGTAGCAGCCGCCGAGAGAGAGTTGACCTACCTTTCGTACCGACAGCTGTCCCTGGTGTCCGCTAAGCACCCTCTGCTTGTCACTGAGCTCACGATTCCTGTGCCACCTTGTCAGCCAGGTGACCCAGCTCATGCAGCTGCCCACATGGGGGGCCCCCATCAGAGTGTGTGCCCGGAAAACCCTTGAGAACAAACCCTGAAGTGAGCGTTCCTTCCCTCTCACTGATTTTCTGAGACGGGTGAGATTTGCAGCTGTGCCTTTCATCCAGGCTCTTAGGGCCGCCTTCTTGGGGTCCTGTGTGTTAGCCCGGGGCTGGTCCCAGTCGAAGGCCTCTGCTTCTCAACCAGGGGAAGGGTGGAGCCCGCAGCTGCTTGGCTGCTGTACGTAGAATGTCTCCTACCTTCTCCCTTCCCAACACGTCATTATGGAAAGGTCTCCATCTCTGTCCCCGAAAATGCGACGTCTTGGGAGGGGGCACAGCCCAGCAGGTGCAGGGCCATGTGGCTGTGCCTCTGTGGCCCCAGGCCTAATCTGTAGGTGCCGCTGAATTGGGATGCAGGCCATAGGAGGGCCTTCGGGTTCTAGGACCTGAGGGCCTCACACACCATGGGGACCCTGAGACCGTTTCAGCGGATGTGTGGAGGGAGGGGCTCAGTGTCCTCTGCAGCCTCTCTGTCTGTCACATAATTGGCCTTCCGTCCATACCTGACGAGCCTCTTCCTTGAAAGGCATTTGACCAGCCCTAGGAACACTTGGTCATGAAGCCCAGGCTGTCCTTTCTTCCCTCCTCCAAATCGGGCCAACCTCATGGCTGTTTCTGGTGAGAAAAGTAGGTGCCTCGGTTTTTACCAGACCTTAAATCCCACGGGAGCACGTAGCTCCTTTCTCAGGACAAGGAATGTAACATCGGCAGTTACTTCTGAATTGTGAGCAAAGGAGCCGGGAAAACGGGTGGCCTCTCTCTGAGCATGGCGTGACCTCCTGTGGTCTGGGCCTGGCAGTGCGCGCTCAGCAGGGCCTCTGAAGAGGGAGCTGCGACCCTCTTTTCTCCCGTCCTCCTCTGCCCCTGCCAGGTCCACCTCGGGCCCCACTGTTGGCCACCGAGGAGGGGAGGGAGACAGGGACCAAGCTGGGGGCGGAATGATGACTGGAAGTGAAATGACTGTGTTCTCCCCCCGCCAGGTTGACGGGCAAGTCACAGGAGAAAAGCTGACCGCCTACACGGCCACCCCCGAGGCCATTTATGGCGCGTCCCATGTTGCTGTCACTCCCAGCCACAGACTCTTACATGGGCACAGCTCACTGAAGGAGGCCTTCCGGGCAGCGCTGGTCCCTGGCAAAGGTGAGTCTGCGTGCTGAGGCTGGGGCGGAGCGCCGGACCTTCCACTGTGCCTCGCAGCCCCTTCGGAGTGCGCGGCCTCTCTTGGGCCGTCCGTGTGATTTGGTCTTCACCTCGGCCAGACTTTCTGTTTCTTTACTGTAAAGCAAAAGGATTACAAAAGAGCTTTGAAAATGTTACATAAGCCCCCCCTGGTTCCACTTTGATTACTCGATTGTGTGCTTCTTGGGTTCCTGGCTGAAAGCTCAGCACTTTGCCTTTAAATACAATAGAGCCTAGACTTAAAGCTCTTTTCTGATAGGAATAGAATCTTCTTCATGCATAATTCCATCATCAAATAAAACTGACCTGACAGGGACAGGAAGGAAGCCACTGAGAATTAGGCAACATTCTCAACAACTTCATTTTGTTATTTGAATGAATTCACATAGTCATCTGAGCAGACGGACAGAGCCCTGCTCCCTGGCGGTCTCCAGCGAATGGATGCAGGTGCCCTGGGACTGGTCTAGCAAATATTACCGGTCAGTGAGGACTGGGAGGGCCGCTGTGTCAGGCTCTGTGCCTGCAGGTGCAACATCCACCTCTGGCTAACCCAGAGGGAAAGGGGGACCTACTGGAAGGCTCTGGGAAGCTTGCTGACCAGAGGAGGCCCTGAAGAGCCAGTCTGGAAGGGAGAGACATGGGCCAGCAGCCCTGGGGTCTGGGCAGCGGGAGTGCCCCTACATGGGGGACTCTGCCCTCCCCTGCCCCCAGTGCTGGGACACTTGGTTCGAGACTCCTGCTGCCGGGAAAGTTGTCCGAGTGCTGTCTCTGGGTCCCTGGCCTTTTTATCGGCCACGGGCAGGCCAGGTGCCTTTCCTGATAGGCCACCAAGACTCACCAGTGGGGAGGAGTAGCCGTCCAAAGCAAACGCAGAGGCTCTTCCTGGAGGAAGGGGAGAAGGGTCCTGGGCAGGCGGGAGGAAGTCCCCTCTGGGTTAGAACGAGGTCTCTGGAGAAATGTAGGTATTTCCGAAAATCTCACCCTGTTCTCTTCTCATAGAGTGTAAACTGCAGCATGCACGGTCTCTTGGAATTATTTAACTCACAAGAATGTTTTGGGTGGAGAGATAAAGTGTTTTTGTTTCTAACTTGCTGCTCTTCATACAAACCAGAACAAAACATGTCCTGACACCAGGTTGGAAGGATAGGCAATGCTGTTTCAGCTTCAGGTGTTTTCCTTACAGCAGGAAAGCCAGGGTTCAAACCAGCAAACGCTTCCTAACAGCCTGTGACGTGCTGTGCCCTCGGGGACATGTGGGTGACCTTCCCAGGGGCCATCAGTCCGGCGCCTGACACGTGCGACTGGGTTTCCTCCCTTTTGCTGTTACAGACTGCAACTGAGAAGAGACTCTTGAGGTAAAATTTCAGTGTGTGCTCATACAGCCCAAAGTAGCTCTCCCCTGTGTTTTATTTTCTACTCAAAAAATCAGGACCTTCAACTGTTTCGTTTCAAGGGAAAACTTAGTTTTTGCTGCCATGAGTATTTTCTCGGTCCTCGGGGGCATGATGGTTGAATAATATCCAAAAGTGTAAACATCTAGCCCTTAGATTTTTTTTTCTTATGCTTAATTTGGGGACACCAATTAAAATGAGGCAACATTAATAGGGGGTGAATGAGCTAATGAGTTATCAAAGATGGAGTTCCCGACATGAAAAGCACTGTCTACATTTAAAACACTTTTCGTACGTGAGAAATTCCTTGGCGCACGCAAAGAACGGTGCCTTCCCGATCAGCTGGGAGTCGGCACGTCTGACGCGGCGTGACGGCTTCCTTTTGGCCCCGAGCGACTCAGTAGCCGTGTTCTCCTCTCTTTTGAGTAATCTCTGAAATAATTCCAGTTGGAACATCACACTTGGCTCTAAATGTTCCAGTTCCCATTTTCAGAGTGGAGACACTCTTTCTGCGGACATCAGTTTATGCAAAGTCTCTAGATGAGTTTGCGTCTGACACAGCATTAATCATGGAAGGCCACATCGCTCTGAGTATAATGTAATTTTCCCGAAAGGTGGATTAGAATGGCCATAAGAAGATGGATGTGTGCCTCCCATGGCCTTGGAGGTTGGCCCTGAAACCCGAACATCGTCCTTTACCGTCGCCAGCTGGCTCACCTCAGCCAGGCGGCCAGGTTTTTCCTGGAGCGTCAGGTTTTCAGAGGGACGAGAGTTAGAGTCGTGACCACGGAAAGTCGGGGCAGCAGGCAGTTGTGACCAGCTCTGAGGAGGAGGGTGGCACTTGAGTGGCAGAGTGAGGCAGGAGGGCCAGCGTCCCCCATTAGTCAGAGTGCCACTATCAACAACGGCAGCCTTCTCACCCAGCCGGTGCTGATTTCTTTGGGTGCGTATAACTTAAATCGTAAGTCTGGTGACTGTGACAGAGTCCTAGAAAAGCAGGGACTTAAAAAGACAGAGGTTTATTTCTTGCCCACGTGAAGCTCGGACTGGGCCTGACAAGCCTGCTGGGTGAGGCAGGAGGACCCAGGCTGTCTCTGGCTCCTGCCCTGCCCTGCTGGGGCCTTGCCCCTGTCTTCGTGCTCTGAGATGCTCTACCCTTCACCTTAAGGAGGACGGGGGGGAAAGAAGGGCATGTCCCTTCCCTGTGAGAGCGTGAACTAGACGTTGCTCCTGCACGTACCCATGGCCACATCCAGTGTCAGCGATCCTGCTCGGTGCCGCCGTTAGCTCTGCTGCCATGTGTCCAACCAGACATGCCATTTGCTGAATCAAACGGGGGCAGACACAGACAGGGTGAGCTGGCCGTCTGTGCCACATGCTGTGTCTCTGGTGTAGGCCTCCCTGTGTCTGCAGGATAGGCCCGCCCTGCTGTCTCTGGATCCACCAGTTCTAGACATAACCTCGTGCTTGTCCTCATGCCTCAGCGAGCCTTGCCTTCCGTCTTCCTAGTAACATGACGTCATCGCTGCAGAATTGGCAGACCCACACCTCATCTTTGAGATGGGACGATATGGAATCAGAAGTCTGGGTCTCCTCTTTGAGAAGTCTCAGCCCTTCAGCAGCGTGGGCAGCAGGTGCCTCCCAGCCATGACACCGTGCCTGCTGGCCGAACTTCGGCCCCGGAGACCCGTGTGGGTCACGTTTCACTCTGTCCCCACCGTTCCCCGACCTGTCCTCCTGACGCCCAGGATGAGAGAAGACAGAGCTGGCTTAGATGCCTACAGAGCCTGCCTTTACCTCTGAAAAATAATTCCTATTCCTAGGTTTATTTTAACTTTGGGGTTTGTAAAACATGTTTTAGATCATTTCAGCAAGGGTAAATAGTAAGAGTTCATAAGTGGCTATGTTGCATCAAGCTCAAATGAACTCGCTAACTGAGCTCATCCTGTCATTGCTTCTTCTGGGACTTGGTTTGTCCTCCCAGTTGTACGTGCACGTCGTGGAGGTCCCTGTACACGTGGCTGGTCTCCCTGCTGCAGCGCTGCAGCCACTTCGTTTTAGGTGGCGCACTGTTTTGGATAGTCCCAAAGAAAGTGTTTTATTACGACCACATAAATGGCATGCATGGCCGAGCCAAGGATACTATGACTACATTTTCCTCTTCGTATAACTTTCTGTTTTTCCTGAAGTTCATGATGTCTTCATTTTTTTTTTTTTCATTTGCTTGGTATTCTTTGAATTTCTAAGTCTTACCACATTCTCCCGGAAGTTCTTTAAAACTCCCTGCAGTATGGTTTTCTACATATTCCAACCTGTCAGATAAATGTATCAATTCCCTTTTTATCCTGAAGATGCTCCCTGGGGCCCTCTGTCCTGCTCACTTCTGACCTGGTCACCCTCCAGGCCCCTGCTGCTCACCTCTCATCCTGGGACTCCCCTCTGGCTTTGTTCTGCAAATCTCCTGCCCTCTGTCCTTTGTTGGTCCTCTGTTTCCTGGATCCCATGTCTGTCTTCTTCTTGATTTATGCCTTCATTTTGCTGGAACACATCCTTTAGTATCTCCTAAGGAAGGGTATGTGGGAAGGAACTGTTTTGACTTTGTATGTCTGGAAATCTCTCTGCTCAGTCATTTTCTACTCTCTTGTCCACTTCCACCTTCAAAAGTTACGGTTTGGAATTCCAGACGTCACCTAGTTGTACCATAGGTAGATTTCTCTGTTGCTCATTTGACTGTCTACTTGGGGTATCTTTCCAAAGAAAAAGGGGGTTGGTGGGAATGTCTTTTCTGCACCATCTGGAAAGTAAAAATGCCGTTTCACTTCTTTGTTTATGAACACGGATGAACATTTTCGTGCGTTTGTTGAATCTTTTGATTTCCCACTGGTGTGAATTATCCATTAAAGCCTTCAAAGAACACACTCTTTAACGATTAGCACAAAGCACAGGAGTTCAGCTGCTTATGTTTCTCACCTGTCTCCTCTGAGATTCGGGTGGCCCCAGCCGACTGGTACCCACAGGTCTTTGCTCTCGTTTTCAGATTGCCTCACGCCAGTGACAGCTGTGAACATGCTCACCCAGCAGGAGGTCCCTGTCGTCATCGTGGCCAAAGCTGACTGGGAGGGCTCTCTGGATTCAAAAATAGGTAAGTAGCTGCTAAAGTATAATCGGGATCATGTGTTTAGCAGACTTAAAATCAAAATACCTGCCTGTTGCCAGCCAGGGAAAGAGCTGACTGTTGACTCCGTGATCCATGTAGCGCCTTTGTGAAAAAGGATGCTCCTGCATGTAATTGCCCCTGTTTACGAGCCACATTGGAAAACCTCAGGGATATTGCGCCTTGCCAGTTGCTACTGAGAATAACAAAAGCTGTCTGGCCTGCGGATCACGCCAGAAGAGCTGGCTGGTGAGACTCCTCCCTGGGATGTGGGGAACATACAAGCAGAGTGAAAATCCCATTTCAGGACTCAGAACCCACGGCAGCTTCTGAGACGGGGGCTCCATGCACCTGCCACCGACGTGGGCTGGGTTTCTGGTGAAGGCTCTGTGGGGGAGGCGAACTGGAGCTGTTCCAGAAAAGGGTCGTGTGGCAGCCGTACACTGAGGGCATATTTGGCACTGTAAATTGGGTTCCCTTGGCAGCCTCACTCACCCTCGAGAGGTCCCAAGAATCAGCACCTGACCGGAAGTCTGGGCAGGAACCCGGGATGGCAGCTCGGGACAGCCTGTCTGCGATCTGCCCCTAGATGGGCCCAGGTGTCTCTCTTTCCGACGTTCCCGCTGTAGATGCAATGTAGCATTTCCTGTCAAAACCAGGTTTGTGCTCGCAATCCTTGGGTCCGTTTTCCACAAAGTGATTTGAAGAAACACCAACAGAGAAAACAGATATTAACCCATTCAGGTCATTCTCTTCTGACAGTTTAAACCTAGAAAGGGTGTCACGTGAAGGCAGTAACACCTACCACTTCTTTGCACTTTATAAACAGTAACACCCATCAATGCCACCAGCCACGATGAACAACAGAGGAAGCCCTTGTTGATGTGAGTTTTGTGTTTTTTGGTATTTTGAGTGAAATCACTGACATACATTGAGTGTAATCACTGACATACATTGAGTGTTGTGGAGGAAAAAAGTCTGACGTTTTAGGTGTGCTTGGAAAATCATTTTTCCTGTGTCCTGGTTTCCCAGTTTCTCTAAGTCATTGGCTCTGGCTCTCTAAGAGCAGAAACGAATCAAACGAGAGAGAGGGAGCGGCACTTTGGTCATCCTACCTGCACGTTACAAACTGCAGTGTCCTGAGCCCAGGTGCCCGCCGCCGTGGCTGTGTGGCCAGGTAAATCCTGGGTCATGAACCCACGCGAGAATGTCACCCCTCGTTACTCTGAACCACACACTTTTGGAAGGTGGTAAATGACTCTTCTTTCCCTTCTTGACCACGAAGACCGTGCGGTGCCGTTTGTTGCTTATCCTCAGCCCGCAGCACTTTCCGGGCTCACCGTGAGCCTGTGTCAGCCTCGTTCGCTGTTCTCTGCCGGCAGCCTCACCTGCAGCACCAGCCACGCAGCTTCCATCTTACCCGGGAGCCCCAGAGCCCGTCTCCCGATGTGAGGCCCCCGCCGAGGCCAGCGTTCCCGAGAGCTTGTTCATGGGGGCCTGCCCTGGGCGTTTTGGGTAGTGCCCTGAGTTTGGCCTCTCTCAGGTGCCACACGACATGTGGCTTCCACGAGGATGCTAGCAGTCCCGGCAGCTGACCCTTCAGCAGGAGTTTTCCACCGGCAGGGGCGGTGGCAGGGGGGGGTGGGGGGGTTCAAGTTGGCCACCAGGGGGCATTTGGCAACTTTAGAGACATTTTTGTTGGTCACAGCTGGGGGGACGCTGCTCAAACCCAGCCCGACAGAACCAAGCACCGAACAACCCGTTTCTCTGAATCGCTGAGGCCGGCACAGCACGCCCGGCCATCTCAGGGTGACTGATTTACTCAGCGCTCAACTCCATCTGCTCCAGGGCATGTGTGGGCGGGAGAATAGATGTCTCTTCAGAATGTACTCCTGCCTCTGAGAACAAAGCGCGGTATGAAGAAGCCCAGTTGCTAGCCTCTGACTTCCTGACTGAGTGGATTTTTCCAGGGTGCTGAGACATGCTGGAGGAGCCTGCCAGCTACTCAGGAGAAGGGACTGTCCTTTGTCACTGAGGAGGTCGAAGAAGAGGCTCCCTCCTGCCCCCAAGACTGGTGGTTCACTATTTCAGTGACAAAAAGCACCCCAAAATGTATGGGTTGGAATTGCAACTATTTTGAAAAAGAAACTAAGCAAAAGGAGAAAATTTAAACAACACCAAGTCGGAAAACCGGTTGTGTTGGGGTGGTGGGTTTCTCCAGGCCTGTGCCCCACTGTCCCAGTGGGCGTGGGGTGCTTTCACAGCTTCCCTCCTGAACAATGGGGGCATCTCCTGGAAGAAACTAAAGCTGAGGGTCGGTGCTACCAGTTCTTTTGAGACTTGGGCATTTTTGCAAAGGAGACGTTTTGTGTTTCTTCCCCTCTCGGCAGGAATCCCCAGCACCAGCACAGAGGACACCGTCGCAGCCCAGAACCTGGGCCTGTCCTACTCCAGCGTCATCGAAAGTTCGCCGGACGGCACGGAGAGGCTGAGTGGCTCTGCCGAGGTGGGTGCCTGTGGCCTGGGCCTAAGCACTTATTTCTAAATTCCTGACCTTGACGTGATCTGATGAGACATTGGCCTTCGGGGCAAATGACAGCCTGCTATCTCACTCGTCCCCGCACCTGACAGCCTCGCAGCCTCGTGTCTGAAGCTGCAAAAGCAAAATAATACTCCTTTTCAAGATCTAGAAGTTTCTCCACTCTAAGGCGAACGCATTCTAGGATAGTATGGTTAGCACAGTAACTAAACTTTACTTGGGGGCCCTTCTGCTTGAGAAAAATGACCTGTTCTAGGAAATCTCTTTCATTCATGAGCTTCTGGAAGGTACAGACAGTGATGCGTGGGCAAGAGAGGCTTTCAGGAGAGCATGTGCGCCAGGACGGGGCTGCCTGTGGGAGGGCTGGACAGAGGAGATGCCCTCCCAGGGAGGAAGTGAGTCCTGCTGGAGAGCTCTGTACTTCCGGGGACACTGCAGGGCCTTAATGAAAAGAGCTGCTTTTGATAAACTTAGCGGTGCTTTCCTATTCCTCACACCTCCGACTGTGAGCTCCTTGGGGGCAGGGCCCCAGTGTCGAGCGCAGGCCTGGCCCTGAGCATGTATGCGGACCACCGTCCCTGAAACGGTGCCGGGTGCCCACCGTCCAGCTTGTTGGCAGGCCACGCTGGCAGGACACGTGGGCCCGAACCTTGTCACTAGTTTCCTTCTCTGAAAAGCATCGGGGGAAAGAGAGTTTCTCTTTTCTCCTGTTAGGATTCTGCCCTGCTGGGTGTGAAATGGAAGGAGGTAGGTACCAGAGAGGCCTGGTTCTTCAAGCTGGAGCCCCAAGTTCCTTTTCCTGCTTGATCTCATTCCAGCTTTGGGACAATATTGAATTTTTCTTTTCTGGAAGTTTCCCCCCAGCAGAGGGGCAGTCATTAAAAATACATATCGTGTAGTTCTTCACCGGCTGCCGAAGGCTGCGGTTTGGTGGTTCCTGCAGGCGGCACTCGGGGCACCCCGGAACCAGGCTCGCTCTATCCATTGGACGGCCTGTGGAACATTGCCTAGGGGCCCCCATCAGGTTTTAACTGCTTTTAAAATCAGAAGAAAAAAGTGCACTTTTAGGATAAAAAATTACACCCATTGTTACTCAACACAATCATAAAGTATAATCTCCCATATCATCTTCGAGAGGAAGGGGCCACGAAGGCAAAGGCACGCAGGGCTCACGGGAGCCAGTGCATGGGACCACGTGAACCCAGCAGCCCTGGGGGCGGCGTGGGGGTGGTGGTTTGTTCCTGTGCCCCGGGGAACCTGTTCCTTCTCAGTTCACAGGTATGAACCGGCAGGAAGCCTTTCTAGCCCTGACTCAGAAAGCCCGGAGGATGAGAGTGGGTGGAGACGTGACAAGTGACAAACTGAAGGACTGGCTGATCTCGCGGCAGCGGTACTGGGGCACGCCAATCCCCATGGTCCACTGCCCGGCCTGCGGCCCTGTGCCTGTGCCCCTGGAAGACTTGCCTGTGACCTTGCCCAGCATCACATCCTTCACTGGCAAGGGAGACTCTCCACTGGCCACGGCTTCGGAGTGGGTGAACTGCCCCTGCCCCAGGTAAGGAGCCATGTTCCTGGCCGAGGCTGTCTGTGGCCCGGCACCCTGCTGGGGTTTCAGACTCCCTTCTCCACGGGGCTAACTCTGCGCCCTTTTTCTGGACTCCCACCAGGACAGAAAGAATACTGTCGGTCTTTTGGGACCTTTGAGAGAAGGGCCTGGAGTTGGGGTCCCAGCCACTGTGATGGGTGGCCTCTTTCCACCTCTGAGCTGGGGGAGTGGCCACGTCAACTCCCATCTTTCCCACGAGCACCCGATCCAACTGAGGGGAAAGCCACACTGTCATCACAGCTTTCTGACTGTCCTCTCCCTTTCACGGGGCAATCCCAAGAGCTTCATGGAGATGAGAGGAGTGTTTTCTCCTCTCTGCCTTAGCGTTTTCGTACCTAGTGACTGTGATGATGGTGGACACTTTATCACAAGGGGCAGAGTGGAAGCCACCACAGTGAGCGTGCTCAGGGGGTTCATTCTTCAATACATTTGCGACGGGCCAGAGTTGTTTTTTTAAAAGAATTTATTTATTTATTTTTAGAGAGTGGAAAGGAGGGAAAAAGAGAGGAAGAAAAACTTCAATGTGTGATTGCCTCTCGTGTGTCCCGGGGTGACGAGACCTGGCGCACAACCCAGGCATGTGCCTTGACTGGGAATCGAACCGGTAACCCTTTGGTTTGCAGGCCGGCACTCAATCTACTGAGCCACACCAGCCAGGGTGACAGGCCAGGGAGTTAACAGAAAAACCTAATCCCTCTTTGCAAATGTAATTTTTATGGTGCCTCACCAGCTGATTACATAAACAGTAACCGATACCAAGCTCCAGTATTTGCCTTCGTCCTCCTATGGAAAAGCCATTTTTCTCTGATTTGTGGATCATGGGGAGGATGTTTGGAAATAGTGTCTTCCCCTGCCAGTACGGAGCGGAGTTCACGGTTGGCAATTTAGGCAGCCCCCACTTCGGCTGGGGAGTCAGACAGCGGTGGGTTCCAGTCCTGGCCAGGCCTGTCCACTGGCAGGATGGCCTTGGGAAGGCCCGACTTCTGCGAGCTCTGATTTCTAAAACAGTCACCTGGAAGGGCTGCTCAGAAGACTACGTGGACCCACCGAGTCCTGCACGGTGGCTCCCAAGTTCAGTAAATCTGAGTGAGACACCACCCTCCCACCCTGCCTGGCCAGCAGCCCTCCCAGGCCCTCACACAGGTGATCTTGGGGTTAGAGCTGGGACTTGGAGGCAGGGACGTAGGAAGCTCTGGACCATTTTGGGGTAGACACATGGGCCTAGGTGGAAAATAACACAGCCTCTTTGTTGATAAGCAGTAACAAAGGGCTCTCCTGCCGGGGATGCTGGTCTTCGGGCCCCATTCACAGCCGGCAGGGCCTCGTCATGGGAGCACGGTTTCCTACACGGGCTGCAGGTTCCTGGAGGGCAGGGCCCCGCCTTGGCATTGGTCAGAGCGCCCTGGGCGGTGCTGCTGAGCAGCCAGGGCTGAGAGCCCCCAGCCAGCGTGGCCAAGCGGGCAGCTCTGTGGTGAGGACTGCAGGCACCAGAGCCCAACAGATGTGGGTCCCCTACCCTCAAGCTCCAAGACCTTGGGCGGACTTCTTAACCTCTCTGAACCCCAGTTACTCATCTGCAAAGTGGGGTTCTGAGTGGTGTCCACCTCGGAACCCTTAGGGACCCTGGGGGTTAAATGAGGTCACGCCTGGGAAGCGTGATCAGTGCCTGCTCCCAGGGTTAATGTTACCACTACTGGAGCCAATAATGATTCTTATGTCACTGTCCCCATCATCTGCCCCTCCCCCCAGCGAATTGCCTCTTCCATCCCGGCCAGCTTTAGAGTCAGCAGTAAAGCACGTTGCTTGTCTGTAAGGACCATTCAAACAAAACTCAGCGTGGCCGCATTCTCCTCCTAACTTGTGCAGGTGAAGGAAGCGAAGTAACCCTTATCTTCTAATTTCTTCCCGAAGTAGTATCCGAGTTGCCGTTGAATGCTCTCCAAATAGAGAGACCTGGTGTCCATTTAGGGTCGCAGTGTCGAGACAGACCAGTGCAGCTCTGGGGGCCAGGAAACGAGATTTCCTGGAGGGCCTCTCTGAGGAGCTCCTACCCCCGGGGACCACCACTGTTCTCCAGGGAGCCCCCTGAGTGAGGTGCAGGAGGTTCTGAGGAGTTCCCGAGCCCACCCCCCTCATATCTGGGGCTCCTGTGTCTGCTCAGCCACTTCCATTTAATGAGCGGGAGGAGGGGAGTGGCTCTCCTTCGGTGATATTTGTGAATTCAGTGTGAACCGCTTCAAAGATGCGAGATAGAAGTGCAGCCCTTCTTTTATTTAAAAATTTAAAAACAGACCCGAGCCCTTGCATGCCAAATTAGCAGAAGATTCATCGCTTCTTGGGGCTCCTCATGCCCCTCCTCATCCACCAAGAACCGCCAAGAACTCCCTGCCCACAGGGTGGCATTTGGAGAGAGCGTTGGTCCCGTCTCCGTGTGTCTGAAGGGAGAGCCTGGAGTGGAAGCTGTGTTCTGCCATGTGGCTTCTCACTGCCACTAGATCCATCCACTGCTGGCCCAGGCCTGGAGGGGCCCTTACGGGAGCTGAGCCCCCTCCTTGGCTAGGCTTGACGGAGAGCACCCGCAAAGCCTAGAAGTTGTGGCTTTGGGCGCCTGGTTCCATCACTCCCCAGGACCACCACCCTAGGAACGTGCTTCACAACCCGTTCAGCAGTGGGCCCTGGTGGAACCGTAACCCGGCCCCCACCCACATTGCCCGCCCTAAGGTGTGGATTGCTGCTCTCAGCCCCTCCCACACCAAGGCTCTCCTTGTGCTTTCCCGACCAGGAGGTCTGCCTGCGCCCTTCCGTCAGGAGTCTGTGTGTAGGCAGTGGGGGGCGTCGGGCGTCTGTAAATGTGCGCTGAAAAGCCCTCTGGAGGGGGCTTCCAGTCTGCAGTGTTGCCGATTTCTGCGGTGCGTGCACTCCCACCAAGGGCTGATTTTAGGCCACCTCCTTGACACCACTTTTCACGGAGCGGGAAGGTGGCGCTCATGATCGATTCCCGTGAGTTGGGATGAGTGGGCTGCAGTGTGCTCTGCCTTTGGGCCGTAGGGTTGTCTCCTAAGGTCAGCCCAGTAGACTTCTCCACACCATCCCCCAGAACAGAGATTTTTCTTTTTTTAATTTCATTTTTCTGTGCAACATCTTGCTACATTTGATTTTCAGCTTTTCTCCATAAATTGATCCACCTCTTAAGCGTCAGAGAGTGAGCATTGGCTGAAGGCGGTCTTGACGTGCCCGAAATAGAAGTTAATGCGCACAAAAGACGCCTGTCTTATTTTCGGTTGGTAGGGTTTCTGCCGGGTTAAATTCAGAGAAGTGGAGAATAAGGCTTTTAATTGTTCAAGGTTGAAACTTTTATTTGTGGATTCCTTTAAAACAGCATGTAGGAGACAAGACAAAAAAGAGAGCTTTCTCCAAATAGTCTTTTCCAGACGCGGCACTGTTCTTATGACATTTCAGATTCCTCCTAATTACCATAGCTTTCTCAAGAGCTGGTGGAAAACTGCGTTAATACTTAAAAGAAACCAATTGATGAACTTCATTTCTTTCTTAGGTGCAAGGGAGCAGCCAAGAGGGAGACAGACACAATGGATACCTTTGTCGATTCTGCCTGGTACTACTTCAGATACACTGACCCCCACAACCCTCACAGGTAGGGAGGGCCCTGCGCAGCTCCACGGGCGGCCTCCAGCTGGGTCTTCCAAAGAGCACACACCAACGATGACATGGAATCAGCTACGCAAGAGGTTTACAGGGGGAAGTGACCAGTTAGAATGAAGGGTGAGG
Organism: Macrotus californicus; assembly: GCA_007922815.1. Lineage (NCBI taxonomy): Eukaryota > Metazoa > Chordata > Mammalia > Chiroptera > Phyllostomidae > Macrotus > Macrotus californicus. The sequence continues at coordinate 118,941 of VMDR010000729.1, forward strand.
GAGCAGGAGTCGGCAGGGAGCACCCTCAGGCCATGATGTGGGACCCACACCTAGGAAGGGAGCCCGGGAAGGACGAGACCCGGCAGGAAGAGCCTCAGACCACTGTGTGGCTCTGAGAAAGTCTCTACCAGGCCGACAGGAAGCCCTGGGCAGAGCTGGCCCGTCGGGAGGCCCAGGTCAGGCAGAGATGACGCTGCCCTGGTTTGCTCGCTCTGGGGCAGCGTGGACACCCGGTGGCTTTCAGATGGAGCTGCTGGGACATGTGCTCCTTGAAACAGATCTTGTAAAGGGAGTGTGTTTTAGATGATTGAATTAGAATCTTCCCGGCCAAGAAAGCCCCCAGGACAAGAAGGATAAAACCCAGGAAAAGGAGAGGTGCTGTGGTCACAGCCCCTTGGTCCTGCACTGGCCTACGTTTGTACATTTCTAAAGATCTAATGTTATTTACTTACTGAAATTAATGATGTGACTATACAGGGAGGGCTTCTGAGAGCTAAGAAACATCACCTCTTCTCATACAGTCAACAGTTAACATCTAAAATTGATAATCAACACAGTATATATGTGCATATCTTTCATAATTGCCAGCAGAAACTGCTAGGGGATTACAAGTGGCCAAGGGCAGGCTGAGGGAGGGATCAGTGGGGGAAAGGGCTGGAGACCACTGTTCTGAGACGCTCCTTTCAGTGCTGTTTGGTTTTCAGCCGTGTGCACGCGTTTCCTTGAAAAAGCAGATAAAGAAAGGAAAGAGAACGGTAGAGAGAACGAGGGCAAAACTATTGCAGAGCAGAGGAGAAACTGCAAAAACGCCCGTGTTCATAGACCTTGCCCGCCTGCTCCTGTCTGTGGGAGAACAATTGTTCCGAAACCCCGCAGCCCACGTGTAAAAACGCCCTGTTTTTCTTCTTCGATTGTAAAATCACCAATCTCCATATTGTGGCATCTCAGCCCCTCATTTATCCCAGACTTGTTTTGGGATTAGCCGTTGGATTTCTCTGGGGAACCATTTTCCACAAAGAAAAAAAAGATTTTCATTTTGCTGGCATGGTGGTATGGTGGCTGGAGGAGAGGTAGCCAGGCTGCAGGGAGATGCCAGCGCGCACTGGTCGGACAGGCTCACCTGCTGAGCAATGGGCTCTTGCTTCTGGCCGGAGCTGGAGCTGCCAAGTCCATACTAGGGGGAAAGTGTGTGTTTGGGGGGGGGGGGGGGGGGGGGCAGGAGGAACACTCACAGTTTGTTTGTGAAATCGTGGAGCACAGATCCACTGGCTGGACTCCAGGGAGGCACTCGCTGGGGGATGAAGAGGTCCGGCCGCAGCCAGCCCTGCCCCGGCTCACACCGTCACACACACCTCTGCACACGCACAGACACACGCCTCTGAGTCCCAGCCAGCAGACAGAGGGAAGTGGTATTTCCTCTCCTCCCAGCATCTGGGGGCCCGGACGGAGTATGAGCTCACCTTACTTTTGGGATCTCTGTGGACTAAATCTCTATTACGTGAAGGAGAGTTTTGGGGCTCTTTTCCAACAGTGACCCTAGATTTGCTCACTGCATTCAGGAGCTGTATACAAGCTCTTGCCGAGCGTCTGCATTTTAAAAATAAGCTTGAATTTCTGTTTTAAAATGAACCTGTAGTATCTACATGATAGTCCCCATTGTAAATGACACATTGCCCCCTCTTGGTAAGAACTTAAAATCTCAATTTTCTATCATAAGAAAAATTAAAATAAATCTAGATATTCAGATACGCATTGTACAGAAATAGCTTTTTTCCCGCTGGTATATTTTCTTCTCATCTTCGTTTTATATAAAAATTGCATTTGTTAAAATATGTCAGTAATAGCTTCTGAAACTGTTTTTATAAATTTTATAAATTAACACTGAGCTTTTTTTTTTCTCCTTTGTTATATAAGCCTTTCCTCTTACTATATTTTAAAAAGGCACTCCCTGGTTTTCTCTGACATGATTTATTCCAGGGCACATGCAAACTCCAGTCAGTTTGTCTCATTCACGCAATTGTCGCAGAGCAGGCTTTTAGGAAACGACCGGTCCTCTTTCTTTCAGGCCCTTCAGCGCAGCGCTGGCCGACTACTGGATGCCTGTGGATTTGTACATTGGGGGGAAGGAACACGCCGTCATGCACTTGTTCTATGCGAGATTCTTCAGCCATTTTTGCCACAATCAAAAAATGGTCAAACACAGGTGAGCGTGTGTCCTGCGTCGCGAAAGAATTCAGCACCACGAACAGCAACCAAAAGCGGATGCCAGGTGTTCTGAAGCCGGGTAAACGAATGTGGCGGAAGAATTCTATTTTTCCAGTACGCTTGAGAGGTCATGGTCACCCTCAGCTATCGGAAGTGCACTTCTGTGGCCTAATTGCTTCTAGCAGGTGGCATTGCCTATTCGCATTGAAGCTTGCCTTCAGCCCTCCTCTGTTTCCCTGAGCGACGACGTAATTGAGGTTTTTGACTTGAGAGGCAGAGAAGAGTGGTTTATAATGTTACACTGCAGCTTTTCGTAGCTTCTCGTGTGAGTCCGTGGTTATCTTCCGGTGCCTCAGTGTAAGCCGTGTTTCTAAGCTCGACTGGATGCTGTCTCCATGTGTCACGCTGATAAAGGTACATAATGGATTTAACGCCAGGGAATCACACTGTAAGTGCATCGATAAATTCCCTTCCTGTTGGCCTCTGGTCTAGTCCTCACTGCGTTCAGAAGGACATGTGTGTGCTTTCCCCCCACGTGGTACATCGTGTATATGAAAGGTGTATTTAATACGTCACACAACTTAAAGTCTAAAATGAAATACCGCCCACCCCCTTCTCGGTTTAGGAGCCAGAGTATTATGGGCTCCCTGGGACTCCGGGAGCCCCCTCCCCATCCTGTCATCCCTCTTCCTGCACCACCACCCCTCACCCAGCAAACCGCTCTGCTCGGTCTGCAGTTACTCTCCCACTTTCTCTATCAACGCATCACCTCTGTGTGTATTTTTCAACAATACGTGCTGTTTAGTTTTCCTGCGTTTGACCTTTGCATAAATAGAATCCTGTGTCGTGTATCCTGGTTGCTGTTCTCACTCAACATTTTTGGGATTCATCCATGTTGCTGCGTGGACTTGTTTCACTCCTGCAGCACGGTGGGTGGGGTTCTCATGCGGGGCAGGTTTGAGCGTCCGCACCACTGTTCATGGTCGCTAGGCACTTTTGTGCGATCAGGACCGGAACTGCTGTGCACGTTCTCTGACACCCCCGCACCAGTGGTTCCCTAGAACTGCTGAGCTGTGGGGTTTGCAGGTGTTCACCCTGACCCAGGAACACCAGATTCTTCCAAATCGGTGAGATGACCCCACCCTTCCGCCGGCAGAGCCCAGGGCTTCTCGTGCTCTCTGTCTTCATCATTACAGCAGCTTTGCTTTTTGACAGACGGGTGGTTATATGATGGATAGTTGAATTGAAAACCCTGCTGACTTAGGAAAGCTGGGCGTGGTTTTGCTGTGTTTACGGACCTCTGTGTGTCCTCCTCGGTCAGGCCCCTGTTCATGACTTTGTCCTCACTTCGTCTGGACTGCCTTCTGTCGATCGCGGGGATTCTTTAGTTCTGGATGCCGGTGCCTTTTCAGCGGTGCACATTGCAAGGATTTCCCCAGCTCTTAGCTTGCGGTGTTTTCATGATGTCTTTCGATGAACAAAAACTCTTAATTTAATGCAGTAAACTTTAATAATCTTTTATTGCTTTTCATGTCCCAGCACCATCCGCTCTCCCACTGGTCGGTAGTGCCCTCTCTCATAATGAAGTTTTATACATGCCCGAGGGCCTGTTTATGGGATCTTTATCCATTCGTTGGTTCATCTGCCTTTTCCTGAGCTAGTTATTTACTGGCTTTACATTAACTTTGCAAGTCTTAGTATTCAGGAAGGGAAGTCCCCCTACTCTGTTCTTTTTCGTTAGGAGTATCTTAGTGGTGATTGGACCTTTATTCTTCTTTGTGAATTCCAGATGCAGCTTGTCAAAGTCCCTGAAAGTATCTAGTGGGGGGATGTTGGAATTGCTGTCGTCTTTTCTCACCCTTCCTTCGTGCATCTCCGATCTTAACACCTGAAGTCATGCATCCCTTTTATCTGAAACCTGTGCTTTAGAATATTTCTCATGTTCTTTAGCAAAGGTCCATCTATTAGTACTTTGTGAATTTGCCAAGTTGGTGACACGTTTAAAAGTGTGTGTGTCTGTTTATATCTTATCTGTTTTTTCATACATTTTCATCAGGACACTAAACCAGGCTAACTTGTCTGCTGTCACTGCCAGGAGCATAATTCCTGGGATGTTTTTTGAGTTGCTGCTGTGTTTCGTTTTTTAATACAACATCCTTTAGGATATTTTTTAATTGCAGAGAAAAGGGGGAGAATATCTGATTATCTCCCTGTCTCGATAACCCCTGCTAACAATAAAAAATAAAATAATAAAAAAATAATACATGTGCCCTGGCTGGTGTGGCTCAGTGGACTGAGCGCCAGCCTGCAAACCAAAGGGTCACTGGTTTGATTCCCAGTCAGGGCACATGCCTGGGTTGTGGGCCAGGTCCCCAGCAGGGGGCACACAAGAGGCAACCACACACTGATGTTTCTCTCCCTCTCTCCCTCCCCCCTCTCTAAAAATAGATAAAAGCTTTTAAAAAATAATACATGTACAAGATTAAGATTTTTAGCTGCATAGAAAGGAACATTAAAATCTCCTGCCCTGCGCCCCACTCTTCATACTCCTCCGCAACCTGCTCACAGTTTCTTGCAATTTCTTCCAGAAAAACATTTTGCATATCTCCATGTTTCTGTTGACACATTCATTTTCAAATATTGCATATATTACATATGTCTGTTGCTTTTTTGATTCAATAATATATCTTAGTGATCTTTCCACATCAGCACATAAAGATCTTCTATTCTTTTAAATTTAATCACAGTATTCCATCATATGGATCTGCCATAATTTATCTAAGCGGTCATCTATTTTTTTTTTATTGCTTTTACAAAAAATAAAATCGTCCAGTGACTCTCTGTCTATATTCTTGGCAGGTGTTTGGATTCGTGTCTGTAGGTTCTAGTCCTAACGCCATGGAATGCTAGGTCAAAGGACCGGTGTTTTTAAATTTTTGATAGCTAAAAAAGACACGACTTTTCAAACCTCCGGCGTGCACAGGCATCCAGTTTCATTCGAAAGTAGCACATTGAAAGCTCAGACCTGCTCCCCCACTCTCCGCACGCACGGATTAAAAATCTACTTACAGAAGACTAATTCAGCATATAAATTAAATACTTAAAATAATTTTCTTCTCATTAGCTCCAGAGAGCTTCGTGTGTAAAAATAAACTGATCTGCGTCAGGACACTAAACGCATGAACGGCGTTAATCCTCAGCGATAAATGAGTTAAACTGTCTGTGCCCGGGGCTCCTGGATCTGTGATCCTGCCTCGAATTCGTCATCTTCGTCATCCCTCTCCATGGGAACTTCTTCACCTCGCTAGGTCCAGATGACCTGGAAATCACCTCCTGTGCCTTTCACAGTCTGCTGGGTGTTGTACACACTCCGTGACTGTTTGTTTAAATAAATTGAGTTTAACTCCTTGACATAAACCGATAAAAGTTTATGTCCTTGAAAGGCAAGGTTCCGTTTTTGATGGGAAGAATCGGGTAGAGGCTAAGTACAAAGACCAAACACAGCATGAGAAGTATTTCTTTCTCACGTAGGTCTAGAAACAAAGACCAGGGTGATTTCTGGCTCCTCCTGGGTGGCGCACATTTCCCCAGCTTGCGAACGATTCTTTGTAGAAGTAACAAATGAATCAGGAAACCATCCAATGGCTCTTTCAGGTAATGGGGCAGGACCTGGCTGCTTTTACGACTTCTTCACAGTGGTTTAAAATATATTTGAGGAGAAAAAAAAGGGTTGCAGCATTCCAATATCGCTCAAAAACACGGATTGGGGTATGACTTGGTCCTGTTCAAATGAAGTTCTAAATGCGCTTTACCATCACCTTTAAGGGATAGCTGTACGGTATAAGTTGAAGTCTGTCTATGCAGTATTTGGGGGGGCTTTTTTTTTTTAACTCTTTAAAAGAGAAGATTCTTTTCCATACCTTCCCACCCTGAGTAAAAGAGAGATTTATTCTAAGCACTCAGAAGTCTGGCCCTTTTGAAGAGGAGCAGAAAGGCCCCCCTCTGCACAGTTGTCAGACCGCTCCTGCTGAACACACAGGGCAGCGGGCCCCGGGAGACGATCTCTGAGAATCAGGTCTTCATCAGCGACGTTGGCTCAACCCGTGGGCCACGGCTGAAGTGAAGATCTCCCACTTCCTGCGACGGGTATGCAGAATGCTTAGGTAGAGTTTTGACCAGGCTGTCCTAAGAGGAAAAACGGAGCCTGTCAACCACGTACGGCTTTCTCTTTACTTATTAGCTATTTTTTTGAAATGCGTAGACATCAGAATGTTGTGTCTACTTCTGTGTTCCTTCAGAGCAGCGCCGTCATTTCCGGAGGGGTTTGAGATGACCGCTGGTCTCCTGTGGTTCATTTTTTAGCCCCTTGGCCTCTGTCTCCAGCAGTAGTTCTAGACCAGGAGCCCTGAGGCCTGGGTCCCATGCTCAGTCGGACCATTAATTAGCATCTGGACAAGAAACCTCACCCCTCTGGTTCTCAGTGGCCTCAGAAGTGAGGATTTCGGTCACTTCTGGGCCCTCTTTTCCTTCTGTAGTTCTGGATGAATTTCTCCAAGTACTGAAGACAAACAACAAAGGTTTAAGTGGATCAAATAATCCTTTCTGTTTTCCAAGAGCGTCCTGGCCCTTTCTTTGCACATAGGGGTTTGCGTTTGAATGTCCAGAAGGTCTCTTTACCCTTCATGATAAGCTGGCCTGCGGGTTGGGTGTGCCTCATGGTGGACAGCAGGTGCCCTAGTTGTATATCTGAAGCACCAGGCTAATGATTAAGCCAGAATTAATAGCAGCAGGAAATTTGCAAAACAAGACATACAGATGGTCAAGAACCGTACGGTAAAATGTTCCCCTCCCTGGCAGTCAAAGAAATACAAACTTGACAGCAGGGAGGTACTGTTTTCTATAGAGCAAAGGGGCTGGGATGGGCCTCTTGCTCCAGCAGGAGGGTAGCGTGGGCCCTACAAACGTGCACACTTCGGACGCACTGATTACAGTTCGAGAAATCTATCTCAAGGAAATGATCAGAAATGCAAACCTATTCACCAAAGTGTTCACGTGTCTTTTCCAAAGCTAACATTTTTGGATGTAACCTAAATGCCCCAGGTGCTGAGAGTAAATCGAGTACAGCTCATCTGTGTTGAGGACTCGTGTACAACTCTTTAGAAGTATATTGCAAAGAATGTCTAATAACACGGAGACAGGCATCTGAAGCAATGAGAAGTGAAAAGGGCGAGATATAAAATTACAGATACGATTTGTTTATCCCCATCTTTATATGCACATACACTGCAAGAGAGAAGGCTAGTAAAAATTACGCCAGCATATTAATTTGAGTTTTCTCCAGATGGTGAACTTATTGGTGATTTTATTAGTTTTTAATGTACTTTCGATATTTTCCAGATTTTTTTCAATGATTATATAACTTTATAACAAAAAACCCCAGTCCTTTACGGAATATACAGGGTTCAGCACAAATAATCCCCTTTTTTATTACAAAATCTTTTATTACAAGATCATAAGTATGTAATTCTATAACGAAACAATATCACACTCAAGCGCACCATATGACATTTTAGGTGAAATGTTCAAATTACTGTCTGTCTCATGTGAGACGTTCTCGAACCCTACCGACCACACTTCCTGGCATTGCTTCTGCCAGACCCTGTGTTTTGCAGCAGGGAAAGGCACTGGGCCTCCCAGTTTGATTCATGGATGTGGCAGGCGTCAGCTTTGGCTGGATGTCACTCCGCACTAGGTCATCGGGACTGGGATGGCCGCTGCAGAGGGGCACATGGCGGTGGGGACAGTGTCATGGCTCGTGTCCACTGACCTGAGATACAGAAGCCTTTTCTCTCCCTTTGTGAGAAATGCTGTAAACGTGGGAGTCTTGTCGGGTTTGTTGTTGCTCTTTAATACAACTCAGGGAGACACCGAATCTCCTGCACTGAAATGCTCCCAGCAGTTTGCAGTCAACAAAGAGCAGCAGCGTCAGAAGCAGCTGCTGCACTGGTCACAGCCATCCGCTGTCCCTGGAGGCCTCAGCAGGCCCTGGTCCTCTGATCCCGCCGGAAATGGAGCTACTGGGAGAAGGGACAGGAAGGGAATAGATGAGAAGCTTTGCTTGGGTCTCACTGTACTAGTAAGATCTCCTTCTGTGCTATGGGCTGGCTGCTAGGAAATAGGAATAGTGGTATTTTAAGAATGAGCCATGGCTTAATGCTTGGAAACTGGCTAATGATGTAAATATGATGACCCTAGACACAGGATGAGGAAGAGGAAGAGGTATACTTAGCCTGGGAAGTCCAAGCTAGCAACCGTTTTCAGAGACCCAAGGCTTCCTGCTTTCTTTTTTCCAGATCTACATAGTAGCCGCCTGAGCAGGTCAGGAGAGTGGGTAGCAGGCTCTCGGGGCTTCACGAGTAAGTCAGTCTGGTCCCCAATGACCGGTTAGGGCTCTGAGGAGCCCTGAGATTCTGGCAGCTGCCTCTTCGTTGGTATGTCCCTTGTATGCCATGATTTCTATAAGGGTGCAGCCTCTCAGCCTGTGTTCTGGAATTCCTTGTTCATTAATTAGCAAACCCCCACATCCCTCTCACCCTCTCAGTTTCTTCCTCCCTCCCTCCCTCCACCCCTCCCTTCTTTCCTTTCTTAGTGGGACAAAGGTGGCCCCCCATGACCAGCAGGTATGAATCAGAATTGCTGAAATAGTACAGTCCAAATGATGAGGAAACTGACGGCCTGCCTGTGGCTGTAGCGGCCACCTCTGGCGCCAACGTTAAAGGAGCCAGGAGAAAGCACAGGTGTCTCTTCACAGAATGACACCGCCTGGGGCCATCCTCAAGGCAGAGGCCCTCGTGACGCCCCCACTCTGGATGGACCCCGAGTCAGAAGGGTGTGTGGACGGTTTCAAGTTGCAGGTTTTCACACTGTTTTAAAGCCCCCTGCTATACAGTCACTGGGATGAATGAGTAACCCCGTTGCTTTTACGAGTTTCCCAGGTATCATTTGTTTAGTGAATGAATGAATAATCAAATGGGAAATACGTTACACCAGTTGTATATCTTGGTAATGAACTTGGCAATGTGGTGTGATCTCTGCTTCAGTAGGACTGGGTTCTGAGTCCAGCAGGGCCCTTGTTGTCCCCTTGACCCTCACTCCCGTGCACCATGCCCTCCGAATCACACTCGGTGTCTCCTCTTTGAGGTGTTGACTATTATTTATGAGCACAGCTTGGCTGCCCATTTTACGTGAGCTCACTGATTAATTGTAGAGTGCTCTGCACCTCGTTCAGATGTGTGTTGAATAAATAAACTCTCCTCGTTTAGAGCTAAACTGCACTTGGTGGAGGGTGAGGGGTGGGGGATGTGGCCGACTTCAGCCAAGAAAATGAGAACCAGATCTGCACAGCCCTGGGGAGCACCCCTTGGGGCCCTGAAGAGTGGGGGTGGGGATCGCTGGGGAATGAGCAGATTCCAGGAGCTGGAAGCACCCCTTCCCCGCTGTGAAATTCCAGGCACACACGTTTGGGCTTCTCCCACACTCTCATTCTCTTGTTCCTGCTGCTGCTCCTGCGAGCCTGAAGCAGACAGAGTTTGGGACCTTTGAGTGCACCTCTCCCTGCAAAAGGCCGTGGCCCCAGTGGGAAGCCATTGCACCCGCCTCTGCCATCATTTACCTCTTCCTTTGTCCCCTCCACACTGTCCCCACGTCCACTCAGCACCAGGTTTGTTTAGTTGTTCACATGAACAAGCTTAGTTTAGTTCACACCAATGAACATTTATTGAAGATCCACTGTGAGCCCGGCCCCGGGAGGGGTCTTCAGGGGCTTTCCTCCTCTTCCTGCTCCCTCACAAGAGGAACACAGCCAGGGAAGCAACCCACCTGAACGCACAGTGAAACTCCGTGTCTGCAGAAATGCACGTACAGGGACCACACGGAAAGAGCAGCTCGTTCTGACCAGGGGGGTCCGAGATGCCTTCCCGGCGGAGGTGGCGTTCGGGTCGAGCCAGGAACGAGTCGTTTTGGGAGCACTTTGGGGAACAGGGTGAGTGAGGACGTGGAAGCACGCATGGGCAGCCCGTGGAAAGAGCAGAGGGCGTGGCAGAGGGTGAGGGGAAGTCCCTGGTGGCCCAGCTGAGGCATTGAGACTTGACTGGGAAGGAGCTGACCTTCAGATGCGACTAGACTCTCCTGCCTCTCGGCTCTGCGGGTGCTGGGGCATTGGTTTGGTCCAGTGAGAGCCAACGGGCCTGTCCCCCCAGGGCACAGGGTGCTCTGCCCACCAGGACGTCCCCCAGCCTGGCTGAGCCTAGACACAGAGTAAGTGCTCAGTAAACTCCTGTTGAATTTTTTTTTAATAATACATTTCACATGGTGACTGTGCTTTCTGAGAATGTGGTGCTTGGAAGAATTTGAGGCTCCCTCTGAGTCAGCCAGGAAAAGCTGCTAGGCAGGACCCGTGATGTCCTGGAGGTGGGAGGCCTGGGCACCTAGGCAGTCCCACCGTCCCTGCTGTGGGTGACACTGCCCAGACTTCAGCCCTGGGAGACGAGGCCCAGCGGGCTTCAGTTGGCAGCTTGGTCTTTGTGTGTCAGAAACAGGGCCACTGCCCTCTGAGGTACGCCTGCCTGTTCTGGGGACAGCCTCCAGTGTGGACACGCCCCTGAGGTGTCTCACTCTGAAGGGGTCAGAGGTGGTTCTGAAGCAGGTTCTGAAGTGGTTCTGGTGTCAGCAGCGAGGCTGGTGCCGCACACGGTGGTGGGGGCTGGGGGCCTCCAGGAGTTCGGTTACGTTCTGGTCATTGACCTGGGTGCTGGTTACACCGGTGTGTTTATGCTGTGAAAGTCCATCAGGTTTTACCCCTGGGGTTGATGAGATTTTCCATGTGTGTGCTGAACTTCATGTAAAAGTTTACTGTTTGAGGAGCACAGCCCCAGGCAGCCCCACCAGAGCGGGGCTGGGACGCTGGCAGGCTGCAATCCCGTCCGTTCCCGGGAGGTGGCGGCGTTGTGCCACTTGATAAATGAAACCGGCGGACAGGGTTCCTGTCTCTCTGCCCACCCTTCCTGAGGACTACAAATGACTGATTTTGATTTGTCACTGGGATCGAGATTATTCCCTCTCTCCTTCCATCCCAAAGACATCTTTAAAAAAAAACAACTCTCTTAAGAGTGACCAGAGCCATGGGCTCGCAGCGAGGGCCAGGAGGAGCGACCTTCAAAAGTGGCTCAGGCACCTAGAACCTAAGGCAGCAGCGAGGGCGCCCTCCCGGCCCCCCTCTCTGAGGGGGGTGAGGGTGTCACAGTCTCTTTTGTTCACGTCAGGCAGCAGCACGGACATGCGTCACGTGCTCACAGCAGGATTTCAACACACGAAGGCCGGGAGTCTTTTTTCTAGTCGACCCTCACCTCTTTCCTGCTCAGTCTTAGTCCCACTCCATCCGCCCCCACGACCCTGCCCCCAAATCCACTGGAAAGTTTCCTTGACATCATCTCTGTCCACACAGCCTGTCCAGAGGCCTCAGTAACAGTCCATCAGACAGCCCTGTGCCCAGCGAGAGCCTGTGAAGGAGCAGCGTCACCCCCTCCCTGCATCAGCACGGCCGCGTCTGTGGTCTGTTCTGCCTCCCGGAAGCTCTTGGTTTTTGAGCCTCTGTAAGTGAACGGGAAGCCCACCAGGTCTGCATACCGACAGGGGCGTCAGGCTGCTGGCGACGTGTGTGGAGAACGTCACACGGTCTCCCGCGTGTGTCTTCATGCGTATATATGGGATACGGGCCCGTGTCAGTGGCCGGTGCCTCCACACATCGTGCTTTGCGTCTGGAGTAGCTCTTGCTCACCTGCCTCAAAGCTGAGTCAGGCGGCCTCTCAGAATGAAGCGCTTCCAACCTGAAATAAAGTGACTCAGAATGAGGGTCGGCCTTGACTCGGCCTCTAACGTTAGAGAAAACGTTGGTATTTTGCAGTTCAGCTGGTGAGGGTGTAACTAAAACTCTTCTGAAAACCGGCACTATACATAAATGGTAATACACCTGTACTGTAGAACACGAGGCAGGTGTCTAAAAATGAGATAGGACTGTTGTGGGGAAAAAACCCATTCATATCATTAAGTGAAATAACCAGAAAGTTAACATCCATTATGATCCCGTTGACTTAAATACCCCCCAAATCCCTACAACCATCTATACATTTAGACGGGTGTGTATGGAAGAGGTGTTGGAAAAAAGTCTCCAGACTTTTGCAGGGTATTCACCAAACTGTTAAGAATAACCGCCCCCTCTGAGGGGAGCAGGCCTAGAAGGAAGGTGCGATGTTTGATGAACGGAAAGGCTACAATCACGCGTAATTTGTATGATTTAGAAATGTCTAAGAATGACGCCAGCTTGCTTACCCACCTACAGATGAGCAAACTGACACTAAGGACAAGTAAGGGAACCGCCTTGGCTCTCGGAACTCACTGCGAGGCAGAGCTGAGACTCCCACCCAGGCCTCCCAGGCCCGCAGGCCCTTTCTGCCTTGCCGCGGTGGAAGGAAGTTCGTACCTGCTGGTCTGACTCACCTTTCTCAGCGCCGTTCATAAGGAGCCGCTTGCTCCAGGGGGTTTACAGGCGGCACTGCTCGGCCTGCCTGTTTTCAGAGGGAACCTGTTTTCAGCTGCCCAGCAGCTGGTCAGGTTGTTACTGCTCTTTTCTGGATGCTTTGAGTTCCTACCCCACGAGTTTTCTCCTGTTATCTTTTCTCAGGGAGCCTTTTCACAAGCTGCTGGCCCAAGGCCTCATCAAGGGGCAGACATTCCGCCTACCCTCTGGTCAATATCTGCGGAGAGAAGAAGTAGACCTCACAGGTAAGAGTGGCCCATTCGGTCCCATGCAGGTACGTGCGAAGAACCAAGACCAGGCCTGAGAGCCATTGACAGAGGCCTTGGCTGGGTGGAGAAGCCAGGAGAGGGACCTGCTGGCCTCCCACTCTCTAAGCCTCATTGCTCTGGGCCGGCGCCCTCTGAAGGCTGGGCCGGGCCCGGCTGTCTGTAACATAGAACCAGCCTGGGCATCACCTCCTGTCTCCTGGCCTGTGTTTGGCAGCCCCTCTCAGGGACAGAGCCCCCAGGCCCAAGAGATGCTTTTCCAAGACTGGGTTACCTTCAGTGTTTCTTCCCACATGATCTACAGGTACATTTGAGAGCCCGCAGTGGGGGGGCCCCTATCTCCTGTTCCCACAGCACCTGGAGCTGCCCCGTCCAGCACTTCCCTAGTGCGGTGCCTCTCCCTGGTTCCCTGGACTTCCCCTCCTCCCTGCTCTCCCAGGCCCTTCCCTCCACCCTGTGTTTTCACTCTGTTGTGACGAGGATGTATCATGTGCACCCAGCGTACAGACGAAGGAAATGACATGTTCCGAAATGGGGAGGGGCGTACGTAGAGGCAGCAGTGAGACCCTAACACTCTGGCTGTGGAATTTATAGAAAACTAGAACATAATGGATGAGATTGGGCAAACCCAACACCCCTAAAATGGTCGTCAGCCTCCCACATCAAACTAGGGAGAAGGTTCAGGGGAGGCAGTCGGTGAGTTGCCTAGTTAAAGTGGTAATATGTCCAGTTAGGAACGGTCACTGTGGGAGGAAAAGAAGCTGGAGAAGCAGAAATTGGCAGTTACTCCCACATGGACCAGAGGGGACAGGAGCTAAATCCAGGGGCACATACGTTCATGTACTGTGTGTAGAGGCACCCCGCCGAGGGGCCCAGCAGGGTGTGACATCCAGTCATGTGCCGAGCCACATACCTCAGGGCCACATCTGTCAAGAGAGGGCACCTTCTTCTAACTTCTCAAGTTCTCTGCCCAGAAAACGCCTTTTTCCCACTTTACACAACAAGGCTGAAAGGCAAACCGAAGCCCCAGGATACATTGGTCCCATGGGAGTTTGGTTGCTGCCTGGCAGGGACAGAAACCCACCCAAAGGCAGGCTGAGCACAAGGATAGAGGGGCATCACCCAAACGCAGCTGCAGGAAGTGCCGCTGGCCTCACCGCGTTCAGGAAGTCACCAGACCACTTCTCCCACTTTCTCGAGCTCCTGGTTCCTCTTCCTGCTTCTCTCTGTTCTTCTGCCCTGTTTTCCAGGCGTGGATTCTGCTCTCCCCGGATTTTAGTTTATAAAGCGACCTTGGGGAGCCACCGTGCCCAGTCTTGCCCCCTGTCTCTAGGTCTTTATGGCTCCAGTGCCTGACGACATCAAAACGGAGCTTCTGTCTCGGTTCTCATTCCTGAGAGAGAGGCTTAGCCTTCTCACATGTCCTTCCTGGTCCCAGCCACTGGGGCTTGGCAACAAGGTCGCCCCATCCAGATGTGGCCATCGATGGCCTCCTCCTTGGCACTGTCTGGACCCTGGAGTGGGGGTGGGGGTGGGGAGGAGACACTTCCAAGAACAGAGCGTGGTGGGCCAGTGCCACACAGGGGCACCACAGTTGCCGTCAGCCCAGAGAGCTTCCTCTGTGGGCCCTGACAGTGGATGACCGTGTGTTGGTGACTAAGATGTGGACACCGAGATAGGCCTGGAAGTGAGGGGACCTCGCAGGGGGCTTGGCTGCTCTGAGGTCCTCGCTGCTCAGCTGCCAGCTTTCGTAGGAGACCTCGACCCTACAGAGGAGACAGCCACGTGTATGAGCCCTTCCTGCCCTTTCTTATTTTCTATTTTTGTGTATAACTCCCTTCTATAGAGGGCAAAATCGCTCCATCTTTGTTTGTGGTTGAGGAAGAACTGTCAGAGGCCATTGTAACTACTATACATTCATGAAAGGCCGATTTGTGGTGAGAGATGGGCCTCACTTATATAAAAGCCTTTCGTACAACGTAATTGGAGGGAGAGGGAGAGAGGCATGTCCCGTGAGTTAGCGGAGTTCTTCGAGTGGGCACTTGTGACGGCCCACCCGCTCTTTTCTCGTGGAATGCGTTTTTGTAGAGCCGGTTCAGACTCGCTCACACCGCACCTGCGCATTGTTTCTGTGCCCAGGCCCCGTCCCCGTCCACGCGGAGACGAGGGAGAAGCTGGAGGTGACGTGGGAGAAGATGAGCAAGTCCAGGCACAACGGGGTGGCCCCCACGCAGGTGGTCGAGCAGTACGGCATGGACACGGTCCGCCTCTGCCTGCTGTTCGCCGCCCCCCCAGAGAAGGACATCTTGTGGGACGTGAAGAGTAAGTCGCCTGCCTCTTCCTGCCCCACCCGCCTTGTGGTCCGCCTCGGGCGCCGAAGGCGTTCTGGGAAGCAGAGGCCTTTGCCAAAGGTGGTGGTAGAGGGTTCGAGAGAAGGTTCTGTGGAGTGAGCAGCAGGGTGTCCCCTTCTAAGCCCAGGATGGGGCCTTGGTAGCCCACTGTCCCCAGTGAAGGAGCCTCTCGACCCCTTGGGGAGCTCGCTGCATCCCGGATTCCCAGTCCTCACCCCTGACCTGCTGACCCGGCCTTCGGGGTGTGCCCAGGAGCCCGCCTCCCACAAGCCTGTGCCGGTTCCCAATGCCGGTTCCACGAGTGCCCACCTGGAGCACATGTCCTTGGAGCCAGATGGCTTCCCTGCTGCCCCTCAGCCTGCCAAGGTCCCCAGCGGCCAGTCCCCTCTTGGTCTGCCCTGAAAGGTTTTCTCTAGAACCGTGTCAGCGGGCCTCACCAATCCAGAACGCCCGGCCGGGGGCCTGGCCCTGATGATGCCTGTGACCTGTCAGCACCCCAGCAGCCTCCAAAGACCCTCAGGGGACAGTTGTCTCCAAAGTCATTTAGCTCTGAAATGTGAGGAAGTAAAATAATCTTGGATTTATTACCTTACTATGTATGCATATTACACACTTGTAAATAGTGCATTATGCTTAGTATACAGTTACATATTTAATATGTATACTGCATGATATTCAAATTATGTACTTATCAATAACATCCAATAGACTGTGTAAAGTAATCTGGCCAGCCTAGGATAGGCTGTCCAGTGGTCGTTCCCTGTTCCCTGGGGCGATCTGCCCCGCACGTTGTGATGAGAAGATGCAGGCAGGTACCTGGGACCGCCGTTCAGTTTGACATCCTATCTCTGGGCGAAGAGTGGGCTGGAGCAGCAGTCACAGAAGCCAGGCTGAGCACTGGCTGCATTAGAGTCCAGGGGTGAGAAAGTGCGGGCCTATAGGCCCAGGTCCATGCCCCTCCCCTCCTTGCAGGGTGGCCTCCAGAAAGCTGTTTCCGACGAGCCTTCCGGGAAGTCCTGTGTGCGTCAGGCTTAAGAATGCCTCGTCCAGCAGCCAGGCAGTAAAAGACTGGACTGGCCCAAGCTTGGCTAACCCTATGACCCAGGGCCTTCTTGATCTGGGTCGTTCAACTTCTCTGTAAACCAGATTAGCATCCAGATTTGATGAATGAGTTTGAAATAGGTGATACCTGCACATCTGGCCGGGACAGGAGGCAGCTCCCGGCGTGGTCTGCACACCACTGCTGCTGCTGTGTGTCACCTGCCCAGGTGCGAGGGATCAGCCGTGTCCCCAAGCACACTGTGAGCGCCTTGGATACTTCCGTCCCAGGTAGCTTTCTTTACCAAGGAGGCAGTGCAGGGTGCGCATTCCGGCCCAAGCTCCTGAGCTCGCCGTGTGCCCGGGACAGTCAGTGGACGGCACTTTACGTAACCCTGCCGTCCAGTGCGCAGAATACCTGGGCTCTGAGGTCTGATGGACCCCACCCTGGTCAGAGTCCCCAGACATGGGGAGCCAGGGCCGACCCGCCCCCTGCCCTTGGACACGCCCAAGGGCACAGTGAGGTATGTTTCCACTTCACACATGCTCAGTCATTCCCACGTGTGTGTGTCTCTCTCTCTCTCATTTCCTGACTCCAACCTCAGCTGACACGCTCCCCGGCGTTCTGAGATGGCAGCAGCGTCTGTGGTCCCTGGTGACCCGATTCATTGAGGCCAGGGCTTCTGGGGAGGTGCCCCAACCGCAGCTGCTGAGCAATGAGGAGAAAGCTGAGGCCCGGAAGCTCTGGGAGTACAAGAACTCAGTCGTCTCTCAGGTCAGAAACTTTCCAGGGGACGCTGGTGGCTTCTGTAAGTGACATGCAAGGTTGGCATGGCCACTTGCTCTCGGGATGGGCCCTCATGGGTCTTCTTCCTCACTGTGGGGGCCCCACTTGCCTTGAAAAACGGGTCCCACTGCTTTGCTACGGGAGCTTTGCTATGGGAGCTTTGCTACAGGAACGTGCAGCCATTCTTGTAGAGAGGCTTGCTTTCAGGATCTGGCTCCCTGAGGCCCCACATTCGTCCATCCTGGGCCTCAGGGAGCTGCCCACTGGCCAGGCCTCCACACCGAACGCGTGCAGGCAGAGGTCCAGGGCAGGGTCACACTGATGGCACACTGCATGTCCTGCAGTGACAGAAACAAGCTTGGGAGCTGCAAGGGGCATCAGAAGGCTTTCTTCCTTGGCACCCTCATTTTACAGAGGGGACAGAGACGAGGCACAGCGAGGTGAAACGCCTTCGGAACTGAGAGACTGGATTCCCATTCCCTGGTGCTCAGCCTGGCGGGGACTTGCCCACTCAGTGACTTTGTCACACAATATCTGTGAGAGTCATTGGGGATTGATTTTTGCCAATAAATGACGTGTTCGTGTTACCTTCTTAACGAATAGTATGTTATTGTCTAAATCATTTCAAAAGATTCCTCACTGATAATAACAGAACCCTTTACGTTTTTCTAAAATCTAGGCGTCTGCCATAAAACAGTGACATTTGTCTTTTTAAGAATTTTGTGGAAAATGCCAGATGTCTCTGAAAGAAGGCAGATTTAGGAGATCTGCAGCCATTTTTAATGGGTACCAGATATCCCACATGCTCCTCAGGTTGGATTTTTTTTCCCCCCAAATGGGCTGATTCAAACATATAACGTCAGCCCAGGTCACTTATCTGGACTCTGATGACGGATGGCATTGAAGGAGTAGGCCTTGTCCTCTCTGGTCTGTGTGACCTGGTTGGCCCTGGGTCCAGCACAGTCTCCTTTGGTGGCATTTCTCCAGCTGTCCCTTCAGTGACACTTTGGCCCTCGGTGCGCTGGTGTGGGAAACAGCGCATGCTGGGTGGAGTCCCGCCGTCTGGCGACTGAGCCAACTGAGCGACTGTTTCTCCAGCACATAGTTTCTCCCTGGATTTGGCCTGTTCTTCTCTGCTGTCTGATAACAGCACTGGGTTCTTCTAGCAACTCGGGAACTCCTGGCATCTTAAAGATGTGTCTGTGTTTGTGTCCCTGCCCGATGTCACAGTGGGAAGGCACACAGACAGGAATGAGCTGCCAGATCAGATTGGTCGTCTTGTGTCAACCTCACATTGGGAAATGTGAGGCTTGTCCCTTACACCAGCGAATGACAGCCTTGTGATCAAGGAGAGGTGCCCTCCTTCACCCTGTCTCCTGTTTACTGTTTTGTTGGTGTTTGCTCATCAGGGGGTCCTGCCCCTGTCAGTGGTTTCCTGAGGACCAACTGTGAGCGCCAGCCCTGCCCCAGCTCTGGGGGAGGGGGATACTCTTGAGTCATGGAAACAGCTGGCGCGACTTGAACTCTTTGTGCTGATGAGACACAGTGATCATTTGAGATCGTGAATACACTGGTAAACACTGTGATCGCATCCATCTGATTTCACAGTTTTGGGTAACTCAGTGGATTTTTAAAGGAATTTTCATCATAATTCTCCTTTCACCCACAGGTGACCACCCACTTCATAGAGGACTTCTCACTGAACTCGGCGATTTCCCAACTGATGGGGCTCAGCAGTGCCCTCCTGGTGAGTGGCCCGTCTGTCCTCACTCGCTGGAAGTGGAGGAGAGAGGGGGCTTCTGCCACAGGGTGAGGTGGCCTGCAAGGTCTCAGGCCAGGGGACAGAGAGCAGTACCAATTGTCACTTTCTCCATGTGGCTCCGTTATCTTAAAGGAGCACTTTTTCCCCCTAGTCACAACCGAGTTTTGTAGCTGGAAGATTCTTAAAGATTGTCTGGCCCCAGCCCTACCCCCCGTATTTTGGGGAGGGGGACACAGAGGCCCAGGGAGGTTAGATGACACGTCTGGCTGATATGACAGCTGCAGGAGCAGACGGGGCCCCGTTTCTCCCGGCCCACGTGCTCTGTCCTTTGTGCTCCCGCTGCCCGAGGTAACGCTGTACTAACATTAGCGTCTTACCTGTGCTGCACCTGGGCCAGTCCCATCTGTCCCCCCACGGACAGAAGTCGGCCTTTGCAGCCTCTCCTGCAGCGTGGAGGACCTAGGCAAGTGGATGGCTGCTCGGACAAGCAAAAAAGTGTGCGTTAAATCTGTTAACATTTTTATAATGGCACCCTCCCCAGGCTTCTAAGAATGGCGGAAGAAAGTGACAGCTTTGATGACATAAAGCTTACCATTTTTAAAATATGCCATATTAAAAGATAGACAAAATCTGGGAAGACATTTATAATAAATACGTCCAACAAAAGGTTAATGTTCTTAGTATATCAAGAGCTCTTACGTACTGCTGTTAGTACTGCCATTCACGGGGCGAGTCCTCTGTCCAGAGCAAAAGCAGCCGGTCCAGAGGGTTTCTTCCGACCGAGGCGTTTCCGGACTCGAGATGTGTCTGTGGCTGTGCCTGTCTGCGTTCCTCCTGTGAGGCCCCATCCTCACGCTGTCCTTTTCTTCCTCAGCAAGCTTCGGAGCGGGTTGTCCTCCACAGCCCTGAGTTTGAGGATGCTCTGGGTGCCCTGCTGGTGATGGCTGCTCCGATGGCCCCTCACATCACCTCCGAGCTCTGGGCAGGTAAGTGGGCGAGTCCTTGCCTGACCGGTTACCCCTCCCTAGGACGTGCTCAAGCCTCTCGCTGAACGTGATTCGGGACGCAGGCACCCTCAGCCAGGGGATCCGGTGTTCGGCACTGTCCTCGTCTTGTGGGCTAAGTAGTGATACTTTCGTGGTCGCTGTTGCTAGAGGGCGAGGCCCTTCTCTGCTCCGGAACAATGTGCACAGACTGATGTGGATACTGAGGTCACTACGGGACATTCTTTCTCATGCTCCAGTCCTGGCAGCCTTGTATCGTGACCCCTGCCACATCGTTAAGATGGAGACTCACGTTTGGTCTCACTGCATAGATGGAGAAAAGGCCCCCAGAAGTGCATGCAGGTCTCAGATTTGGGCCCTCCACCAAACCGTCTCCTAAGCTGGGCCCTGCAGCAGGTGCCCGAGGCTCAGGTGGGCTTGGCGTGGATGCCCCTCACACTCCCTCGGACACCTGAACTCTGGAGCCCTGGGGCTGCCTGGAGAAGCTGTGTTTCCCACCCGCTCCTGGGGGATCCTGACGCTTGGGCAGGTGGGGGACAGTGTCCTCAGATCAAGACCTGGCTGTCCCCCGAAAGCCCACGGCAGGACTTGTCTGCGCTCCTTTGGTCTCGGGGCAGCCTCTTGAAGACGTTTTATAGGGCGTACTGGGTGTTCTGAAAGGCCGGCTAGACTCTCTGCATGTTCCTTTAAGAAATAATTTGAACATTCTTTATTTTAAGCCACCTTCTTTAGCAGTTTGTTCTTTTCCTTTCCTCACCTCCATTTTTTGTAATTTTAACATGGAACTACTTTTTAAAATGCTGTGAGGTTTATAGCCTCTTTCTTGGTTAGAAGACAAAGAATAGAATTTGTTTGCCATTAAAGCGTTTTGCCGAATCAGCCCCAGTCTGCCTGGGAGAGCGAGGGCGGTGCTGGCGTGGGTGTCTGCAGCACCGCTGAGTCCGCGGTCCCAGCCGCACGGCGGCCCCAGGCGGAAATGGAAGTAAAGTGACAAGGTGCTGTGCAGGCGGTGGTGCTGGGCTCGGCTCCCCAACGTTGTACTCATTGGTCTCCTGTGCCCCTGGGACATTTGCAGGAGCTCGTGGGAGGCACAGTGCTTTTATCTGGGGCCTCTGAGAAGCAGCAAACCTTACAGTGACACTTCCCGAATGGGTTGGCCAGAGGCCATGAGATGTTGCGTGAAACGCATCAGTTCCTGAAGTAGGGACTTTGGCCACCCTGCAAAACACGCCACTGAGTGGAAGCTCACTGCTCAGCCTTTCGAGGACTGAGGGGAGCTGAAGAGACACGGAACCGCGGGAAGGAAGCGGCGGAGTTTGTGCCCTTCAGGCCGGTTCCCACTGACAAGAAAGCCACTGCCTGGTGGGTGATGCTTCAGTGCCATCTGCGGCAGTGATTTAGAAGGAAAGGGAGCTGGGGCGGCAGTGACAGGGGCTTCGTGAGGCTGCGCGGGTTCTAAGAATGAAGCCAAAGGAGGCAAGGAAAGACGGGAACAAGCTGCATTCAAGATGCTAGACAGACAGACAGACAAGACATTAACTCAGCAGCTGTGAGATGCTGGGAAATGGCTTCACTGAAGGAAAACACAGCTCCCGTCAGAAAAATCGAAGCCCGAGAGGGACCAGTTCCTAAGGAAACGAAATGAGCACAATGTGAAATTCTTCCACCAGAGCCCGGAGCGCAGTTCCGCGTGCGCTTCGTTCCCAGTCGGGGTGGGCAGCCCTTTGGGCAGGTGGGGGTGCCAGGGCTCTCAGTGGCGCACATTGCTTTGGGTCAGGGGTCTCCGTCCAAGGCCTGGAGGGCCTCCGCCGACACCGATGAGCCTGCAGTTCTGTTGACATCCTCCAGCCGCAGCCACCAGGAACACACTTGTTTGACAAGTCAGGTTTATTCCCAGGGGGAACAGGGGGCTTCTCTGGGCAAAGGCTGAAGCACAGTGGCTTGACCCCCTGTCCATTTCCTTGGGATTTCCAGGGCTGGACAGGGCACAGCAGGGTCAGGTGCCACAGCGTCCCCAAGTCCGCTGTGTGTGTGTGAGGGCAAGGCCTGAAGATGGGCATCAGGAGACCTGCCGCCCACAGAAGCCGTGCCCACCCAGCATGCACTTCCAAGTGGCTTGGCGACCTCCCCACCTCTTGGGGTGGGAGAAGGGTCTTGGTTCGGTTCTTTCGCAGGAAGGTCGGCGACAACAGCTCCCCCAGAGGAGGGAGCGGAAGGGGGTGGGCGTGGGCCCGACTGGCCCCGAGTGGTGGCCTTGCGTGCCAGGCCTGTGCTGCCCAGCCTGCACGCAGACCTGTCCACGGGCTTCCCAAAGGCTGGCCCTCCGCCTATGTCATGTAAAGAAAGCGTTGTATTTGCCACGCAAATCGTAGGTGTTTCTACTTCCCTAAAAAGAGCAGGGGGCAAAAACACTACGTGGGTCTGGGCCGAGTTTCTGTTCCTCCAGCAGGACGGCCCCACACCTATCTACGGGGAAGCGCAGGCCGCTATAAATAAGCATCCTGCTCGCTCCAGGAAGACCGGGCTTCCTCATTTTTTTAAAGTGGAATCTGTAAGAGCCTCTGCCCAGAACCTTTGTGTCCAAGGTCCTTCCATCTGCCGGGCATCCTGTGCAAGGCCGTGCAGAGGTTTTGGAGTCCTTCCCAGTGCAGCTGGGTCTCAGGACATGCCATCCCAGGCCAGCCTGCTGAAATAAAGAAAGGATTCTCTGCCTCCGTGACCTCTGCCCTCTGTTCAGGTGCGAGTCATAACAGGAGCCCTTCTGCGGAGCAAGCAGGGCACTCCTTCCTGCTTCTGCCCAAGGGCACCTCTGTCAGAAATTCAACAGGTTTGCCAGGGAGCTCGGGAGTCCCAGGGCCCAGCAGGGCGCAAGGACCTGTCCGATACCTGCCAATCCCACAGGCCCTGAGGGGCCATCACCACCCTCAGACTGACTGGGTAGCGCAGGGTGACCAGAATGCCAGACAGGAACACGTGTAAAGCTACAACACGTAAATATGTGATGCTGACACAGACAACACGGAGGTCTACGGAGTGACACGGGCCGGTGGTGCTCTGGGGGTCCGTGGCCGGGCCCGTCTGTGATAGTCTGCAGCAAGCTGCAGAGCCCGTCACTCAGCATCCAGGCGAGGTAGGATAGCTTCCCCACGAAAGACGCTGTGTCTCTTGGTCCACATGGGGCCCAGGTTTGCTGCCTCCTCGCAGACAGGCGTGTCGAGTTGCTTCGTGGTGGACCATCCTGAACTCATCTCTAGGATGATGTACTGTAAAAGGGAAATCCTGAACCAGCGGGGAAGAGAATTTGTTGAATAAGGTTGGGTTAATGTTTTTACACATTAGACACAAAATAAATTACAGACAGAATCAAAAGTTAAATGGGGGAGGAAATGAAACCTTGAACAGAAACCGGAAGAAAAATCTTGAACTGATCTTACGTCATGGGAAAACTTTGTGCCTTTTAAATTACAAAAATGCCAAATGTTTCGTTTGAAAACCTATTAAATGTTTAAAAAAAAAAAACCAGCGCTCGTACCTCTCCCTCCCGGGGATAATACTGCTACTATTCTGGTGTATTTCCTTCCAGCCTTTTATCCGTTCATGTACGTTTTTAATAAAACTACAGCGGTAGTTTGGCCTTGCTTTGCTTTGCCAGGGTCGTTTATACATGCCGTCTTTCAAAATGAAAATGTTTAGAAATGCTACCCAGTAGAACTTGAGTTTTTTCTATACATTCAACCTTTCACAGGTTTTCTGCAAGGAGCATGCATTATTTTTGTCATTAAAGAAAACAAGACAGAAACTTGTCCCTCACAGCCCAGTGTCCTTGGGGCTGGCACTGGGGCCATCACCACCTCTGTCCCAGCCTCAGCCTCAGCCCATCCCCTGAGCCACGGGCCCACCCCTCAAGTACGTCTCCTAGTCTCAACTCTAACAAGAGCCCACCCCCCTCTCTGCCGCCCCTGCGTGAGGGCTGTGCAGCTACCACAGGGCCGCCCCAGCACGGGCACCTGGCCACGATAGTTGTGCCCTGGGACCTGTTCTTCAGAGGTGTGTGTGGCCTGCGTATTTGGGTGCATCTCTTGTACCTGTGAGATCTGTGGAGGCTTTGACACCCAAGCCTCCCTGTGTGGGAACCGCCTGGGCAAAGTCCCGAGTCCTGACAGCTGAGCAGGGAGCATGCCGGGCGCGGCCACCTCAGCTTTGGGGGCTGCAGCATGAGGCCCTGTGGGACGCAAGACTAAAGCACAGTTCCCACGCTTCTGCATGTTTGACCCACCCTGGCCAAGGACTGCTCTCCCCAATTCGACAATTGGCGGGAACAGCTTTGGAGAGGACGCTGGAGACCCTGCGAAGGGGGCTGAGAGGCGCTCCCTGCTGTCCTGGGCCTGTTGGCTCCCCTGGCCGTGGGGAAAGGCCCATAGGGTTGCTGAGATCTCAGGCACCCACGGGCCAGGCGGGAACTGAGTGCAACTTGGGCTTGGGCCCTGCTCTCAGGAGTGCAAGGTGTTCTTTCACCAGCAGAGCAGCAGTGGCCAGCACCAGCCAGCAGCTGTGTCTCCCCAGACACAGCCTCCAGACTGCCTGCCCATCTGCCCTCCAGCTCTGGGTGCAGTCTGAGGAAAGAGCTGCCCGTCACCTGGGAGGATTAGCCGGGCCGGAGTACGTGGGGAGCACCCAGTAGGCTCTGCACCACCACAGTGTGGCATCAGGAGCCGCCTCGGTCCACCCAGCCCAGCTGTGCCAGGCGGGGGGTGGGGGGCTGGTGAATGCTTTTTGTCCCATGACCTGGATCCTCGAGCGTGCTCACTGACCCTCTCCCTGGCCTTGACTTTGCAGGCCTGGCACTGGTGCCCCGGAAGCTGTGCTCCCACCATGCCTGGGAGGCCAGCGTGCTGCTCCAGCCGTGGCCCACCGTGGACCCGAAGTTCCTGCAGCAGCCCGACGTCGTGGAGATGGCTGTCCTGGTGAGTGGCTCACGCACTAGGGCCACCCAGCTGGCAGTGGGACTGGGGGTAGTGGTGGGAGGCTGTGTCCTGTCTGCCTGGGAGCTGTCCTCTCTCTGGCCCTCCCAGCCCTTAGCCCAACCCTCTGCCTGTCAGGGCCCTGTGCTGCATGACAGAGCCTCTGCAGGCCTGCGTTCCTTCCCCCCTGTGACCTCGGTCGGTACCATGGCCAGACCTGGAAGCTTCAGCACCACACAGTGTGACTCAGCTCATCCGGGCTCGTGTGCCCTGTCCTCTGTGCCCCTGATGCAGGCTGTGCCAGATCTGAGGGACACAGAGCCCGGAGGGGCCATCTCTGGACACATGAGTTGTCCCACACGCAGGGGGTCACAAAGCCTCGAGGTTACGATGTAAGAGTCTGGGAGTCCGGCCATCCTTGCATAAACCTTTAAGCCTCAGTCTCCTCTGTTGGAAAATGGAGGCAAACACGGCGTCTGCCTTACCTGGTGTTGAAGGAAGGTATTGGGACCGTGCCGGAGGTGCTCAGCCCGCCTTGGGCACACTGATGACAAATCCAGGGGTGGTAGTGAGCACTGACCTGGCAGGGCCCTGAGAACTTTCCAGATACTGGCTCAGTGACCCCACACCGCAGCCCTGGTGTGATCCCCACCCACCTCACAGACAAGGCAGGTGGGTGACTAACCCCATTTCACCCGCTGGTGGGGGAGGAAATGGTGGCAGAATCGGGCTTCATCACTTGCTCGGTGATTGCTGGCTGCCCCTGGAGTCAGCATCGCCACTCCCAGCAGTTGGCACGTTGGAAAGGGCATCATGGGGCAGGGGCTGCTGGACCTTGACTTTGAAGGAGGAGCAGCATTTCCTTTTTTGGAGAAAAGAAGCAAAGGCAGGGAAAGTCCTCAGCGACGGGACAGTGAGCCTGGGCCGGCGCAGGGGCACAGCAGGGTGGCGCTGGAGGGGCGTGGGGGTTTCTGCACTGGGCCCAGAGAGGATCCCCTCGCCGGGGCGGGGCCTTGGGTGGGTGGCTTCCCTGAACGCGCTGCAGCTTCCTGTCTGTAAACTGGGGAGTGGCTGTGGTGAGGACACAGGCCCACTCAAGGGGCCACGTGGCAGAGTTCGAGCTCCAACAGCGGGGGCGTATCATCCCCAAGACTCCCCTCCCGTCGGTGCACAGTGGCAGCTGGGGCAGGGGAAGCCCAAGGGAACAAGGCTGAGGCCTGGACCACGGCCAGTGAGGACATGGAGGTGGCAGAGACAGAGGGCCACTGAATGGGGACTGGGAACTTCTCTAACGTCTGACAGCCTCTGTTTGAGATTTGAAAGTGCCTCTTTCCCTTTGGGCCCCTCCAGGCCAAGCCCCAACCAGACGGCTGTTGTTCGTTTAATCGATGCCTTGTGCCCAAGGGGCGGGGCAAGATTGAGACCCACTCGCTCAGAAGGGACTGCCCTGGGTAAGCTACTTAGGGGCATCCCAGGGAGCCCGAAACCATGAGTGGTGGCCGGGGCAGCATGAGGAAGCCCCCTGGGCACCCACTGCACACCCAGAAGTCACAGGGCCCTCCCCCGGGTTCCCCCTGTGGGCAGGAATGACTCAGCTCCCTTGGACAGGCCTTGCCTGTGGTGGCTTAGGACCAGCCCCCTGCTCTGGGGAGGCACTGAGACCGCTGGGCTGAGAATCCAGGCAAGGTCCCTGCTGTGCTGAGGCCGTGCACCGAAGGGGACCAGCTCGCTCCTGCCACCCTGGCTGGGAAACTTGACAAAAGCAGAGGAAGTAAGACAGTGGGCTGGTCACTTGTGTCAAGGCTATGTCACTTCCCAGGGGCTCTGTCCTTAAAGAGGAGAAAACAGGCCCGGGGGCCCACTGCTTGAGAGGCACCCAGAGTCAGTCCGCCACGAGAAAACATGCTCTCCCTCTACCAGGACCCCACATCACGGCTGGTGGTCAGAGGAAACCCTACCCTGGGCCTCTCTTTCCTAAAGAAACAGTGAGAACAGAGATGGGAGGGCCAGTGCATGGGTTCATTATCAAGTGCACATCCGAAGAATTCCATGTTTGGGGTTGCCAGGACTTCACAAGGGATGAGGCTTTTGTGTGGCGGGGTGGGAGGTCTCTTCCAAGGTCTCAGTCAAACCAAGCACGTGGCCTTGAAAGAAGGCGGCTTCTAATGACTTAGAAACAGGAAAGGAAAGCGACCGGAGCCCTCCAAACAGCACTTCTGAGCTCCACAGCTTCGGAACACAAAAGGCCTGCCTTGTGGAGCCTCACGCTGTTTTTTTATTAAAAACCCCCAGCATTTCAGGATATTTCAGGAAACAATGCTTTGTTTGTGTCCCACACAATTCTCGAGACTAATGCAACCAGTAAAAATGACACTCAGTTCTACAGAAATCTGAAAAAAATGAAGTGGGTGGTTAAGGAGCGCTGGATGGCATGCTTCTGGTTGAAACTTGAGAAATTATTCCTGGTAACTTTTCATAACACAGTGACTACTTTCCAAGTTAAAAAACAGGAATGTTAGCGAAAGAAAGCGAAGAGTTCTTACAGGAGCAGTGGGCGGGGGGGGGCAGATTTGAAGGGCGGCTGTTCAGACGCTCTCTGGGCCGTGGGGCGCTTCCGCGGTGGCGGCACCAGTTCGAATTTGATGTGAACTTGGTCTTCGTTGAACTGACATTCAGTGAGCGCTGCCTGACACCTGGAACTGTGTTGGTCCATTTTAAACCAGAAGAGTTGTTCGTGTAATGTGGGTCCAGTTTCTAGGTCCTCACCGAGCGCCCCCTTCTGGAACCCGCCCTTAGAAAGGGAGGTAGACTGTGGTCCCCAGAAGTTAGTCCTCTGGAGGCCTAGGAAAAATCCTCAGTGGCACCCCTGTAGCTGGATCTGAGCTTAGATTTGATCCCCAGTGACACAGCTGTCCCTGCCCCCACCCCCCGAAACAGCTGCAGCCATTGCACACTGAGGATTTGGGGCAGGTTTCCAGGGCTGGCTGGTGCTGCCTCTCCCTCTGTCCTCCGCTGCATCCCCCCTGGCCCCCTGGCAGATGCAGGGGGCCCTTGGGGTTTGGTGTGGGCTGCCTGCCCCTCTCAGCACTCTGTCTCTGGCTTGTCTTTGCAGATCAACAACAAAGCCTGTGGCAAAGTTCCTGTGCCCCAGCAGGTGGCCCGGGACCAGGACAAAGTGCACGAGCTTGTTCTTCAAAGCGAGCTGGGCGCCAGACACCTGCAGGGGCGAAGCATCAAGAAAGCCTTTCTTTCCCCCAGAACGGCCCTCATCAACTTCCTGGTACAGGAGTGACATCGGGGCAGGGACCACAGGGCCTCTGAGGGACCTACATCCAGGCCTGGGAGCCAGGAAGCAGTGTTGGCCCAGGGGCAGGGAAAAGACAGATGTCTTGAACATTCACCTTTGTGCCTCTGTGCTGTGGCCTGGTGCAGGGGTGAGGGTGGGCAGTGGAGAAACAGGAGTGGAGGGGGAGATGGAGGGCACCTGCCTTGCCCTGCCCCCCATTGCATTCTGGAGGAAGCCACCTGACCCCGGGTGAAGCCAGCGGAGGCGCTGCTGGGTGGGAGCGGGAAGTGCGTGGGAACGAGCACCATGCCTCTCCAGCAGCCCGTGCTCCTGGACCCCAGAAACTCTGCCTTCGGCACGCCCCAGGAACAGGAGGGTAAACTGAGCCACCACACCAGGCGCAGGAGCAACCACGATGAATAGGCGACAGAGCCCGGGCATCGTGGTGGATGGGCTCCTCGCCTTCGAGCTCGATGGGAAAGCCATTTGGGTCACTTCCATATACCCAGTAGGTGGAATGGACACCGGGGTCCTCAGAAGTTGCTCTGAACCAAAAGGCAGTGGTGCCAGTCCCTCTGCCAGTGTCCCCGCCGCTCCTCAGCTCCACCTCGCACATCGTGCCCTGCCCAGCCTGGCTGGATGCACCCACCAGGCGTGCTCTGGGGCGAAGCACCACTCCCTGCCCAGAGTGAGGAACCGCACATGCTGACGCCCCCTCGGGACAGAAAGCATGCTGCGTAGTGAGGTGGAACCAAGCCGCTTCCAGTCTCAGATGGAACCAATCTCAGAGCCCACCGCAGCCTGCTCACATGGGCCCCAGATGGTGATGCTGCCATTGCAACTGTCCCCAGAGCCAGCCGTTGGGAAGAGCGTTATGTCACCGCAGAGATGTGGGACAGATGCCACCGGGGCATTGCCTCCTGTGTTCAAGCCACAGCAGTCTGGCTGCCAGGGACATGGACGGAAAGGGACCTGTGTTGCTGACATATTAGGGTAATCCTGGTTCTATGTCAAGGCAGCGATTCGGCTCTCACCAGAACTGGCCAAAGCCACCGAGAATATTGAATGGAGGAAGTGGAGACCCAGCCGTGGGTGATGCTGGGAACCTGTGTTTGTTCCCTGATGCCATTTTTCTGAAGTAGTCCCAGACGCGGTTCCCCCTGCCATTCAGCAGTTAACAGATGCCTTTTTTCAATGTAATAAAACGTTTGTCATGTGTGACTTTGGGGCATCTGTGTGATCTTGGAATGGCCACCATAGTCCTACTCTGGGAGCTAACAGGAACATACTGAGGTCGCCCGTCACCGTCCACAGCACTGGCTGCGAGCCGACTCACGGACAAGTTACAAAGTGAGGTGCGCGGGGAACAGACAGGCTCATCGGCGACAGCAGTTCTCGAACTTGGCTCAGACTTAATACTGTGCCCGGTCCCCATGCCCAGAAGTCCTGGTTGAATGAGCTGAGGTGCGCTTGGGCATCAGGGAACCTTAAGAGCCCTGCAGGAGAACTGCTGGATTAATGGGTGCATTTGAACCCTAATGTCGGGCTAGTCCTTCCTCTCCCTAATCTTCGGCTTTGGTGGGATGAGGCTCATCCAGAATCGAAACATGATAAAGTGAGCGGGGGAAGACCAGGATCAGAAGGGACGGCGGGGCCAGAACGCTCAAGCAGGTATTTAAGACGTTCCCAGAGCTGGCTCGAGCGCACACGGCACCATTCCGTGTGCCAGCAAATGTGTGTCAAATGTAAGGAACAGAGGGTATTTGGTATGAGGAGTGAAGAGTGTTTTTGCTTGTCTTATTTGTTCCTAAAGTAAGCCGAGTGGTCTCAAACTGGTCAGCAAGATGAGGGTAGGGAGCCCTTTGTTTGCACATAGTCTGGCCAGAGCATTGGGCCAGGAAAGCCTCGAGGCTACCGGCTTGCCCAACATGAATTCGGAGACCTTTTTCTGCAAGAGGATGAAGCTTTGAACACAAGAGCTCAGTGGTTCTGAGAGATAGGATAATGGAAAAACTGAACAGAAAGCTCTCCTCCCCGGGGGTGGGGAGGTGGGGTCGGAAATGATCTCAGTTCTCCATTCACTGCCTTCATTAGGTCAGAAACTGGGCTGGACAACTTCACTTGGGTTATGTCATCTCGTTCCCACAAAAACCCTGGAGGGAAGGAAGTATTCTCTCATAAATGTGAAGAAACCCAGGCTCGAGCTTCAGTAATTTGCTCCATTTCCACAGCTAATAAGTAGAAGAGCCAGGCTCCAAACCCGTGTCTTCTGGCTTCCAGATCCTCTTACACGCCCCCTCCCCCCCCCCTCCCCCCACACACACACTGTGGCTAAGGCTCCTCACCCAACCTTGCGTGACATGCGACCATCAGGAAAGGGGGGGCATTGGCTGAAAGCAGGCATTTCCAGCCGAGTCTGCCTGAGGCTCCCTTCCCTCGAGGTCCCCAATTCTAGAAATCTGGGAAACACACCAGTGCCCTCTGGACAGGGGCAGGTGGTGGCTGAGAGCACGGTGGTGGTTCGGTAGGACTGGAGGTGTCCCCAAACCAGTGGACAACGCAAGCTCGTGCTCAGCGTCAGCATTGTTTCTGTCCGTGTGCCAGGAAGTGCTTCCCGGGAAGCCCCATAGCAAATGGCACCACAGCGGCAGCCCACGTCTGCCGAGCAGATGAAACTGGCCTGTGAGACCCTGAAGTGGTGAGTGGGGCGACCGCCCAGCCATGCCTCACCCAGCCTAGGGAACTGGTTGAGAAAAATGGTGGTTTAAAGAAAAAACTTGTAAATATGGAAATTTGCTCATAAGTAAAGCAGTATGCACATAGAGTGTAATTCCGACCCTTACAAAGAGAAGGAAATTTGCCCCCAGACCACTGGTTAAGGGTCCTACAAGTTACTTTTTTCCTTCCATTTACTGCATTTTTTCTTTTTTTTTTGGCCGTGTAGTATTTTAATAATGGGAAGAAAACATCAAATTATAATCTTGTGAGGCTCCCAGTGAGCCAAGGACGGGTCCCCGTGGTGTCCTGTTTCTCCCAGTCGAGGTGTCTAGCCACCTGTGGAGACTGCCCCAGGTAGGAGATGACACTCCTTGCGCTGTGGAAGGTGGAGTCCAAAGCAGCCAATACTAGCCCCCCATGAACCTACTGTTTGTGGTCGCTCAGGGTAGGTGTGGGGAGCTCCCTCTCGACTCTCAGCCTGAAGACCTTGCAACCTGAGGACGGAAGGACAGAAGGTAACACCCCTTCTTGGGACTCTCCCATCCCTGGTGGACAAAGCAACTTGGCGGCCACGGGTGTGAGCTCTGGAGTCAGCCAGACCCAGGTTCTGCGACTGAGTGGCCAGGCCACTTAAAACCTCGTGGTCGAGGCAAGCCAGGGAACCTCTCTGAACCCTTATTTCCTCAACTGTGGAAGGAGTAAAAGTCATAAGGCCCCAGGGCGCGAGATGAAATGAGACAATGTGTGTGCAAAGCACATGGTCTGCTATAAGTGCTCAGCGAGTGGAAGTGGCTTATCAAGGGTTAGTCTCACCTGGGGAAGAGCAGGCTGGTGTCTACAATGGGATTGTCTTCAGTTGAAAGGAAGGGAAAGTTGAGGGGTGGATGTATCCCAGGTGCGAATGCCAGTCCTGGCCACCCTTCGCCTGCAGAGGAAAAAGAGATTGAACCAGTAAACTTGGAGACTCTGGGCCCAGTGGCAGAACCTGCCGAGTTACGAGTTACGCGGTGTTTTCACCTCAGGCCCCATTACCTGTTCCTCGGGGTCTGACTCCAGCCTCCTGGTTAGTTTCTGGGAGTCCCACCCACGTGACAGCAGCTCCTCTCCCGTGCTGGAGACCTTTCCTGTACGTGGTGGCCTGAGGCCTGACGAGGATCCTGGAAGTTCCCAAACCTCCTTTAGGCCCCCTGATGGCCACTTGCTTCTGCCTGAGGACGTGGGATTTTGACATGGGAAACAGTGACCCAGGGACGGGAATCCAAGAGCTGGAAACCATCGCAGTGAGCCCAGCCTGAGCCCTCTGAGGAGGTCTGGCTTGGAGGTGGCCTGGGGTGCCCAGTGTAGAGGGGTTCCCTGGGTGGCCTCTGTGTCTTGCCCTCAACAGCACTATTGGAAGGGGACCTTGCGGTTTCCTAGGAGGGCCTCTCGGCTGAATGGATTGCCACCATTCTTGTGGCCTCTGCTGTCCTGGCTTTGGGCTTACTGACTGATGGCCTGAGGCCGCTGGAGCAGAGGGCTCAGCCATGTGGGCCAGAGGAGGCTTGGGGCCAAGTGGGAAGTGCACCAGAGACCTATGCAAGTCCAGGGCCTTCTGACAGGCCGATGTCCGGGGAAGATGGCCTCCAAACCAAAAGCTGAGCATCAGAAGTTGGCTTTGGGTTTTGTTTACAGGCGGTCTGGTTCCTGAACTGAGCCTCCAGAGGAGGGGTTATAAGACCACTAGTGCACTCGGAAGTGTGCAGCCTGCGACTGGCTGACTTCCCTTCCTGCCGGGCTAAGGAGGGCGTGACTCCTGCCCCCCCACCCTGGCCTCCTTGGCCAGCTGTCCCAGTCAACCTCCTAAGGGCAGCCAAGGTCATGGGTCATCCTGTGTACCAGGCACCGTACTACAAGGGGCTTTGCCGCTGCTCTCAAATCCCCACATCACTGCTACAGAGTGAGGATTAGGACCCACACCTGTACATAAGGCAACTAAAGCCTAGAAACGTATGGCAGTCACCCAGGTCCCCACTGTTAACTGTGCGGGCCAGCGCTCAGTCCTAGGTCTGCCGCTCTGTGCACAGCTGCTTTCTCCATCGCTCCCTCCTCCCTGCCTGGGAGGAGCTGCAGCTTGTTCTTACCCTCCAGGGAATTCCGAACCTGGATGGCCCCGCAGACTTGTCCCTCCTTGAGGGAGGGGCCTGGGCCTTTGTACCCTGAATGTGTCTGTCTTTGGCTTTGCCCACCTCTTGGGGAGTGGGGTGGGAATAACTTCCTGGGCATCTTGGAATGAAGAGACCCCCATTGGCTCTGGGAAAGATGCCAGAGAAAGTCACAACTGAGCCATTAGCAACCAACACACATGGCAGCTGGGGACCGGCACAGCCACCTGTGACAAGGATCTGGGGGGAGCACCCATGGGAACTGCCACAAGGAGAGAAGGCAAGTCCCAAAGCCTGAGAAGCAGTGAGTCTGTGGATGAGGAAAGGCTCTAGACAAAAGCCAGAGTCACGGGAGAAGTGGAATGCTGGATGGAGTCGGAGCAAGCCTCATGCTGGGGCCGTGGCTCGGGCCCCTGTTGTGGGATTCAAGGCCATGGATATGAGCAGACCAGACGGTGCTTCGTCCCCTTCCACAAATGAAAACGGGCTCATGCGGCCCATGACTTGCCTGAGAAGACAACAGTAAACGGTGAAGTTCCTAGACCCCCCATCTGTGCTCTTTCCATGCAGAGTGCCCCTCTCCCTACCTCTAAGAAAATCCCCGTGCTATTGCCAGGTAAACTCGAACTCAGGAGGTGAGCTTTCTTGATGGTGAACCCCGCAAAATAAGGGGAGTTCATGCTCCCCTTTCCGCCTGGGAGAAGAGCAGGCAGATCCCATCTGTTTCTGGGTGGGGTCCCCGTCTGACGCCCAGAGGGTGGGCGGCTGGAGGTTCTCATCCAAGGTGATGAGTCTGAAGATCAGAATCTGGGGTGAGCAACAGTGAGCAGAGGGAGAGTCCCCCCAGGGTGCTGGTGGGGAGGGGAGCGCCTGGAGCAGCCAGGGAAGGACCAGTCCTGTGGGCAGAGGCCTCCGATCCAAGGGCGGGCCAAGGATTGTGCAGAAGGGTTGACCTCATGCCAAGCCTCCATCTTGTCTGCAGGCCTGCCCACACCAGGGAGGGAGTGCAGAGATGATGAGGCCCCGGGGGGAGGTGGTGGCCAGGCCTGCTGGAGTCATGGACCTGGAAACCAGCACTCATGACTCACTGCCCTGTGTCTCAAGCCTTGAACTTGAATTCCAGTTGTTTGACCTCTGGTGGAGCATGCCTGCGCCAGACACCCGGCCTGCAGGAGCCACGGTCTGCTCCCCCGATATCAGCAACTGTAATATTTACCATTCTGGAGGACTAGGTAAGTGGCAGCCCCTGTTCTGAGTGTTCACCACAGAAAGGGCCTTGCTCAAGTCCACACTCGAGAAGACGGCAGAGCCAAGATTCCCACCCCACTCTGCCGCATTGCTTCCCAAAGGCCTTTGTGCAGACCAGCCCTTGAACCTCCTGGGTTTTTCAAGATAGTCCTGATTTCTGACTTTCCCGCCAATCATCTCCAAAGTCCCCTGACAAGCTCATACTTCCTGACCTGTGGCTGGGAGGACTGGCCCTCTGTGGGTGCGCACCTAGATAAGCGCACCCTGGTGCTCCAAGGCACCCAATGCAGCTGTGCCTGGGGAGAGGTCTGGGCACTCTGTGAGCTTGGGGCTGGCCACTCCCAAAACACCATCCTCTCTGGCAGACAAACAGAGCCTCCTTTGGGCCCCATCAAGGGGACCAAGAAGTCAGGGGTCAACTTTGCTCAAGCCCACATACCTCTCCGAGCATCCTGTGGAAGAGGGAGTGGGGGGACCTGGCCCGGCTTGCGGTCACAGGGAGAGCTGCCTGCCCCACAGCACCTGGGCTGGTGTCTTCCCTAGACCGTTATCTCCAATCATGACCCAAGAAACTCACCTGGAATGACTGATGGGGGTGGTCCCACCCGGAAAGGGACTCACCCGCCATGCCTGCTGCCACTGAGACCTCATGGCTGCCCTCAGAACCAGGAGGAGAGCCAGGCCTGGGGAGGGACCCCCCTTCTTCATCAGACACTGAGGTGAGGGCGAGTGTGCAGTGGGTAGAATGGGTACTATGGGGTCAATGGGGGAGGTGGGGCCGTCCAAGGGGCAAAGTCCTTCCCTGGGCCTGGCCTGTTATTCCTTCAGGAAAAAGGCAAGTCCCTTCCACCAGAAACAGGTCCAGGGTGGGCCAGGCCCAGGGCAGCCGAGGTACAGACAGGCTGAGAGAAACAGCTGAGAGGGGGGAGCCCAAGCCAATGTCACCGAATATCTCCCTCATCTGTCGTCTGTGTCTTAGTTGTTGACATGTTAGTTTTCAAGAAATAGCTTAATTTTCTGTTACTATGTTAATTGATCACTATCACAGGCTGAATGTTCGTGTCTCCCCTAAAATTCACATGTTGAAACCCTACTCGCTAGCGTAACGCTGTTGGGAGGTGGGCCTTTGGGAGGTAATAAGGTTCGATGAGGTCATGCAGGTGGGGCCCTCATGATGGGATTAGTGCCCTTCTACCATCACCAGAGTTTGCTTCCTCTCCCAGCTCTCTGCCAGGGGAGGGCCCAAGCTGTCAGCAGTCTGCAGCCCAGGAGAGCGTTCTCAGCGGAGCCTGATCCTGCGGGCACCCTGATCTCAGGCCTGTGGCCTCCAGAGCCAAGAGACTTGAATCGCTGTGGGTTATAAGCCACCTGGTCTATGGCCCTTGGCTACAGGGGCCTGAACTATGAAACCATTAACATCTCAGGCAGCAGCACACAGCTCGGTGCCAGCGCCCCTCGGACCAGTGAGTGCAGTAGGCCTCTTCGTTATCAGTTACTTCACCACCACCTGCAGCACCTTAACGGTGCACTAATATGTAGTGGTCTGCCAATCATCTTTAGCCAGAAAAAATGTTACATTATTAGCCAATTGACAATCTAACTATGACCTAGAAACCCCTCGACCCTAGTGGCCTCACACAGACCACGGTATTTCTCGTTGCCCTTGTCTGACCCCCTGGAGAAGGGAGCGGGGAGGGGAGGAGGTTCTGTCCCAGCCTGACAGAGGGTGGGGTGGGGGTGGGATGGGGAGGTTCCACCCACTTCAGCGCTTGGCTTGGCTTTCAAGGTGGCCCTGGACATTGACACCTAGCCCGCAGATCGGGGGAGGGAGAGATGGATGTTCATAAGGAGGTTTTTATGCATCAGGTCTCGAAGAGGTGTGTGCAGGAGCTCAGAACAGGCCTTCCCAAGATGCGCTGCTTCAGCGTGTGAGTTATTTTGAGCTGAAGGGAGACCCTGTGGGCTCCCGAGGAGCTTTCACCTCTCCCTGAAAGAATTTAAATTCGGGGCCTTGCCCATGAGAACAGTTACCACCAGGTAGCTTCTCATGACCTACCTGTAGGGCAGGGCAAACTCTAATCACAGGACATCTGCTCTTCTGGTCATCCTGCGATGACCTTCCTCCCCTCTGAAGCCTCAGGGGCCTGACCCCTTCCTCAGCTCAGAATGTCATTTCCCCCTCATTTTCCCTTTCTGTCCCTGCACCCCTGGTGCCATGTGGTCTCTGACTCTCCTGTATGTAGGGTTCCCATACAGACGCATGTCATTACACTTGGTCATTCTCTCAGGTTACTCTAATCTGTCTCATGTAGATTTTTTTTAATTTTTGAAAATATGTTTATTGATTTTAGAGACACAGGAACAGAGTGGGGGAGAGAGAGAAAGAGAGAGAGACCAGTTGGTTGTCTCCTATACATGCCCCGACCAGGAATTGAACTTGCAACCTAGGTATGTTTCCCGACCAGGAATCAAACCTGTGACCTTTCGGTGCAGGAGACGATGCTCCAACCAACTGAGCCACCCAGCCAGGGCAAGGGCTGTCTCATGCAGATTTAATTATTAGAGCAGCTGAAAGAACCTAGGAGGCTAAAGGAAAGTCCTTCCTCACATGTGCTTCACTTCTGCCTACTTTCTCTTGGCCGGCATTCAGTCACCTGGCCTCAGGGGGCTGGGAAACATGGGCCCTGCTGGGCAGCCACTTCCCGGCAACAGTTGTGCACACGGCGAGGGGACCCCAGATCGTGGGTGGGCAGCTAGGAGCCTCTGCCACCAGAACAGTCTTTACCCCCAAACTCCTGATGGTCAGCGTGAATCTTCTTCATCCTCTAAATACTTCATTTGTCTGCTAGCACCTGGGTTTGCAAGCCTCCCCCGAGTGACAGCTGTTGACTTTCTGAAACAGCTCGTGGTCACAGATTGTTCGTCCCTTACTGAGCCAACGAATGGACTCCGGGCCTCACTCCACGGAGACGTGTAACATCACAGACCTGCTTAGTGCCACTTTACAAATGATCGATTTTAACTCCAGAGGTTTGTTTATTGGTCCCCGGTTCTCCCCACTCTCCTTCCCCCGTGAGCATCACACATCGGTTTTTGGAGCTGGTTTGGAGTGTTCTGTTGGTTTGGAGGGTGTGGGACATTTGAAAGGTAGAGAAAGGCATGCTTCCCAGATGCCCTCAGGGAACCTGGGAAATTCCTCAGATTCCTGCTTCCCAAGGGTCATGGCTGTTCCCTCAGGGTGGAAACGGGACACATCCCCGCCTGCCTCGCTGTGGTTTTTGTCCTGGAGACTCACCCCCCACACCCCAATGCACCCCCACACACGCCTGCACACATGACACTACAACACATAGCCACACACACGTGAGACATACATACACACACCCACACAATACATACGCCACAGACCCATGCGGCACACGCCTGCATACACCACACACACAATACCAACACACATGTGCACCTGCACACACACCACATAGTCAAGGGCCTGCTTGGGGGGAAGGCACCTGGTAATTTCTGTTTGCCTGGGAGAGGACAGGCTGCACCGCGAGGTGACGGGGGAGCTGTGGGGAGGAAGAGGGGTCCTGAGAACAGAGTCACAGCTGCCAGGAGAGTACCTGAAGCCGGGTTCAAGGTGGCCAGTTACACAGGAAGGCCCCCCTCCCCGCCGTGCGCTCAGTGGGACAACTTCGCCTGAGGTGCCAAATCGCAGGGGCTCCGTTCTCTGCCAGCGCTCACCCGTGGCTGGAGTGCGCCACATTCTTAGCTCACAAAAGTCCACTCAGTGGCTGGGGACCCATTTGCTGCGGTGCCTCTCACCTTAGCACAGGGCAGCCTGGGCTGACGGACAGGCCGCACCAGTGGTCCGAACTCTGGCAGTGATTTCAAGGGTCAAGAAGCAATTACAGACTTAAAAGGTGAAGCTTGACTGTGTAGAACAACTTTGAACTCTGATTCCGGCCCTCAGTGGGGTTTCGTGACCATGAGCAAGTTGTTAAACACAGCTGAGGTTTTATTTCCTGAATTACAAAACTGACCCAGCAATGCCAGCTGGTGGGAGCGCTGAGTGTCCTGGGAGGGGAAACTGCTGAAAATAGTTTGGGGATGTTTTGGAAGCTGAAAGCTGCCATTCCACCCAACTGAAGGTCTCGGGGTTTCTCTGCAGGGGGACGAAAGCCTTCCTGCTGGGCCTTGGCCTCTTGGTTAAGGCTTTAGTCTGCCCCTCAAACCTGGTCTGCCGCAGAACTGTTGCTGAAGGGTTAGTCGTGGGGCACTATGGGGACACATCAGTCTGTTGCAGATACGGTTCGTGTGTGTTTGAAAGTCAGGATCATCAGTGGCTGGGCTGACCCTAAGGGCTGGGAGTGGGGACCAAGTGGAACCGGTTGGCTCTGTTGGCAGTTCTGGGCCCTGGCCATGGATCAGAATGACCCTTTCTGGGGCAGGACTAAAAACCACTGGGTGGTGGGATAGTGTGAAGACTGGCAAACTGTCGCCCAGGGGCCAAATCTGGCTTGCCTCTTGGTTTTGTAAATAAAGCTTTATTGGCACACTGCTATGGTCCATTTCTTACAAATGGGCTGTGGCTGCTTTTACACCAAGTTGAGTGGTTGTGAGTGATAGAGGCTCTGTGGCCCACAAAGCCTAAAATGTGTATTATCTGACCCTGTACAGAGAAAGTTTATTGACCCTTGAGAAGATGGAGGGGACCTTGGCCTTGGGGGCTCCAAAAACTTGGGTTCGGTTCTGTTTCCCACCTGGTGCTCTTGAACAAAGCTTTCGCATCTCCAAGGCTCAGTTTCTCTATCTATGAAATCAGGTGGTAATGCCCATTCTACCCAGGTGCTGTGAGTATTACATAGAAAATCTCTTTATTGTACCTGTTTGTATTATCTTTCGTGGTTGTAGGTTATCACCATGTGCGTCCCTGAGAGTCATCTTCCTTGAGGGAAGGTTGTCCTACCTCATGAACAACACAAGCTGAACTGTCCTTCGAGGTGTTGTTGGATTCTTTCTACGTGTCTGTAGATCCCACACAGGGTATTGTTTTTGCTTCTAAACAGCCCGCAGTCTTTAAAGAAATTTTAAACAGAAAAGAGGTAGTCTTTCACATTTTCCCAAATACCTACCATTTCTTGTGTTCTTGATTCTTCCTGCAAGTCTGGCCCATGATCTGAGATAACAGCCCTTTGGCTTAAAGAATTTCCATTAGTGTTTCTTGTAGTGGTTCTGCGGGTAGTAAGTTATCTCAAGTTTTCTTAGCTTTTGTTGACTTAATTTTTTTTCCCTGTACTTTCACTGGATTTAGACTTCTCAGTGACACTTTTTTCTTTCTTTTTAGATGCCCTTCCATTGGCTTCTGACTTTCATTGTCCTGATAAAATTAGTCATCGTTTTATGTTGTTGTTCTGTTGAAGATGCCTTCTTTCCTTTGGCTACTTTTCAGATTTTCTGTTAGATCCGTGTATTTGAGTAGTTTTAAGTAGGATATGCCTAGATGTGGTTTGTTTTTTATTTATTTATCCTCCTTGGGGTTCTATGAGATTCATGGGTCTACGAGTTAGTATTTTTCATTAATTTTGGAAAATTCTCAGCCATTCAATTTTTAAATAATCCTTCTACCCCATTTCCCCCTCTTCTCTCTTCCTGCCCCGTCACTCACATTTGTGTTAGAGCATCTGGTATTGTCTCATGGTCCTCGGACACTGTTCTCCTCCTTTTTCTTTCTTGTTTGTTAATCCACATGCAGTTGTAAGAAGTGGTGCAAACATATCCTCCACGCTTTACTCAGTTTCCCCAACGGTAACGTCTTGCAGAACTGTCATACAATATCACCACCAGAATCCCGAAATCAATACAACCTATTGATCTTACTGAAGCGTTCTCGGTTTTTCTCATGCTGATCTGGGGTGTGTGTAGTTCACTTCAATTCAATCACAAGTGTAGGGTCACACGTCCACGACCTCAGTCAGGACACAGAACACTGCCATTGCTCTCAGGAGCCCTTGTGTGGCCCTTTCGGAACCACCCCCATCTCTCCACCATGTCCCCCCCATCCCTGAGCCCTGACAACCGCTAATCTGTTCCTCCTTTCTATACATTTATCGTTTCAAGACTGTTCTATAAGTGGGATCACATGGTATATGATCTTTGGGATTGGCTTCTTTTTTACTCAGCACAATCCCCTTGAAACTCATCTGACTGGTTGCATTTACCAACAGTTTGCTCGTTTTTATTGCTGAGATGTACCCGTGGTGTGTACACACACTGTTTGCATGACCTTTCACCCACTGAAGGACAGCTGAGCGGTCTCCAGTTTGGGGCTGTTGTCACTGAAACTGCTGTCAACGTTTGTGTACAGGTTTTCGTGTGACGTGGGCTTTTATTTCTCGGGGATAAATGCGAAGAGCGTGATGCCTGGGTCATGTGGCCATGGTATGTTTACTGACGGTTTTGAGTTCCTCAGTTCTTTCTTCTCCTGTGTCCAGTCCGCTGTTGAACTTACATAATGGATTCTTCAGTTCAGACACTGCATTTTCAGTACGTTTTTATTTTTCTGTTGAATTACTTCATATAGTCCTATATTTGCCCATCTTTTTCCATAAACTCTTTAACATATTTAAATAGTTGTTTTAAAACCCTTGTCTGTTGAGTCCAACATCCGGATAATCTATGGGTTTGTTTCTATTTTTTGCCTCTTTTTTCCTAATCTGATGGCACCCGGAGTCCCTGGTTAAGCTCAACAGCATCGTGTTCCCCACCCCAAACAAGAGGTGGAACTGCTGACCGAGCCCCAAAGCCCTATATGTTTTTCAGAGTGAAGTCACATGTCACCTCTCACTTGAACATAGGACTCGCCAGCTCACTGAGGTGCCCATAATGATGACATGCAGTTACTTGGGTGATCAGGGGTCACAGGCTGTGGCTCAGGGTCAGCACTCTGTAGCAGGCACCACAAAGGCATGGGGATGCAATGTGCCTTTCTCACAAGGGACTTTGTGTCTCTTCAGAGGGGGGCAGACTAATGGCTCCAGTTATGGACAGACATCGGCCTAAGAGTGGTGGGTAAGACTGACCTTGCCCTCCAGGCAGCAAACACTGGGGCTGTTTGCTGCCTTCTCGTCAATTCCAGCTGTGTTGAGTCCTCTGAGAAGCAAACGCCGAGATGACATCAGGCAGGCAAGAGACCTATAGAGAAAACGCCTGTTCAGAATGGAGGACATTGGGAGAGCCCTCTGACCAAGATGCAGGTTGGCCCCTGTGAAGGAGAGAAGGAAGGGAGAGGAGGGGAGGTCTTAGACTCCTGGCTGGAGCGGTGCCCTGCTCCAGGTCCCCTGTCACAGGAGCTCCGACCCGCAGGACTGGGCCTGTCTGAGACTCCCTGCCATGATCAGCCGTGGGCTGGGAGCAGCCCATGGGAGGTGTGGCCTCAGCACACTTGGGTGCAAGGGTGACATCTAGGGCATCTGGCAATTGTCCTTTCCACAGCAAGAGACCACAGGGCCTGCCAGATGGGTCCAGAGGACTAGCAGTCCTCACCCCGCCTGGCATCACAGCTCAGCCCTGTGGGGTATGAAGCCTGGGGCCTGAGGGATTCCCGCTGGCCAGTTCTCAAGTGCACTGGGGCTATAGGAGGGAGGCAGATGTCCCCACCCAGGCCTCCCCTGGAAGGTCACCAGCACAGCCAGCCCGCAGCAGTGGGTTTCAATGAGGTACTTGAACGTCAGTGAGGGTTGGGTGTCCTCAGAGGGAATCAAGCCATGAAATCATTTTGAACACAAAAGGCCCAAGGGAGAAAAACAGTGGCTCCAGCCAGCGCTCAGATGTGGCGGGCACCTGCTGCCTTACCAGCACCGCAGCCCTCGCAGGGCGTGGAGCAAACCTTTCATCTTTTGGGGTTTTTTTTTTATAGTATTAGATTATGAGTATTTAGTACTTCTCAGTAGTTCCCCTTTCGATTTCTCTGGTAGACGGGTTGTGCCCCATTGACCGGGCCTGGCGCACAGTGTTGGCCGGAGGGCTGCACTTGTGTCTCCTTAAAGGGGCAGGAGTGCCCGTGTGAAGGTGTGGAGACATCAGCGGTTGTGCGATTGGTCCAGGAAGGGCATTCCGTCTTGTCCGCGGGGCTCATGTCATGTAAGTGGCGGGCCACCTCTCCAGGTGGCAAAGGGAAACTGCTTCACACCCAGGTCCTCAGCTCAGTTGCTTCAGCAGCTTCTAGGGCTTCCTCAGGCTGCCCTCAAGCTGGGAGGTGCCTGTTGTATGGTTCACACCCCAACCAAGTGGAGCAATGGAAATGTCACGGGGGCTTTTTTGTGCAATGTTGCTTCACAAAGGAAACACAGATGTCCCCGAGTCCTCTGGCACTTCCTTACGACCCAAAGGAAATAGATCTAGCCCCCCCATCGCACGAGCCTGGGGGGGCGGGGGGAGAATCACGCCCCCTCCCCGCTGAAACTGCCCTGCCTATAACCTCCGTGGGGCAAAGCCCACGGACACACCTGCACCCCACCGTCAGCTTTACAGACACTTTCTTTTCCCTCCTGTGCTCCTTCCTGCCACCCTGGGTGCTCGCTTCGGCCTCACTTTCCGCTCTGTCCTCTCTTTGACCTCTTCAGGGTTTTGGTCCTGGGTCTGGCATTCTTCACAACTGACACCCCCTGTCCGGGTGAGCTCACTCGGGCTCATGGCCTCGAACACCAATGACGCCAAACCCAGG
Source organism: Macrotus californicus (assembly GCA_007922815.1). Classification (NCBI taxonomy): domain Eukaryota; kingdom Metazoa; phylum Chordata; class Mammalia; order Chiroptera; family Phyllostomidae; genus Macrotus; species Macrotus californicus. Next base: position 162,024 of record VMDR010000729.1, read on the forward strand.
GTCCAGCCAGACCTCCCCCGGCCACTCAGCTGGCTTCGTGCCTCTCCTCTTGTGTTTTCCCTTCAAATTTCTCTCCAAGTCTGCCCCATTCAGTAAACGACCCATCACCTGCCTCCCAGCCCTTCTGAAACTTAGGACTTCTCCTTGATTTCCCCCTTTTCTGGCTTCCCACATCTCCGTCCACAATCTCTGTCTGCTTCAACTCTGGGTATCCTGAGTCCATCCACTGGCCTCTGCCTCCAGAGCCCTCTCCCTGGGATCAGTCCCATCTCCCCTCCTGGCACCCCCCTTCACTGCACCCCCCCACTCCTTGCCCACCTCCTAGCTCCTCCCCAATCTGTTCTTAATGTGGCAGCCGGGGTGGTCTTTGCAGAGCTTGACTCAGATCACGTCACTCTCCTTAATGATCCCCAGTGGCAAACCCCGCCGTGGGCCAGTGAGACCCGCCGGCCCCAGCCAGCCAAGCATCTCCCCTCTCCAGTGTTCCCGCGGCTCCAGCCACGCTGGCCTCGCTCTCCAGAAGGGGGCGCCGTCTTCTCTGCAGAGGGCTCCCCATGGTAGGCATCCCAGCGCCTGGCTTCTCAGCCTTCAGCTCCCCCTCTGGCGAAAAGTCCACGGCTTTGTTATCCAAAGAGCCTCCGTCTCCCCCTTGACGAAACCTCCTCCTTCCAGACCAACGATTTTCAACCTTTTCCATCTATGACACACAGAAACTAATCACTGCAAGACTATGGCGCACCAAAAGATACATTTTTTGCTGATCTGACAAGAAAAGTAGGTAACGTTTTGATTCATTCATGCCAGGCAGCTATCGTTGTGTTGGCTGTTGTCATTTTTTAATTTGATGGTCTGAGGGAAAATAGGTCGGTGCCCCTGACTAAATAGTCAAGAATTGCATGTTTTAAAACCTCAGTGGGCACGCCCGTTGAAAATCGCTGTTCTGGACTCTGAACAGGAGCAGGGCAGGGGTGTGGGTAGGCGGACTGTTTATAATCCAGAGTCTGGGTAACCGTTTTCCTCTGATCCAAGGGCCTCCTTGTCGGCCGTACAGAAAACTGGCTGAGCAGTTAAATTGCACTTGTTCCCTTGCAGCTTCACACTCTTGGATGGAGCTCAAGGTCAAGGCCATGTGCTTCTCCCCCTAACACCTACTTCTGAGAACTCTCCCCGCCCCCCCAGCAACAGTGACTGCTCTGGGGAATCACCTGGTTCAGTCCTGGCCATTCAGAGTTCCTTCCCAGGAGTCTGGGTGTGAGACCGAAAAGTGGCCAATCTTCCTGTGAGGGCCTAGACCCTGACAGGTGGGACCCGAGAGTTGGTGACGGCCACCCTGCGGCCCGAGAAGGCAGCAGAGCACCTGCAGTGAGCAGCAAGGAGAGGGGTGGGGAAGGGGTCCCCTGGCATCCCCTGCCTTCCAGGCTCTGTGCATCATGGCTTACGCCTGTATCCTGCCACCAACTTCCTTTTTTCTTCAGCTAAGCTGGGATGGGAGAATAGTCATAAATACAGACAGGAAGAAGGAGAAGAGTCAACCTATTGGTATTGAACAGTGGGGGCTTTTTATGACAAAAAAATCCCCTCTAGGCTGTCCTCTCTGGAACCAGACAGATCTGACTTTGAACCCTAGCATAGACCTGGTGACCCTGGGCCAGTCACTTAACCTCTCCGAGGCTCAGTGAGCTCATCAGCAAAATGGGGAGAGTCATGCCTGCCCACCAGTGCTCTGGAGAAGGTAAGAGACAGCGTTCTGGTGGCCAGGGATTTCTTGTCCTCTGAGCAAAGTTCCCTGTTTCCAGGCATCTGGTGTCTTTGGCAATGATATCGAAAGCCTTGAAGATGAGGCCCTTACCTATTGACTCACCGCTGCTCGCGCGGGAATCTACCCCAGGGGAACGGAGGATCACATTATGCTGAGATTTATGCACGTCGGTGCTTGTCGTTGCCAAGAGTTGGAAATGACTCAGTGGTGGGGGCCTGGGTTCATAAATCAGGGTGTGCCGCCGCCAGAAACGATGCTTTAGACCGCGGTTCTCGACCTTTCTGGACCCCTCAGAGGACGTGAGGAAGACACCCAGCCTTCTTCTTGGGAAAATGCACATCTGTACATTTTCACAAAATTCAGCACATTTCCGAAAGCTCGTGGGCCCCCTGAAGCTTCACTGAATGAAGTTATTTAAAAGAACCATTTAATGAGATGTGCCAGTGCACCCAGTGAGCTAAATGAAGTAGGTAAAAAAAATCAGGCTACCCAACAATCTGTACAATATCACAGTTTTGTAAAACATAAATAATTTACATGCACACACATTTGCACACTCATACGCATGCCTGTGGCGGCCTTGGGGATGTGCCTTTCGGATCTCCCTTCAAGAGAGAACCTGCCAAGGGGCCCAAGGTGAGCAGAGAGCCGGCAGGTACAGTGTTGGGCTGGGGCCACGCCCTCCCTAGGCAGCCCCAGCTGGTGACCAAGCACAGTGGGGTACTGGGGCTCGGCCCCTCCTGTTTCACACAGGGGCAGTCTGTGTTCTGGAGCTCTCCATCGTGTTGGCCAAACTTTCCAGGTCTGTGATTCTTCCTACCCAACCCTCCGTCTTTCTCCCTCTGTTCTCCCAGGTGTTGGCGGGCACTGCTGCCTTTGGCCGCTCCCACCTACCCCTAATCCCTCACTCATTATATTTCACAGGTGATCTCTGGACAGGTCACTCTGTCTTGGCTTTTGCTTCCCAGGGGACTGTGACGAACTTTGGTGTGCTCCTATGTATTTGTCCTGCTTCCCCAACTTCAGTCCATGAAAATTGTATTACTATTGGCATCAGAAAACATGTTTTCTTTCACATGAAACATAAATATGTATACAGGTGATATCTTTATATTTAAATACGCTCTGAAAAATTGAAGCCCCATGGATCATGAAATTCATTTGCTTAACAAAACATGGGTGTCTCATGTACCTACGGTTTCTTCTCCGTCTCACAAAGGAGAAAATTCTTAGTGGCAGCAACACAGAGTTTTCCGGAGCACACAGAACAGAGCGCCAGCCCTCTCTGTCCCCACTGGGACCCCGCTCCTGCCCAATGGAATCCTTTGTCGGCCCGTTCCGGCATCCTAGACTACTCTGTGGGGACATGGCTGGGCAACAGGGACAAACACTCTTGGTGGACAGGGCCCCTCAAGGGTCAACAGAGGTCCTGGCTGCTTTGATTTGTGGAAGCTTCCAGTATATTTGAGAACAAATAGCATCAAAAGAGAGTTCAAAGTTTGTGGTGGGTTTTAGGTATCTACCTGAACGAAATAGTGTGCTTAACACACTCAGACTCACATGAAACTTCCACAGTCGTGGCGGGGTCACAGAATTCATTTTTTACAACATTTCATTGCTGTCACACCAGGGGCGATGTGGCTGGTCACAGGACAGAGGCTCGAAGCTGTGTGACAAAGTTCTTATCTCAGTCTTGGTGCTCCTCTGTCCCTCTCGGGCCCGTGGGGGGCAGACCACTTTCTGCTTCTGTCTTTTTCAGATGGGCCACCGACTCAGTGGGTTAATTTTTAGCTTTCTCCCTTTTTTTCTATCTTGAAGTTTATTGGCCTTTGTGTTTCCAATGACAAACTATAACCCACTTACTCGAAAGGATTTCAATGATTAGGATTGTATGAAATAGGAGATGAAAGCCCCCCCCCCACAACCTGGCCCCCTGCCTTCAGGGTGACCCACTCGTAATGGCTCAGTGTATGTTCTTTCAACATCTTCTTTTGAAACATTATGTTTAAAATGTAATTAGGAACTATTTAATGCATCTAAATATACATTTGAGACACATAACACCAAACCACACCCATGAACCCAGTGTCCCATTTGAGAGCTGGAATGTCCCCCACGGGTAAAGCTCGGGTGTTCCCCTCCCCAGGAGCACAGGCAAGTAACCGGCACTGAAATTTACTCGTTCTATCACTCCCTGTATTCCCTAAACTTTTGCTTGGTTCTGAACTTTATGAACATGCCTCTTCCTATAAGTTGTCTTCTGGGACATTAGGACGCATCCACAGTAGTGCATCGAGCTGTCGTTCACAGAATGTGTGATGGGAATGTGTGTATTTTTACCCGTTCTACCATCACCGGAGTTTGGGGCTGTTTCCAGGATCTGCCGTGACGAACAATGCTGCTATGAGAGCTCAGTGCCTGTCCCCTGGGTCATGGGCTTCTCTGGGGACAGCGGTGGGAATGGAGTCACTGTGGTGAGGTCGTACGCAGCTCCGCACGGTGATTTTCCCAGGGGGTTCTGAGGTTACATCCCCAGCAGGGGAAGGGAGCTGTCCCAGCTCCATATCCGTGACAGCACTTGGGGTCCCTGGACTTTGTGATCAGTTCCCATTTGGTGGGGGATTCAGTGAGCTGCTTCCTGTCACTACATGCCGGTCCCAAAGGTGGGGCCGGGATTGGTGTCTGGCTGAGTCGGCCCCTGAGGTCGCCTCCCGGGAGTCGTGAGAGGGCTGAGGACTGGAGGCAAAATGTACAGCTGCTTTGGAAGACAGCTTGGCAGTTTCTTCCAAAACGAAACACACTTAAACCATGTGATCCTGCAGCCGCGCTCCTTGATGTTTATCCAAGAACTGAAAAACTTATGTCCGCACAAAAAACCTGCACACGGATGTTTATAGTAGCTTTATTCAGATTTGCCAGCACTTGGAACCCACCAAGGTGACCTTCAGCAGGGGATGGATAAACAGACTGTGGTCCCTCCAGCCAATGGAATATCACCCAACACTAAAGAACAAAAAAAGAGCCATCGAGCCATGAAAACACACGGAGAAAACTTAGGTGCGTATTCCCAAGTGAGAGACGCCAATCTGAAAAGGCTGCGCACTGTCTGATTCCAAATGCACGACAGTCTCCAACAGGCAAGACTGTGCAGATGGTAAAGGAATCGGTGGCTGACTGGGCTGGGGAGAGAGGAACGAACGGGTGGAGCACAGGCGTTTTTAGGGCAGTGAAATACTCTGTGACATCGTACAGTCGTGGTGGGTGCCTGTTTTTGTACAGTTGTCAAAACCTACAGCGTGCACAAGACCAAGAGTGAGCCCTTTTGCAAGCTGTGGACTTTGGGTGGTACTGATGTCAGTGTGGGTTCATCGACTGTAACAGACGGACCACTCGGGTGGGGGGTGTTGCTGATGGGGGAGGCTGTTGGTGGGGAGGGACAGGAGGTATGGGGCGCCAGAGGGATGTGGCCGATTTCTCTACATTTTACTCAATTTTGCGATCAAATTCAAAATTGTACTTTTAATACACAAAAGTGTACTTTCCACTCAACTTCAGACTGGTCTAAAATACGAAGTTATTCACTTTTTAAAAGGATATGTGCCTATTATCTTCAGCCCGCACCAGTGGAGGTCAATACCAAGAAGGGAAGTTCGTGGATCCGCAAACTTCGGTGCAGCCAGGACTCAGACATCACAAAGAAACCACCGAGGCAGAGAGCGGACACCCAGAGGCCAGTCCTCGCTCTTCGGCTTACTAGCTGTGCGCCTCTGGCAAGTTCAGACTCAACCTCTGTGAGCCTGTGCTTCTCCATCAGTAAAGTGGAATAATGGGGTTTATCTCATTTATGGGTGAGATCATTTATGGTGAACTCTTAGCCAGTACTCCATACATGTTAGCTATTATTCACATTATTGTTATCCAGTACGGTATTCATTCATTCATCGACAATTAATTGAGCCGTGTGCCAGGTACCAGCGGGAACAGTGTTTACAGCCTAGTCCAGCATCTCTCTGGGCATGCGGTGGCGCTGGCAGCAGCCGACGTGGCTTCCATTCGGGCTCAGCAGGCACGCGCTGGCTGATGTGCACACACCAGCAGCAGCTCCAGGGGACTTCGGCAACCAAGCAGTCGCTCAGAAGGTTTTGTTCCAAGACATGGTGTGTCACAGAGCTGGGCTACCAGGGTTCAACCTGAGACCCAGTGCCCCCTAGCTGTGGGGCTTTAGGCAAGGTCCTTACCGCCTGTGTGCCTCAGTTTCCCCATCTGTATAAAGGCGTGGATGACAACGCATCTCATGATTTGTCTAGAGGATTAAACAGTACCACACAGGTCTAGTGTAGAGAGGGGTGCCGGGCGCAGAGCAGACGCTGTGACATGTTAGCGACCATTGTGCTTGTTCTGACTCATCGGCACCTGGAACACTGGCCCCAGCCATGGTGACCAGGGGAAAGCAGGACGGACTTCCTTGGTGTCGATGAAGAAATCTGGACGGCCAAGTCATTTCTGAAGCCCGGTGGCCTTCCCAAGAATGTGCCTGCCTCGTGGGTGTTTCCCCACAGGGCGGCTGGCAGAGGCGTGAGGTGGTTTCTAAGTCGTCCGTCACTGCAGCCCAGCAGCAGCGACCGCACGGAAGCAGAGGCCTGCAGGGGGACTGGTCACAACCACATGACTCACCCGAAGAGAAACGCGAGCTGCGGCAGCTACGTGTGAAACCACGTGGAAAGATTTCCAAGAGTACCACGAAGTCCAGAAAGCAAGGGGCAGTGCTGCTTTACATGGTGTTCACACGTACACACAACTGCACGTGCCTCTGTACTGTGGTGATAGGGTGGTGGTGGTGATGTCTGGGGGGCCGCTGGTTTCCTGGCACTCGGGGGTGGCAGAGACACCTCCTTTCACCCTGTGCTTGTTGGTGCCGTTTGAATGTGAAGCCATGTACATGTATTGCTTATTTAAAGGAAAGCAAAGGAGGAAGCAGAGACTGGAGTGGATTCAGAAATCAGCACGCTACTTCGCTGTGTTCTGTCAAACGTCTTGTGCTGCTCTCGGAGCAGATGGCCCTGGGTGGGGTTGGGCCGCGGCCAGCGGGCAGCCTCACTCCCCTGTGGGTGTGAGGGGAGCCACGTGGGGCCCTGTGGCTAGGCACATGCCTCCAGCTGCGTCTTCCTGTGTGGCAGGAGGCCCAGTCTCGGGGCTGAGACTGCTGAAGAGGCCCCAGCTGCCTGGCACAGGCCACACATACACACAGTGCAAGGCCGTGGTCCCAATACCTGGGTCTGGCCTGGGCAGCTTTCCAGGGCAGACAGTTGTGACACACAGCCTCGGTATAAGCACCAGGAAAGGCTCTGCGTCGAAGCTGCCGGTCACCATTCACAGGGCAACTTCCCAGTGAAACCTGGAGTCAGAGCAGCCCAAGGCTCAGGCAGCACATCCGGAGGGGCCAGGGTTTCCTGGCCTGCTCTGGGCATCCGTGGGCTGGTGAGAGCCCAGAGGGACCAGGGTTCTTAATTTTTCGCCCTTCTGCTTGGCTGAAATATAAAGATGCTTTTCAGAGCTCTCCCTGAATTGGCCCTCCAGCCTTGGGACACACACAGTATTGTGTACAGAGACTTCCCTGTAGCCAGCAGAAGGGACAGAAAGGCCCTTTCAGTTAACTGCACAAGAAGCAGGGCTCTGTCCAAGGACCGGCCCCGTGCTTCATGGGCCCCTGGGAATTCACAGGCCGTCCGAGCACCATTTACTGCCTGCAGGATTGCCTTCGAATTTTTCAAATGCCCTGTAGCCCACAATTCTTTATACATACCTACGTGAAAAACATCTATGTATGCTTGCAAACAGGTATTCTCCAAATATCCTTTATGCATTCAAATGCACATGCACACATATTTACATGTAATCGTACTCTTGACTAGCAACATAGCTGATGTACTAGTAGGTCAGATATTTAGTACAAGGTAACAAGATCTTCGGAAGGTTTAAAGTGACATGCAAAGTTATGAGTAATAATGTAGCCTCCTGTCTTTGTTTCTCCAAATCCGAGTCATCATTCAGTCCCTGAATTCTCTTCACCTACAGACAGTAACACCGGTTGTACCCCTTTTCTGCCGCAGCTCATTCCTTCACTCACTCACCAAGCAATGGGAGGGGCCCTGCCATGTGCCAGGCACTGTACTAGATTCCTAGGCTGCATCAATGTCATTGTTACGTGGTCAGCGATCCATGGCCTGAGGTTTGCATTCTAGTGACGAGACAGATGTTCACTGTGGTATCAGGGACAAGGATGGAGAGTGGAGAGGGGACTTTCTGGGGAAGTGGCCATTGAGTGCAGACCTAAGGGTTACAAGCCAGGGAGTCCCATGGATATCTGGGGCTCTAGGCCGGAGAAGTGGCAACTCCCTCGCTCACTTTAGTTACATTGCACTCACTTGGCAGAAGCGAGCCCTGTTAGACCCAACTCTCCACCCACCGCAAACCCACATCTGCACAACTGACCCTTAGCTCCAGAGAAGCCTGCCACCGAGCTGGCTGCCTCACTGAGAGCCACGCCCGGAATCTCAGGGTGGAAGGTGGGAGCAAGGGGCAGTCTCCGAGCTTCCGTCACGCCGTGCTCGCCAGGCCGTTGGCTCTCTTGCTCCGAGATGGCCAGTCCCCAGCAGCAACTCTCCTGCTTCCCTCCCAGCTTGCTCTCCTTCTTATTTCCCGGAGTAACCGGAGAGCTCCCTACCACCCCCAGACTCCAACGCCCACGCATGTACCGATCCCATCCCTGCAGGAAATAAGCGGTGGTGCCCAGCCCTAGTCTGCTACTCTGGTGCGCCACTCCAAGGCTTCTCCCTCCCTCTCACATTAACCATCCCCCCCTCCTCCCAACCCCCATCTCCCGGAATCATGCCATCAGCAGAGAAATATAGGGTACCTTCCCTATAGTAAAAAAAAAATCTAGCCCTGGCCAATGTGCCTTAGTTGGTTGGGCGTCATCCTGGAAAGTGAAAGGTCACTGGTTCGATTCCTGGGTCGTGGGTTCCGTCCTTGGTCAGGGCGTGTATGAGAAGCAGCCAATTGATGTTTCTCTTTTCTCTCTTTCCCCCCTCCCTTCCCCTCTCTCTGAAAATAAATAAATAAAATCATTTTTTAAAGTCTAAAGACCCTGTCTAAATGGCAATTTCCCCTCTATTCACTTTGCCCAACAAAATCCCTAGGGAGTGGCTGTCTCCAACAGCTCCTTCCATCTGCTCTTCAGGCCTTTGCTCTGACTCACTTCCTCAGTGGGACCTTCCCTGACCATTGTATTTAAAACCGCGCCCCTTCTACCCAGCTTCCCTTTCTCCACGGCTCTCATCTCATTCTAATACACACTGTGAGGCACGTATCTATTTTGTTTACATCCCCTTCCTGGGATGAAGTCCAAATAGGACAAAAAAAAAAAAAAAAAGGTCTGGCCCTGCCCTGGCTGGTGTGGCTCAGTGGATCGAGAGCCAGACTGCAAACCAAGGGTCGCCAGTTCGATTCCCAGTCAGGGTACATGCCTGGGTTGCGGGCCAGGTCCCCAGTAGGGGGAGCGTGCGAGAGGCAACATATCCATGTTTCTCTCCCTCTCTGTCTCCCTCCCTTCCCCTCTCTCTAAAAATACATAAATAAAATCTTTTGAAAAAAAAAAAAAGAATTAAATTCAGGGGTAAAACATCCAGGGGCCACCTGGTCTTTTCCGGCATTACTAAGTAGCCTTTCACAAGGTATATTACGTGCTTTGATGTCATGGGATCCTGTCTTTGGAAGCTGTTCTGTAAAGCTACAAGGGGCTCCCCGGACTGAGAGGGGATGACCAGCTGGGTCAGGAAATACGTGGAGTGTGGGTTCAGGTGTGTGTGTCTGTTGGTGGAGATGGTGTGACTGCTTCTAGAGCTGAGTGGGAGTAGGGTGTGTAGGCCAGAGCTTCTGAGCACTCCAGGCAAGCCAACATGGGGGTGGTTGGCAGGAGGGGACCGAAAAGTATAGGCCTCAGCAGCTGCCCCCCTAGGACAAAAGGACGAGAGCGACTTGCAAGACGTCCTAGCTGGGGTCGTGGTGCTGCACCGGTTCCGGCTGTCGGCTCTGAACACCCAGGAAGCTGGCCCTGGGCTCTTAGACATTGCACAGGGGTGGCCTCGTGTTCCCTGTGCTTTGTCAGCTGTGTCCCCAAAGCTCGAGGGTCAGGCAAAGAGGGCTACAGCCTTCCACTCTGATAGGTGTCTTCATGCCTGGGTGCACCCAGGGTCACTGTCACAGTGCTCTGAGAAGCACGGGACTTGGGACTGCAGACTACTGGTTCCCCACTGGACCCAAGGGTGGGTCCTGAGCCAGCCGCATCAGCATCGCCTGGAAACCCGATGGAGATGCAGATTCTGAGGCCTCACCTGGACAGAGCTGCTGAATCAGAAACTCGGGGGGTAGGTCCTGGCAACCAGTGTTTCCATGCACTTCCTGAGGAATCCGGATGCAGTTGGGTACCACTGACCCAGACCACTTCCCGGTGCCGGTTCCACTGCTCTAGAAACTTCACAAGCAAATGATTCAGTTTATGAATAATCCTGTTATTAATTAGCAAGTATCACTGAGCACCTAAGGTATAATAATGTGTAATAACCATTACCTCTGAACAAGGGGATTGTGGGCAATTTTTAAGAAGTTTATGTATCTATTGTTCAGAGTTGTTATCATAAACATATATTACTTTCACACATAAAAAAAGATTTAAAAATAAAAATACCTTATTCTAGTAAACCTGTTACATCTGTGCTTCTCAAACTTCATTGTGCACGTAAACCGCTCAGCCTTTAGGAGGGGTGACTTCGGCCAAGATGGGAAGGATGAGCCACTGAGAAGTTCAAGGTCAGGTTCTTGGCATACACTAGGAAGCTAGAACATGGGGTGGAAAGGCCTCCTAAATCAGTTCCAGGGAGCCAGTTCAGGAGGGCCGGATAGGGGACAAATTTTAATCGAAGTCAAAGATCAGCCTGGAGGCTGTGGACGGAAAATGAGTTCTACAGGAAGTGACCTCACAGGGTGATCTGGGCATAAATTCTCAATGAGGCAGGTCATGGTGGGGAGTCATGGACCAGGCATACAACTTCTTTAGTGAATGCCTTATCTCTGCCTTATGAAAGCCCTGTCCATTGTTTCTGTGCATCCAGGTGAACACAACTTTGAGGTGTCTCTTTTCAGACCCCTCCTTCTAGTATGGGGCCACCCATTTCAGAGCAGACCCCTCCTAAAGCAGTGTCACCCTCAAAAGGGGACATAAGCCTAACTGTCCTGGAATCCCACCCCCGGGGGCGCTTCTCTCACCTCCTGCAGTCTCCCTTAGCTTCCCTCCTTAATCCCAGGTGCATAAAAAGTTGCAAACCGTCACTTCCTTGGAAACATTTATCCCAGTCTGCTCAAGTCCTGCTTCCAGGCATATCCTGTGTTTGGCGCAAATCAATATTTATAAAACTTCTCTGCAGGTTTGGACGTTCTTAGTGGACAAGGGTTTAAGCGGGAAGTGACAGGCTGGTACTTGTACGACCGCTCTGGCTGCTGTGTGGGAAGCGGAGCCTCTCCTCACCTCGGAGTTGGTGCGGGGAGCCCCAGGCCGCACACGCGCGCTCTGGAGTCAGCCCGCCCCCTTGCCCCCCGCCAAGGTGTGCGGATCTACTTAGGCGTCAGGAATGTTCATAAGAATAACAAGCCACCAGGGGACGCGTTTTTATTGCTGCTCTGAGGACCTCAAACCCGCGCGCTCCAGGAGCAACCTGACTTAATCTCCCTTTCAGAGGATCTGCACCCCCGTCCACGGTTTGCTTGTTACCACGGCATGTTGCACACGTCGTCCTCTGAGCCTTAGTCTCCCCCACCTGTCAGAGGGGACGTCGGCCCAGCCTATAGGTGACGCCCACGGGTGACACCCAGGGCCTCCATTCGCACACTTCGGTGAAGCTGAGCGGCGGGAGCAGCCCGGCCGGCGGGTGTTGGCTTCCTGCCCTGGAAACCGGGGCATGGTGGGGAGAGGGGCGTGCGCCCTCCAGACTCCCGCAGACAGTAAGCGGCACGTCTCGGGCCCGCTGCCCAGGCCTCCCGCCAGGGGTCTCTGCGCAGAGGCCCGGGCCCCGTGGGGCCAGGGACGGGGCGGAGCCGGAGGCCCGGAGCCCGTCCGGGACTCGCAGGGGGCGGTGGTGGCAGCGGGGACACCCCGCGCAATCCCGGCGCTTGAGCGCGGACCCGCGTGGGGGACACGCCTCCGGGCTCCACGGCCCGGGCGGGACAGGCGGCTGGGCCAAGTTGCCGGGCGCAGACCTGCCCCGCGGCGCCCGCCCTCCCGCGCGCCGGCCCCGCCCCCCGGCCGCGCCCCCGCCCCCTGGCCACCTCCCCCGCCTCCGCCTCCTCGCAGGCCCGGGACGTGCCCGGCTGGCGACCGAGCGGCGGGTACGGCGTCCGGCGCACTCACTTCCGCGTCCCGCCGTCCTCCGGCCCGCGCGCGCCCAGCCACCGCCGCTCTCGGACAATAGGCCGCCCGCTCCGGCCCCCGTGAACTTCCTGCGGCCGCCAGACCGGCCCGTGCGCCGAGGACCGCGCTCCTCTCGGCGCGGGCCAGGATCGCGGCTGCGCGGGTAAGCAGAGGGGACCGAGTGCGCCGGGGACGTGCCTGCGCCTCCGGCCGCCGCGCCTTGGCTCCGGCTCCGGCTCCGGCTCCGGCTGGGCGGTGCGGAGGCTTCTACTCTCTCCGGCCCAGGCGACTTCACGCCGGCCCCGTCCTGCGCCAGCCGCCTTGTGGGTTTCTGCGTTTGGTTGGTTAAGGAGGACGTGATTGTTTTTTCTCCTTTCATGATTTGAAAGAGAGAAAAGAACGCACTGTAAGCTGGGACAGGGAAGCGCCACCATCTGCCCCCACGTGGACACTTCCGAGGGGAAAAGAAGTTGGAAGAGAACTTGATACATTAGGGCTTTGAGGCCTCAGCTTGGGCTGGACTGTAAGGCCCGGGGTCATGACTCTCTCTCTGGGCAGGTGGAAGGTATTACCTGTTCTGGGCTGGACTTGATCCCCGATTCTTGGCCGGCATCATCCCCTCACCCCCAAACACACACACACACTACCCGGCACACCTGGCTTAGGCCTCCACACCAGTCTGCAACATGGATAAGTACGACGACCTGGGCCTGGAGGCCAGTAAATTTATCGAGGACCTGAACATGTACGAGGCATCCAAGGATGGACTCTTCCGAGTGGACAAGGGTGCAGGCAACAACCCGGAGTTTGAGGAAACACGCCGGGTGTTTGCCACCAAGATGGCTAAAATCCACCTTCAGCAGCAGCAACAGCTCCCCCAAGAGGAGACCCTGCCCAGGGCCAGCCGAGGTCCTGTCAATGGTGGGGGGCGCGCAGGCCCCCAAGCCCACCGGGAAGCTGGTGTGGGCAGCAAGCTGACCACGGATGGTGCTGCCAAGCCCCCTCTGGCTGCCTCGGCAGGAGCTCCTGGGACAGGCACCACCACTGCCTCTGGGCAGCCCTTGTACCCACCCCAGGAGCAGAGGGCCAGGCCATATGTCCATGGCATGAGGCCTGGTGGCCAGGACTATGGCTCCAAGGAAGGCCCGGGAAGCTCTGAGATGTCTGCTTTCCACAGGCTGAGTCCCTGCGAGGATCCTTCCTGCCTCGCCCACGGAGACTATTATGACAACCTCTCCTTGGCAAGCCCAAAGTGGGGTGAAGAACCAGGAGTGCCTTCCAGCAGTAGGCTGGGTGTAGGGGGTGGGTGGCCTGGCACCCCAGCAAGTGATCCACCACCGCTCAAACCCTCCAGGGATCCTCACCTATACCAGCCACAGCTCTCCCCAAGCTCCAGCAGGTCATTTGAGAGCGGCCAGGACGGTAGTGTTGATGGCCGCAGCAGTGAGAAGCCAGCAGGTCTTTGGACCACCGCCTCCTCCCAGTGGGTGAGGCCTGGCCTTCCCTCCCCAGGCCCGGAGAATGGAGCCCTGCTGGGACCGGCTCAGCCCCGGACCCCATTCTCAGCACCGCTGGCCCTGAGCTGCCCCAGTCAGGGAGCTCTTCTGAGAACAAGCTCCGGGGTAGGGAGCGAGGTTTCGGGCACGGCGCCCGAACCAAGTGTGCGCCCTCAGCCCTGGTTCCAGGAGGGGCCCAGATCTTACCTTTCTAGTTCTGGGCCAGCATCGTTGCCGGCCTGCCTGGACGGTGTGCACCTGGGTCCCAAGCCTGGCTGCACCGACTCTGGCGTGGGTCCCAAACTCAGCCCCACTAGCCGCGTCCATCCAGCGATGTCCACCCCGCTGGAGTTACCTTGTAAAGAAGGTCCCCCTGGCTGGTCTTCTGAGGGCAGCCTGGGGCCTGTGCTCCCCGAGAGCCCCAGCCCCCACAGAGTGAAGCTGCCCTGCCAGACCCTCAGCCCGGGCCCTGAGCCTGGGCCCTCGGCTGCCGAACTGAAATTAGAAGCCCTCACGCAGCGTCTGGAGCGGGAGATGGACGCTCACCCGAAGGCTGACTACTTTGGTGAGTGAGAGGCTGGCGGAGTGGCCCACGGGCCATGGGGTTGCCCCCAGGGATGCTGCAGCTCTCTTTGGCCTGTCTTTTTTTTTTTTTTTTGGCTTCCTCTTTCAGGAGCTTCTTCTGATTCAGAAACTTGAAAGCATCCCTGAGCAGAAAGCAGACCTTGCAGCTGGGGGTTACCCATGTGTAAAGGGTGAAGCGGGGTGGGATGGCTCATGAGGGAGGGCTTTTCAAAAAAGGGAAATGCTGTGACTTCGGTTTTCAAGGGTTTCAGGTGTGCTCTCGAGCCTCTCACGGGCTCGTTCAAGGGCTTGAGTGGGGCAGCTCTGTCCTTCCCGGTGCCCTGAGCCGTGCATCGCAGCTGGCTGGGGCAGGCAGCTCTGGCTGAGAGAGGAACAGTGGTCAGGCACGGGCTGTGTAGGGCCCTGTATGTGTGTGTGTGTCTGTCTGTCTGTCTGCGGGACTGTGGGTAGTTGAGACAGGTGTCACACTAACATCAAAGAGTTTGTCTGGAGCTGTGGTTCTCTGTCTCTGGACCAGCTGCATCCCGCCCCCCGGGAACTGGTTAGAATTGCAGCTTCTAGGGCCCCACCCCAGACCCACTGGATCAGAAATTGGGGTGAGACCCGGCATTTTCACAAGCCTGACTCACAGGGAGATTTGAGACTCATGGACTGAGTGCCTCCTGACTTGGCCCCCACCTGCCCCCACTTGGGGTTCTAGCCAGTCCAGGCTGCTGAAAGCAGGATGGAAGGTGCTCCTTTCTGGTTTTGCTCTAAATTGCAGACTTTGTTTTATTCTCCTTTTATTTTCAAACCACAAACTCGTGGAGGCCGCTGGCTCCGGCGTTTTTCCCCTGCACAGGGTTGGAGGTGGCGGGAAGGCAGCTCTGTTCTGCCGTGAGCGACGCTGCGCTGTCTCAGAGGAGACCCAACTGGAGGACGGCCTGTTTTTAGAAGAGTCTGAGGGTTGTTTTTGTTTTTGGGTTTTGTTTTTTTTTCATTTTGAACTCTGGATTCTCAGGGTCACAGTTTCTCCCTGTGAGGCCTGAAAGCTCTGGGAAGCAGAGTCCCACTGGGGTGGCCACTCTGCCAGGTGGAGGGGGGCAGGGACAGGGGCCGCCCTGGAAGGAAGAGGCTGGCTTGCTGCTTTCAACCTACCCTGTTCTCCATGAATGGATCATTTTGTCCCGGGGGGGTGCCTGCTGGGTCCAAGGCTTTTGTGGTGGCCCTGTGTCCTTGCTCCTGGTGAGAGTCCCATGGTGACCGCTCTCACGCCATACCAGGCAGTCAGAGGCGCGGTGACATTTGTGGGTGTGTATTTCCGAGCACGCAGTACTTTACTGAGGGTCCTCTCTTCTTCTCTGCAAATTCCCTTCTTGGGGAATAGTGCTTAGCTGGAAATTCTGTGGGTTTTTTAATTTAAACTTTTGTTTAATTCTTTTTAATAAGAGAAAGTTTATGTAGAAAGTCACAAGGTAGAAGGAGTGGGGCTTGGGAAACAAGTTACGGAGGCAAAGGAAGACTTGGAGCTTTGAGAGAAGGGCAGAGGTAATGCACCTGGGGGAAGGAGGGGGTCGGGAAAGGCGGGGGCATGCTTCCGAGGGGGAGCGCACCCTTTCCTTTAGTTTATTTCAAGCCCCTCACACAGCAGAGCCACAGTTGAATTTTTCAGGGAGGCGCGCTTATGCTCGGATCAGGGCGGAGATATGAGCCAACACCATTCATTCATTCAGCGCATTTACTGAGCACCACCCTGGGCCGTGCTGTGTTCCAGGCCCTGGGGTACAGAGTGAACAGGACGGACAGAAGCTCTGCCTCCCCAAACAGGCACTGTGGAGGCAGCAGATGAACAACGTAGAGGCCAATTTTCGGGCAGAGAAGGGAGTAGAGGAGGGGATGGAGCCGCAGGGCGGCGTGGGGGGGTGCCAGTTTTAAATGAGGTGTGCAGGGAAGGCCCCTCACAGAGGTGTCATTCGAGAGGCGGCTTGAAGGAGGTGAGATGGTGGGCACGCATCTGCCCGGGGCAAGGGCCTACTCAGCAGGGTGGACAGCAAGAGCAGCGGCCGGCGGGGCTGGGCTGGGCTGGGCTGGGCTGTGCCGGGTGCGGAGCTAGACCCTCGACGCAGAATGTTTTAATTTACTCGTCACAGCAGCCCTAGGACTCGGGCTCTGTGGCTGAGCCCCGCTGCTCTGAGGAGGAAACAAGGGGGGGGTCACGTCACTTATCCTCGGCCTCACAGGTGGTGTCGGGTGTGGCTGAAATTGCGCCCCAGGGTTCAGCCAGGCCAGGCCTCTCACCAGCACTGCCAGGTGACCCCCCCCCCCCTCACCAAGCTCAGGGGTGAAAGCCACATTCCTTTGTTTTATTTCACGGCTTTAAAAAATTGTGGTGAGCTCCACATAATGAAATTAACCGTTTTAAAGTGAACAGCTCCGAGGCATTTAGTGCATTTAGTACCTTCCCCGTGTTGGGCAAACGCCACTCTGTCTCCTCCCAGGACATCTCATCGCCCCGGAAGGAAGCCCTGCATGCAAGCTGCCGCTTCCCGCTTGCCGCTTCCCGCTTGCCCCTCTCCCAGCCCCTGGCAACCACCAGGGGTTAAACATTAAATTAAAACATTCCGCGTCCTGTCTGTGGATGTACCTACTCTGGATATTTCATATTAAGGGAATTGTATTTGTTTTCTGACTGCATGTAGAAAATTCAAAAGACATAAAAACACATACTGCAAATAATTAGTCTTCCTCCTACCCCCATTTCTAGTCAGGTGTCCGGAATACAATGAAGTTTTAGCTGCCCGTGACAGTGGTGGCATGTTGTCACCTGCTCTTGGCCTGCGCCCCGAACAGTGTGTCTTTGGCAGTTGTTCTGTATCGGCATGCGTTGAGTTGGCTCGGTGTCACCACCACGTGGCTGTGCCCCGGGTCACGTAGGCAAGGCTCGGGGGGGACCCGTGAAAGGGCCAGCTGCAAGGCGCAAGCGGAGCTGTGGGGCGAGCTCCCAGGGTGGGGTTGCGGGGCTGGGGGCTCTGTGCCCTTCACATGCTGCCTGTCGGCTGTTTTTGGAGCCCATCCTGGGGAGCCCACCGCCCACCGTGGAGGAGAGGGCCCGCCCCGTGCCTGGTGGGGCAGCAAGTCTCCGTCCGCTCTGATGTGACTGGTCGAGTGGCAGAGGAGGACACCTGTCCCTGTCCTCTGAGCACCTGGCAGCCAGTTCTTGGCCCAACTCCTGCCGTGGGACCTTGAGCGGACCCTGCCCCCTTGCAGGCCTCCCCGCACCCGTGGTACAAGGAGGCTGGACCAGCTGTGGGACTCGCCGCTCCCAGGCCTTCCCTTCCCCAGATGTGGTGTCACTGGAGAGTGTGTCTGCCCGACACCCTGCGCTTGTTGAATGGTGATGAAATTGTGCTTCCAAATTGGACATCTGCTGATACGGGGCTTTTGCCAGAGAGAGAGGCAGGGCAAGATAACGGGCGCCATCAGCTGATGGAATTCTAGCGAGAAGCAGAGCGAAGTAGGGTTTGGGTTGGTCCTGTAGACCCTTCCCGGGCGGATGAAGATGTTCCTGCGGGCACTGTGGGGGGGGGGGGTGTCGTGAATCCTGGCCGCCGCCTTTGAGAACACTGAGGTCTGAGAACACCTCAGTCTCCAGTGATTGACCCACCTGTCACCGGGGGCTCTTCTGGTACTTTTCGTGGCCATCTTTGTGGGTTTGGCACAGTGTGGTCCTAGGGAGGCATTTCTCCCTCCTTCCTTCTCCAGGATTCCTCTTTGTGCCTTTCTGTCCACGAGGAAAGAGTTAAGGACAAGCTTTGCTGCTAGGAGAAGGTCGTTGGGCTTCCCACCTTCCCAGGCCTTGCTCTCAGAGGATGCCACCCGAGGACCACACTGGCTTCCGTTCACACACCACTGCTTACACCGCGGGGAAGTGAGGGGTGCGGTGTGCCTTCTGCTCCATCCTTCCCGCCTTTTCCTCCGTGGTGCTCGCTTGTCTGCCTCACGCTGGTCTTCTCCTCCCGTTCCAGGAAAAAGGACACAAACATACCACCTGTCACAGGCTGGGTTTCCTAGGGAGCTGAGTTTGAGGGGGTGCTCCTGGGGCCCCTACCTTCGGAGGGCGGGGAGGGGAGAGCACCTGGGCCGACCCTGGCTACCCCCAAAGCCCGGCACGGTGGTAAACCCGAACCTAGTGCTGAAGGAGGAGGCACAGAAGGTCATCAGCCCTCCGGCTCTGGTTGGGCAGTCGGCATGACCAAAGGCCATCGTCTGGGAGGTCACCTGAACTCCTTTAGGAGATACTACCACACATGTAAATTTCTGATCCTGCAGCAATATTTGTAAGTGGCACCCACGGCCTCAGTTCTGCCCAGCCAGCCCTGCAGGTGCACACCCGAGACAGGGGACACCCAGCCCTTTGGAAATTGTGTAAGCTGTGTGCTTTTTTTATTTTTAGTGGGCCAGGTAATCTTCCCCTTAAAATCAGAAGGGCATATGTTTTTTAGCTTTTTATTGATGTGTCACACACACACACATTGTAGATGTTCACAAAGAGGGAACACCCACATAGCCTACAGCCAGATCAAGACACAGGACGTGACCAGCACCCAAGAAGCCCCCTATGCACCTTTTAGAGTCACCATGATTCTTGAAAGATAACCACAGAAAGAAAGAAAGGTTATCAGAAAGATAACTTCTGACCACAACCATGAATTTTTAAGCAATTGTGTGATTTGAAGTAACTTCTAAAACCTTAAGCAAATTTGAAAACGTTTCGCGGCAGCTTTGGGGAGGAAGGGACAGCGTGTGGGTGGTCTGGGTGCAGCCCTGGCTGCGGAGAGCAAGGAGGCAGCAACGTCAGTGTGGCCAACTCCGTCACGTCCGCCACGCTGTAGTGTGGCTGCTCCTGTGTGGCCAGCGGCCAGGGCTCGGATGCCATGGGTCCTCTGTGTTCTCCGAAGGGGCGGACTCTCCATCATCCTTCCATCCCATCCCTACCTGCCAGCTCTGTCCACAGGGTTGCTCCTCGGGGGTGTCGGTGGGGAGAAGAAGACCAAGCCCCTGCACCTCATTCCAAGTGGGTCATCTGTTCCCTGATGACACGTCAGCAAGGTGCACGATCCAGGCCCCGTACTCTCAGCACTGGTGCTGCAGGGAAGGATGCTGGAGGGTCAGGCTGAGGCCATCGCACTTGGCAGTGACACCGTAGTTCTCTGCCTGTGCCCTCGAGGCCTGTGTGTGGGCTGTGCCCCAGCCCACTGTGCTTGCTGGCTCCTGCCACCCCAGCCTCATCTCGGGCCCAGAGCTGTGGTATTCCTGCTCACCTCAGGGCACTGCCCTTGCCCTTCCCCAGCCAGCGTCCTGCTGGCCCACTCCTGCGATGCCCCTCGGGGCCGTGGGTCTCCAGCTGCAGCACTGGTGTGTCCTGACATCAGTTTCCCATGGTGGCTTCCTGGTCTGATGGGGCTGTCTGCCTCTGAGGCCACCCCCTCCCCTTGGGACGGTGTTTCTCCCGTGTTCCTTTGGGACTAAGTAAGAACGTCTTGTCTCATCCGTCTCATTCTCCTGTTCTTTCCATTAGATCTGGAGCATGAAACTGACGTTCACACATGGTCATCCTTGCCAGAGATATTTTTGTTAAAAAATTGTATTTTTTTACACATGTAGATTTATGATACCACCTGGGACACGGAGCTGTGGCGGCCAGGCATGCACCTGAGAGCGAGCAAACCGGGTGTCCTGGGCCTCGTCCTTCCGACTGCCCAGGGGTGACGCTGGGCAGGCCTCTCGCTCTCTCTGCTGAGCTGGGAGCTTCGCGCCCAAAGTCTAGCGGTTGTGGCTGGGGGTGCAGTGGAGCGCCTGGGTTTTAGCTGGTCGAGGGTCGCAGAGCCGGGCAGCAGAGGTGTTGGCCATGGCGAGAGCCTGGGGAGGCGGGGGCTGGGCGGGTGCTCCCGCTTCCAGACCTCCACAGAGTGCGAAGATGTTTTGTTTGAGTTCCTGTTACCTTTTCACTTGTGATCACTTGTACTTCAGACACTCTGGAACATACGTGCTCTTATGACAAGAGCCGTGAGTCACTGACGTGCCTGCCACCCTCAGAACAACCAGCGTGACGATTTTTGGCAGAAGGTTGCTGGTGCAGAGTCGCGGTTGGAGCTCGTTGGGACACAGGACGCATCACGTGCTGTGGTCCTTGGCTCTTCAGCGAGATGCAGAAGTGTTTTCTGAGCTGGAGGCCAGGTTGCCGTGCGGAGTGTGTCTGATGAAAGCGAGACTAGAAGGGACTAAAGATCTGAAGGAAACAGCCAAACGTGGGAGCCGCTGTATCGCAGAGACCATGGAGACTCGTTCCCGTCCAGCGTGTGGTCCTCAGTGCGGGGCACGGCCGTGAGCA